>JANPWX010000161.1:1307890-1337946 GCA_024734555.1 Trochalopteron elliotii | reverse complement strand
TGCGTCCCAACTTTCTGTTACAGTCGCTCGCTGGGGACCCGCGGGGGAGCCCCTGGCCGGGGGGTGCTGGACAGGCCCTCCTTTGCCGGCCCGCGCTGCACCTGGAGGGGAGGGCTGGGACTGAGGAGAGAAATAGCGAAAATGAGAAATGCAGATGAAAAGGTGACCAAGGGTAATGGAAGAGAAAGTGCGAACAGGAGAGAGGAAAGGAAGAGGAAAAACAGCAAAAGAGGAAGGAAAAGCACAGCAGAGAACTGAGAGAAACAGACCCAAAAGGGAGTAAAGTGAAAAGAACAGAACGGAAGAGGGGAAAAAAATCCCAAAACACCGAGGACGCAGCCGGAGCTCCTCAGGTCAGCAAGCAAAGAGGTCCCCCCGGTGTGTCGTGGCCCTGGTGGCCCCTGTGGCCGGGGACAGGTAGTGAGTGGCCCTCGGAGGCTGCGGCAGAAGGGCCCCCGGACGGCGGGGCTGGCGGCGAGGGGCCGCAGCCGCGGGCCAGGAAAGGCCGCTGCTTCCCGGTGCCTGGAGCCGGGGCTGCGAGCTGCCACAGCCAGCCCAGAATTTCCATCCCCCCTGATCTGGGGAAAGAACATTTGATGCCATCAAAGGGCTCCAGATTGAAAACAGATGTGCTTCCCCAAGCCTCTCCATGCATTTAATTAAGGCACAGGCATGGAGGAGACATTTTCATCATTAGTTTGCTTTCAGTCCCCCCCACTCTGGTCCTAGTTTACCCTTTGCAGTCTCAAGGACCCAAATGAGCAGGGCAGGGCTGCAGAGCTCTGCTGTCCTCAGGCTGGGGGGGATAGACAAACCTGGTGAGTACTGGGTGGAAAGGCCAAAAAAGAAAAACTTTAGGGCAAGTTGTGCATGTGCACAGAAGTGTGTGGGTGTGCATACACCCAAAATGCTGTGGGTGCATCTATGTGTGCGGCACAGAGTGACTTTTTCTGCATCTGAAGGGGGATTTGTGTGATGTCCTGTGGTACATGTCCACATGTTGGATGGGGAAGGAGTTGTGCCTTCACATGGGTGTGCAAGGCTGTATCTGGCAGGCTTTTGTATACTGGCATCTTGTACCCTGGCTCTCCAGCGTTAGGCAAGGCAGGGTGAGTGGTCACCTGTACACACCCTGATCATAAAATGCCCTTTTCTCTGCCTTTCACAGATATCTGGCTGCTGCCTCCTTTCTTGGTGAGCTGGGGTTTACCCTCTTTCTCTCTGATCTGCTTCAAATAGACATTACAGCTGGCTTTCCTGAGTGGGTGCTGCAGAGGCCCAGCCATACACATCCCTTTCCACGGGCAGTGGGGTCTGCTCTTAGCCTTGGGGGTGTCTGCAGGAGCCACAGAAACCAGACCAAGAGGTCTCTGTGGCATCTTCAGCAATGCCCTCACTGACATCCCTGATGAGATCTCCCCATGTCTGAGTGCATCCTTCAGACAGTGCTCCCTCCCAGCCCTGGATTTGGGAATGCAGCCCAAATTTCCCCTGGAAAGAGGAAGTGCCCAGCTCAAGACTGAGGCTTTATCCTGCAGTGAGTCCTGGGTGCTCCCCTCACATGCAGCACCCACAGGTTTAATTCCAACAGAGGGTTCCTGATTCACATAGGGAATGTGATCTGAACCTCTCCTTGCCCAGGTGACTCCTGCAACAGGACTGGATTTCTGTCACTGCATGGGAGGGACAAGCTGAATCCAAGGGGGGCTCTGACAGCTCTGTCTGTCCCAGAAGGAAGGAGACTGGGAGCACTGGGAGGCCTTTAAGACTGCACAGAGCACTCCAGGGCTGCAGTTCATCTCTCAGTTATCTCTGTTATGACCAGACAGGCCCCATGCCAAGGCACACCTACCATGTGGAAATGAGTGCAGTAGGAACCTCTTGGGCTCTGACAGGGAGGGTGCCTGTGCTGCCACCTCAGTTTATGATGCTTGTCCTCAGCACCAAACCCAAAGCAGAGGTGATAAGATACCCCAGTTCTCACAATCCTGAGGCTGGGAAGGACTCCCATGCCATGGCAGCAAAGGCAGGTACCCTTTTAACATCCTATGGGCCATCAAGAAGTTGATCAGACATTTATTTCCTACCTCACCACTGCTCTGGTGTCAAGCTGAACAGGTAGTTCCCCTTTCCCCCATCTCACTTTTCCTCTGCAATGTGCACCTGCCTGGAGGCTGCTCACAGCCCCATTCCTCCCTTTCCCAGCTGTCCAGGAAATGGTTGTATTCTGCTCACACTCCCCAGCAGGGCAGGAGCCTCTGAGCCACTTCTACCAAGGGAGAAGAAGAAAAAGCCCAAAAGTCCTGAAACAGCCAGAAGTCTGCCAGGTAAAGCACCCACAGGTGAAAGGCCCAGCCTCACCCCACAGCCAGACCCCAGTTCAGCCCTTCCTGCTCCCAAAAGTGGTTATCATTTTGAAGGGCATCGGTGAGACTCACCAGCTGGAGCCTTGCCTCAAAACCTACCTCCCCTGTGCTGTGGTCATGTCCAACACTGGGAGAAAGTGAAGCAGAAACCACAAACGTTGGTTTTCCCCCATTTTCCCTTCCCTGGTTGCATTTCAAGAAGGGGAACCCCAAATATCTGCATCTCTGCAGATGACCAGCACATTTTGCTTCTGCTTTCTTTTCTCATAGAAAATCACAAAGCACCCCACAGTGCCAGTGAGAAAGTCCCTAGCTGGAGAGTATTTTTGATTCTTGAAGTTTCTCATGAAGCTCAGCACTGTCAGCTCCTGTGGTTCCCAGCTCCAAAACGTGGGCTGCCCAAGTATGTTATAAACCCTCAGAAACATTCCCTTCACCTTCACATCTGTCTGAACAGCAGCTTTGTAGCACCACAGTCTCAGTGACACTTTTCAGGTACAACAAACAGGACCTGACGAGCCTCCCAAGGGTCTTGGAAGCAACAAGAAACACCCAGAGCAGGTGAGCAGCTGTAAAATCCCCAGGGCAGCTCGAACACCCTGGGGCTGGCATTAGTGGGAGGCAGGAAGGTGCAAAGCAGTGAGAAAGCCAAGCCTTCCTCTGCTCTGCCCTCACATCCAACTCCTCTGCACTGACCACCACACCGTGTGCCTTTAGCAGCAGAGATTGCCCCCTTCTTTCAGGTGCCTTAATATCTTTTCTTCCACCTGGGTTTAAAGAAAAGAAACCAGGCAGAAGAACCTGTGACACCCAGGTGTGTGTCCTCAGCTGGCTTATCACATCGTGGCACTCAGGTGAAGAAACATTTTGCTCAGTGAGGGAAAGTCCTTTGGGTCTCCCCTACTTCATTTTTAGTGTGTAAAGTCTAAGAGCCCTTTTTTGATCTGCTGAATGTGTTTCATCCTAGAAATTAATGAAAAAAGTAATGCAGGGGAGCAGTGAGGAGCAGGAGCTGACAGCCAGGACCATCACACAAGCCTGCAGGAAACCTGTTGGAAACCAAAATGTACACACCATCTATTCCTGCCCTGTGCAAGGTGCTCAGCTATTTGGAGACATGTTGAATGCCCTCCAGCTTTGCTCTCTTGAGGGCCTGGATGGGGTGCAAGCAGTTTAGATTGGTGATTCAGAGGGCAGGAGGGCACAAATGATGTTTATTCCTCTCCTAGGCCCATGGCAGCTTTGAAGAGGGAGTGCTCCAACACAGACCTTCACCCCTTTGCTCTCCAAAACATCAGCCACAGCTCCTTAGGGGAAAGCTGATGAGAGGCATTGATTCAGAGCATCTCTCTGCCTCTGGCTCTTCTCAGCCTGCATCCACAATGTCCCTGCCCAGCCCAGCCATATCCCTACTGCTGGACTCCTTGATGCCACAGTGCTGTGCAGCCAAACCAGAATTCTTTCACCCTGAAAAATTTTCCCCCACTCATCCCATCCTGCTGATTCACTTTCATGCCTGGCCTCAAGCCCTTCTGCACTTGCTCCAGTCAGGGCTCGATAAGATCTGCATGGAGCTGGAGAGAGGGAGCACCTGCAGGAAAATGTGTGTGCATCTCACACCCCTGTACAGGTGTGGGGGAGATTCTGGGGGTGTGTGCACATATTGGGGTCTGGAGCCAGGCCTGTCCCCCATAAACTCCTGCTACACACTTGGAGCAAACTTCCCTTTTTTCTTTCCTCCCCACACAGAGGTGCCTTATTACATCTGTGGGGATCAGGTAGACTACAGTCCTTCCAAGCTGTAAACTCAACATCAGGGTTTCTTTTAATCCCAAACATCTTGATGTCATCTGGAAATGCCATGAGCAGTTTATAATTAGGGTTTAGCATGCAGATTAATACCAGCAGCTCCAGGGTGAACAGACCATCAGAGTCTAATCAAAGCTTAAATGGGGCAGCAATTTAGTACTGAGATTTATTATTCCTCTGCTCAATATTTTGAACCAGAGGCTGAGTTCACATCACACACAATCATTCCTGGAAGTGCTATCACATCTCCAGTCAGAGCAAGGTGCCTTGTTACTGGTTCATGGGCGTGATAAATATTTGGCTCTGGGAACTTCTTTAGGAATATTGCAGCACTGACACTGTACAAGATTTAGAACCTGAGGCAGGAGAACACTTGCACACGTGCTCCAGCCCCATGTGGATGGTGGGGCAAGGCCATGTACTTATATTTTTCTTGCTGTGCACCAGGTGTAATAAGGGAGGTGCCCCAGGACAGCAGCTGAAGGGGTTTTTTTTGCCATCTGCCTTGGCAATGTGTGGGGGAGGAAGGATGAAAAACTTTGTGTTACTCAAGGTGGAGGTGAAGCCACCTCCCAGCAACAGAACCTTCAGGGGAACTGGCACTCTGAGCTAAGGGCTGGGGAGGGAGTTCTGTGCCCAGTGCAGCCAGGGATAACACCTCCTGAATGGTATTTCTGCCAAGCCCCATCTGGATGGCTCTGGGAGTACCCCCAAGCCTCAGGGGTTTGATTTTCACAGTAAGGGCAGCTGGGTTGGCTGTGCAGCACCTGGGTTGGAGTTTTCACTAACAGGGCTCCAACCTGCCTTGCCCAGACCTCCTCTGACCCAGCCTGGGCTGGAGCCTTTCCCTTGCCTTGTCATGTATACAGCACAAGTGGAGGAGGGGGCTGAGAGAGTGGGAATTTGTTTATCAGTTTGTCTGCACTAGTCCCAGTTTTTAGATTCCAAGACAGAGCTTCCACAGCTGTCACCTAGCTTTCAACAGAGATGACAGGCACATTCACCAGCTGCCCATGGCAAGAACTGCTTTTCTGGTTCCTTTTTCCATCATCATTCCACCAAGTGGGAGAGGGGCTATGAGGAATGTCCTGATCTCTTGCCTGGCTGGTTGTGGATCTGAACTAGAGTTCAGCTCTTCCTCCCTTGGCTTTGCTCTTGCCAGGGATGCCATGGGGCTGTCAGCCCTGCCTCAGGCCCCAGGGCTGACACCACGTCTGGGGTGGAGGGAGCAGATGTCACACACTGTGGCCTCTCAAGACAACCCATAACCGTGGGTCCCACCAGGAAATCACAGAAGTATCAGCTCAAACACCTCCTCACCACGTTTTTTTTGCAGTGGCTGTGAGCCTTGTGAGCACAGGGCACAGTCCTACTGGTGGGTGATGCCTGTGTTCATTGCTCTGAGCCTGCTCCAGCACCTTGGAGGACTTCAGTGGATTTACCTGCCTGGTAAGAAACCAGGCTGTGGCACTTTCTAACAGGCTGTCTATTCCCCCATGACAGCGACCTGGTGGCACTGAGACACCCACCAGGACCTCCAGCCACTCCCCCATGCCCCAGGCCAGCTAAGCAGGGCTGGCCAAGCTAAATGAGGGCTAAGCTGAATGTTCCCAAGGGCTCAGACTTGAGCTGGCTCCAGAGCTGGCTGTGTAAGGAGCTGTGGGTTTGGATAAGCCAGCCGTTTACCCGGGGTTTTATTACCAGGCAGGGTAACAAAAGCACTCAGAGGTCACCCGGGAACTTTAATCAGCACCCAGGGTCATTGGATAGCAGGATAGGAGGGAGGAGGGCAGGGCCCAGGGCACACAAATAAATAAATAGATGTACTGAAACCACTGCCTTCCTCCAAGTGATCCCCTTCTCTCCCTCTCTCCCCTTCTCGATGTACACACTCTGCTCCTTACAATCAGACCTTCAAATGGCTCTAATTTCCCCAGCAGAAAGTCCAAGATCTCCTGCAAATTTAACTAAGAAGTTTATCCACAAGGTTTGGTTGGGTTTTTTTTTTATTTTAAATCCCTTGCTGCTGGAGATGAAAGTTCAGTCTGCTGGACTGCTCTTGGGCTGGGTATCAGATATCCCTAACCCCGGAGAGAGAAAACGTCCCACCAGCTTCTCTCCCCTGCAGGAAAGGAAAAAAAAAACCCACCACCTCCCATAATCAGAGTCTGGGCAGACAAATTGGCACCACTCTTTTCTCCCTCCACCCCCCCCTTTCTGGAAGAGGACTAACCCTTCGGAGCACAGTCACAACTCACAAATATTTGTGGGTATTATATTGCAAGGGGGGAAAAAAATTCCAAAGGAAGGTAACTGTTAAAAGCTTAGTCCCTCTCCCATGGAAAGCTGCTTTATGCACGTCCATAAATCTCCTTTGTAAGTGGCCATTAAAATTGCGTCTTGTTTAATTTTTTTTTTTTTAATCTCGTTTAAACACTTTTTCTCATCTTGCAAACGAATGATGTCATTGGCAGGCTCAGTAATGAACTGAAAAAAAAAATTAAAAAATCAACTTTCTAATGTTTTGGGGCTCTCTCTAAATGCAAACCCTTCAAAACCAGTTTGCTAATCCAGCCAAATACTTAAGCACGTGCTTAACAACCAAGTTGTGTTTAAGTGCCTTGCTCCCACATCTGTCCACACTCATCTCCCTGCACAAATGATGTGCCTGAAGGGAGGAGAGGGTTTAAACTGTGGCAGGGTGAGAGTCCCTGGCTGCTGAACTGTTGGGCTACTCCTTGCATGAGCAAAACAACAGGACAGAGACCCCAGAGCAGCTGCAGAGGACAAGATCCTCACTTTGGTTGAAAGGCTCCTTGCTGGCTACTTCTGTTGTTTGGGTTTGGTGTGTGACTGGAGGTTTTAGGTTTATTTTTATTTTTTTTTAATTTTTTTTGGAAGCTGTTTTAATGAAGTGGGAGCAAAACCAAATAGCAGGCTGAGCAAACGGGGAAAAATAAATGGGAAACTTGCAAATGAATAATTGGTGTGGTTTTAATTAAAAAGTGGTTAACTGTTTCGGGGTGAAGAGCATGGGTTTGGGTTGACACCATCTGAACCCTGGAAAGAGCACGTTAAGCTGTTCACCATACTGCATGTTAAGAAAATGGGAAATAAATACATCCCAGCCCCTTGGAAAACTAAACCATCTTTAGGGCTCAGCTGTAAACTTTCTTCAGCAATTTATTAGAGTTCCAGAAAACACTTGTTGAGTAGCCTTGGCCTGTAATAAATATCAGTCCTTGTTTGTTTGTTTTCGTAATGGGAACAAAACCACATCTTTTTCTTTCTCAAGTGGATAATTTAATTACATGGCAAGAAACACATTCATTGTCCAAAATACCCAGCGAAGACTGCCACGAAACTCACAGTTTAGTGGTGACAGGAGGACAGCAGAGCCAGGAGATACCAGAAGTGGTTTCAGGGAAGGTTTCTGTGATGGCCCATCCACTTTTGCTGGAGCTGACACTGGAGCTGTCATTACAAACAGGAGACAGACACCTCTGTGCAAGGCACTTCTTACTCCACGTGGAGCACCAGAAGGGAAAGGCAGAGGGAACCAAAGGGAATGAGGGACAGGAAAGGGAAGGGACCTGTCTGGGCCACACAGAGGGTCTGAGGTGGCAGTGGGGGTGAGCTGATCCATCTGTTCTCATGCACTCCCTCAAGCCTAGCTACGGTCTGAAAATATCAATGTTTTCTTCTAGAGGCTGAAATACTTGAACATTTCTTGCTCTGCAGGTTGTCACCCCTTCCATGGGGACTCGTGCTGGCCTCAGTGGTAGGAGGCAGAGAGGGATCCCAAGAATATGTGGAGGTGACACCCTGTGAGAACAGGGAGTGCTTGGGAGCATCCAGCCCCTTCTGTGCCCCCATTTCTGGGAGCCTGCCTTGCAGAAAGAGAAACAGGAGTCGATCCTTCAAGATCAATTCTTGATGGGCTTGGTTCACTCATTCCCTGCAGGCAGCTTTGGGTTTAACAGTAGAAAAGTCTGGAATAGCTGAAGGGGGGCAGAATCCAGATAAGCAATTATCCCATGCTCTTTCCCAGGGATGGCCTGGCAATTATGGTCAGAATCCAGGAATCAGATGACTGCAGAAAGACAGACCCTCACTCCTCTGAGCTCGTCTTGAAGGGCACAATTAACGTGCTGATGTGATTAAAGCCACGTTCAGCTCTGGGATACGAGAGCCAGATGCACCCAGGTGACTCCTCCAAAGGTGCTGGTTACCTGATTTGTAGCAAATCAAGTAGAAATCAGCCATTCCTGTCCACACAGCTCCATCGTGCTGTTAAACAGCCAGACCCTCTTCGCTTACATGTCTTTGAGGGAGATGAAATCCATATGGCCCAGAGAGTGAGCACAGGCCAGGGATGGAAGGAAGGACAGAAACACCATTTCTTCAGGACAGAAGACAATGGAAATGTTTCCACTGATTCCAACAGGTCCTGAGTCAGCGGCTGCAACCAATTTTCCTCCTAAATGGACTTCCATATGTCTGAAAGAGTCTCGCAAGTGCTGGAATTTGTTACAGAACAAACCTGTGCTTTATTACTCTGCCCCCTGATTCCCAGCATTTCTCCCTTTAAATTCCTTGGTCAGCCATTTCTGGGCTTCGGGGTTCGCTTCTGAGAAATGCATTCATTTCCATTTCTAAAGCAAACATTTTCCATGGAACAGACAGAGTGAAGCCTCCCCACTCCGCTCCCGGATTTCATTTTGCTTTGCTGGGAACTTGTGCCTTCAGGTTCATCTGAAAATAGGTGGTTCCCTGTGCAGAGGGAAGCGTGGTGAGGAAATCAAGCTCATCAGACCTGAACCCTTCTATATTCTACAGATTGCCTCTGAAATATAGAAATCGGGCAAAAGTTGAGCAAAGCTGGTTTTTACCAGAAATTTTCTGTTTGCCACATCTCTTAAAACAGAAGAGGTTTTGCCCTCTTTGTGGCAGGAACCTTTGAAGAGTTTTCTATTTCCTTCTTTCATTAAATCGAAACAAAAATTGGCAAAATGGACTTTTTCCTTTACATCAAAGGCTGTTTTTTATGGAAAGAGAGTCACTTGCCTGCCCATTATATTATTTACCACATTTAAAGGGATTTAGGAACCATTGTACCATTTTCAGTAGTGGTTTAGGGACTTCATGGTACACTTGCATGACCTGCTTCATATCCATATTTGAGTGCTATCAGTAAAGGTTAAGCAGTTAAATACCTTTTATCTCATCCTGAGGTGTCAATGAAAGACAGACTTTCTACAATGTCTTGAAAATATGGCTCAAGTTTGATTAAGTTCCTTAAACTGAATATAATTTTCAGTTTTACTGCTAATGCTACAGTGAAATGGCCATAAATATTACAGTTTTCAAATTTGTCTATTTAATCAAAAATATTATCTATTTTCTTGCAGGAACAAAAACACAGGAAGAAACTTTCAAATCAGCTCCCTAAGGTCCCATTTAATTCAGAATTTTAAGAAGTTTCTCGGTTTCCCAAGCTTTTTTTCAGTTCATGTTAACGTTAGTTTAAGGGTGTTGGTTCAAAATGAAATCTCAAAACTTTTCATTAGAAAACAAAGCCAAAACACTTGGACTTCTTTTTCTTCCTTTGCCAAAACAGTTCGTCAAGCTGATGTGAATTCCCAAACATTTTCAGCCAACCTAAAGCGCAATCTTTGGCAAATACGTAATTTGCCTAAAAAAAGAAGTAATTGTCCCATTCTAAGAACAAGGATAAAATCCATCCGTGATTTTAAGAGCTCAGACTGAACAATGATGGAGTATTTGCCCTGATGATAGAAAAAAAAATAGAAATAAATTTTGCTTATTACTTTACATAGATATTTATATGTTTCTGAAATTTATATACACGCACGGCCCTTTCCGTCCAACAGGAATATTTTCAACACAGAAAAAGTAAAGAGAAGAGATTTAGTGCTGATTAGAACAAAAGTTGCACTGTACCTTACAGATTTCAGCATGTCTCATTAAAACTGGGCTTGAAATATACATATCCTTTAATAAATAAAGCTTAAGGTACATAAACACTGCAGCGGATATAAATTATTTTAACCAAAGTATGTAGGGAAAAAAAAAATTACTGGAACACCATGATCCAGGGCATTTTACAGTAAATTGGACTTCATCAGCGGTTTTGCATTTTTATTTGATTTTGGAGTTCCTCCACTAAAGCTGTAAGTTTTGTAGAGTTTATTTCACACCTTGTAATTTAAAACGTTACACTCCATCGAAATTCCTCTCAAAAAAAGGACCCGAGTAATTAATGTCTTTGGGTTCAACGTTCATTATATCCCACTAGTGTGAAAATTCATAAAAATAAGACATGGGATTAGGAGCTTAACAGCCTCACACGTTTGCAGAGCTGCTGCATTGGCAAATATTTCCCTGCCCTTTTGGAGCAGAGCACTCTCCTGGCTGCTCTCATTTGTTTCACTGGATCATCCAAGTCATTAGAAAGTGCCCAAAAAAGAAACTTCCATATCTCACGCTCGTATTTTTTTTTCTTGGAAGCAGATAAATAAGATGGGTTTGGGCCATTTCTAGCCATGCTCTTCTCCTTTCTTCATTTGGTGTTTTCTTCGTTTCATGCTTTAACTCCTCATGGAGACAATGGGAATTTTGGCCACGTGGAGCTAGGGGACTCCAGATGCCCTTGGAAAGGAAGCAAGACGTGGGGTTGGATTGCTGAGAGCTGAATCGTTTCCTTTGTGCACACACCCTGGGTTCTCCTCCCTGGTTCCAGCAGCCCCAGGTTGAATCACAGGCTCCGTTTTGCCCTCGGCAGATCCTCAGATACAGTGGGTGAATTTGTGCAGTAAACAGTAATTTTGACCAGAGTTTAATTTTGGAGGGACATAAACCACTCACGAAGTTGGGCTGAACTTGACAAGCACCTTCTTCCAAAAAACCAAACAAAACCAACAAGCCTAATACAGGAGGCTCTTTTTTGAACTTCAAAACATTTCATTCCAAAGTGTTTTCAAAGCAAAGGGGTTGACTTCATGTAGGTGTTTCTGAAATGAGCCTTTTGGAGGTTTTATTGAAAAACCCGACTTCAGAAAAAAAATGAAATTAAACTCTAAAATGGAACATTGTGTTTCAGATCAAACACCATGTCCTAAGTTGACTCAGTATTTCTCGTTTATTTTATCTTCCCCCCCCACCCCCTTTTCTTTTTTTTTTTTGGGACTGTTTTGGTTCAAAACAAACAGAATTGCTTCACTCCCTGCTCCCCTCCCCCAGATATCTGAATCTGACCACGGCACAAAGCATCCTTTATCCACCCAGGTCGCCATCCTTCACCCCAGAACGGGCTGGCCAGAAACCCCAAGGAGCAGATCAGCCCGGCTCTCCCTGCAGCAAGGGCTGCACAATTCCCTTCCAAACCGGGCAATTCGTGTTGTGCTGAAGTCCCTTCCACAGCCCAGCCTCTCATCACGGCTCCCTCTATGGCTGACAGTGAGAAATTCCAGCCCAGGATCCTCAGCACCAGCCACACTCTGATATTCAAGGGAACCAAGCTGTCCAGTTTGGACTCGGAGATGCTTTATTCGAGGGGATGTGGAGTCTGCAACAGATCTGTTCTTGGGCAGAAAGCATCAGTGGAAATTGCTGCTTTCATTGCTGCGTGGCTGTGCAAAGGAAAATCTTTGTCCAGGATAGATCAGCTATTGCATCTGTCCTGGAAATTAATTTGGAGACCTGCAGCAGCATCCAAGTGTTTGGCTGCTGGCTGATACTTTGGATTTACCTTTCTGCCAAACCCATTTTGGCTCCAAGACAGCACACGGTCACCAATCCGAGGAAGAGGTTTTCAGGAAATTCTCCAAAGAAGAAAGAGCACGCCAAAGGAAAGGCCCCTTTGATTTTACTCTGTACATTTTTAAGCAATGCAATTAACTTGTAGTGTCCTAACTCAGGTTTGGATTTTGCCCCATGAATAGTTCTTCTAACTGAATGTAGTTAACACACACTTTCAAAAAAATTAAAAATTACACGTTCTTTGAGCTTAAGGAAAGAAGCTCCACCTTCAAAGCTTGATCTGGAGGCTCTGCTGAAGCCTCCCTTTGCTCTCAATCTCTAGAGAGCTGTTCTGCCCTCAGAGCAACCCATCTTTGCAGCAAAAGGGCAAAGGGATTCTAAGGAAACATCAGGGCTCCTCAGATGGGTGAAAACTGGGAGATCTCTCAGCAAAGTTATTCTCTGGTTCAATCAAAAAAACCTGTCATCATATGCTGGAGCTGGTGAAGAGGTGATAAAATCATTCAGCTTTGGGACACGAGCATTTCTGTCAAATTTAAATCAGATGGAAATGGAGTCAATTTGTTTGGAGAAGTAGCTCAGCTCTCAGCAAGGATTATGACTCTTACAATTTTCCTGCAGCTGAAAACGGAGCATGTTTCAGAGCAGTAAACAACCACCATACTTTTCTTATGAACTTATCTTGCATCATAGCCCTGTCCCCTCATGAGGACAAACCACCAGGACCCTGGTGCTGTTTTCTGTGTGAGCATGCAGGGAATCAGAGCCTTGCTTGCTCTGAGGATCTCTCCATGAGCTGACGCACAAGCACGAAGATGAGTCACAGATGGCTCGGTTGCTGTTGGAATCTCAACAGATCTGAGTGAGTTTGGGATGCTTCCCACCACAAATACTTCACTCCCTGCCTCACTGCAGAGCCTGCTGTGCAAGAGCTTTAAAGGATAACACAGAGAAAGGGCTGTGCCTTGGGGAGAGAAAAGCTATTCTCCTCAAACACAGTTAATGGGGCGAGAAGACCTAAGTTCAAGTGTAGCGGTGGAGTTTCCAGTTAGACCTTGGGTTCTACTCAGCTTCCACTGCTGAGAGACAGATTCTCCATCACTGCAGGAGGCAGGAACAATCAATTACCAGTCAGGACACACAGGGTGGACTTGGTTGTGGCTATGAGTTAGAGGATGCATTGAGATCCTTTCCAGTTCTGTCATTCCAGAACAGGAGATCACCCCAGCTACACCTTAATCTTGCTTGGAAGGTACAACCTGAAAAGACACAGGCTACAGGCCAAGTCCATGCACAGCAGCTGCTGAAGTAGCAGTGTAAGAAATAACACTAATGCAACTTTTCAGCAAGAGCAGAGTCACGTTTTTCAAGGAAACATCACAAGCATAACACATACCTGCACAGCTGGGCGGTACTGAGACAGAAAATTTTGTTTGAGGGTACTCAGGACATGATTAAAACTGTTGTGATTCCATGCATCAAAACACTGATGGAGTGTATACCATTCTGCCTGGTCCAATTTATCCTCTGAATTGTCACAGGGTAACTGTGGTCCAACAGGATTTATGCCAGATGGGATATAATATGTCTTCCTGCAGTCAGTGTAAAATGTAGAGCCAATAAAAACACTATACACCATGTTCTAGCTAATCCAACACAAAGAACAGTGTGCACACACCTGACATGGAGCAGCTTTGTCCCGCCAGGTGATTTTGCAATAAAGGGCCTGAGTGTTATTGAGGTGGAATCCCAGCCCCATCTATTGTCCTGACAAGCCCTCACCTCGTGTTTCCTGCTTAAAGAACCCTCCTGTCAGTTCCAGCTCCTGTGCAGCCTTCAGGGACACTAATACTGCTCTGACAGGTTATTCACTATGAGCCAAATCTGTAAATGCAGCCTGTAGGGAACTTAGCAGAGATGCAAGAAGGAATATTGATGTTTGCTTTGTTAAGCTTTGGGCTTAACACCAGAGACTCTCCTCATGCCTCTTGGCCTTGAGATAAAGGAAAGGTCTAGAGTTGCCATGGCCCCATCTCCTCAAGGCAGTGCAATTATCAGCTGAAGGCTTGATTAAGCTTGAATAAATTTCCAGAGCAGGAGAGTGGCAGTGGCATGCTAACCCTTCCTTACACAGAAACACATCCCAATGCACAGTCACTGGCACAAAGAATGAGTGGCCACTCATTTTAGGGTTAGCTGGTCATTTCTACCACTGAAACGACTGTGTCAGCATCTGCAAGTATTTAAAATTCTGAGGCTCTCTTGTTTTTCTCTGCCTTCTGGGCTATTTGGAGACTTTATGTCAGATGGCACTGAGTTTTCAAGCTTTTCTCCACAGGGATGAGGCCACTGGGTGATCCACAGAGTGCAGAGCCAGACCCTAATCCTAACCCTAAAATGGGAGAGTTGTGTTGTGAGCAGATGTGGAGAGAAAGTCGCAGAAGGAAGAGGGAAGACCTGGCTGTGAGGGATTTAAAATGACCCTGGAAAAATCTCTACATTGAAAGTTTGGAATATTGAAGGGGTGGAGAGGAAGGAAAATATTAGACAAGAGGAGGATGAGAACTTCCTTTTCTGTCTGAAGAGACCACCTGAGGAGGGAGTGGAGATGAGGTCTGAGCAGACACACTGGAGGACAGTGCAACAGGTTTCCATCTGGGGTGTACCTGATCACCAAATGCAACTCCACTATCAGGAAAACAAGGAGACACAAATTTAGCAGAGAAGCCTGGGGAAGTATTGTCAGTATTGTCTTTCAAAGACACAGCCCTTACAGGAAGTCTGGCATCTTTTCTTTCTGACATAGGTGAGAAAAGCAAACAGGAGAAACCCAAAGATAATGTCAGCTGTTCTTCATGTCCAAAGCAGAAGCAGGAATCTACGAGGCCAAGCAGGACTGGGAAAAAAAAGCTCTGAGTTGAATTAGCTCTGTAGCAGTTGGTGCTGTGAGAGAAGCCAAGTTTCTACCTTGCATGGATTCCCTGTGCTCTGGTGTGCAGCTGAGCCCCGGCCGTCCACAGGGTGGATGTTTTAGTGCCTGGCTCTTTTTAACTGGCACATGTTAAGAGCTTTGAATTAACAGGTGCATAAAAACTGTCAAAAAACACTTAGCTCTCAAGACAGTCTGTCGGTTGTATTAAAAATATGGTTTTATGTAACCACATTCTCTCAACACTTGCTGGGTATTACGGCATGGGAAAGTCACTCGCCCTTTCCAAAGGAAAGCAACGATGTTTAAACTCTCCTGCAGGAAAAAAAAAAAGAAGAAAGAAAGAAAGAAAGAAAGAAAATGAGAAAGACTACAGTTCCTCTGATCTTGCCAAGGATTTGCTCCTGTTTTAAATGCTAAAGGTCGATTTCTTCCAGCAGACCAGGACTGGCCTAAAGCTCCAGACTAGAGGCAGGCACCCCAGCAGGTCAAAAGGCCAGTGTCTTGCAGGCTTAGTGAGGTGGAAATGAGGGGCTTTTGACAACTGAATGGGAAGATGTCTCACTTGCTGACTGAGGAGGTGGTATTTACTGTAAGCGTGGCCTGGGTTTTTTTAAAAAAACCCCGAGTTTAACAGGGGTTTAGAGCTAGGAAAAAAAGCCAAGCTATTTGTTCCCATATTTCAGAAGAGGTTTAGAAATAGTTTTAGTTCTCAATCTTCCTTCAGTTATGAATCCAGAACATCTGGGATCCCAGAAACAAAAGCATCAGGTTTCCAGAGTAGAAAGAGCTCTAAGACACAGGTCCAGAAGAATTTTTAAAACTCTCAAAAGCATTTCTGAAGTCAGTTCCCTTTCAAATATGTGGCAAATACATTAAAGTGGGCTTCGGATTAGTTTTACTGCCTCTTGATAAAAGCCATTCACACCTTTGATGTGTTTGAGGATAGCAGCCATCCCAAATGCCTTCCCCAGGCCTCACCCCCACCAGGAATTCTCCTGGCTCTCCCCAGGAATGCCCAGCTGGGTTGTCATTTGTCACCTCCCCAGAGGTGACCAACTCAAACCAGCCACCTCTGGGGTTGCAGACACGGTTAGGTGAAAGCAATGATTTCTGAGTGCAAGTGTTTAGGGTGTAACAGTGAACATGGATAACCCCAAAGCCTGGGAGAAGTGGGAAGAACAGCAGAGATCTGTGGGCTTCTAAACCTGGCTGTGAGTTGAATCCTACTGAGTTTTAGTTCTATGAATTAAAGCATTTCCTGTAGCACCCTGTGCTCACCCACCTTCTGCTCAGCCTGGTGGCTCTGGGGAGCCCTGATTATTTGCCTGGCCTGGAGGACAGATGGGTCCATGAAGTTTCTCAGCAGCTGCTGGAAGTAGAAAGGGAAACTGTTTGAAAGACAGAAGGAGAAAAGAAAACTGGTGGCTTGGAAGGATGCAATGAAAGGCTCCAGTGTGGCAGACAGCTGGGGCAGAGGAGGCTGTCTAATCCTAGAAAAGCAAATGGTGACTCCCTTCTCTGAGAAGCAGATAGAGCTTTGTTAATGTTAATGAGGCCAGAAGGAGCACCATAAGGGCCCAAGTGCAACTTACCAGGCCAAGGAAAGTATTTTCCAACAGCTTTTCAAGTTCTGCCAGCAAAAGCATCATCCCTGAGAGACTCTGAGGGGGACTGTCACTGACAGTACCAGATACTGTCCAGGAGTGGAGCCTGCCTGCTTGGCAGTGCTGTTTTCCTGCAGAACTGGTTAATGTCAGTGAGACTGATGAACACTCCACAGTAGTTCAGGGATGCAGTGGGATGTCATGAAGAAAAATCCACTGCTAAATATTTTGATTTGAGGAATGAAGAAAAGAAAACAACTGGCATTTTAGCAGATGGAGAGAAAAAAGATCTGGAAGCAAGAAGAAAATCCTGCAGAGAATGAGGCATGACTTTTTAAAACAGCTGCAGGATGTTCTTCTTGGAGGCTCAGAGAAGCACGTTAGGAAACCCTGGAATGGACCTGGTTCTTCATGAGCACATCCTCACGCCAAAGAGTATCATCTTCTCCATGGGGCAAACCACCAAAACGTGGGAGCAGCTGCAGCCCACACGACAGCCAAGCCAGAGACACAACCTCTAGGAGACCATCAGCACCACAGACAATGAAATATGCACCATCAGCAAGCAGAGTCATCACCTAAACAGCTACAGAACCATTTAAGACGTGATGCAGGTTTGGGGTGATGCTCAGAAACCTGCTCCAGATGGAAACTGGGAAACTTTTGAACAAAATGATGTCTGAATTGGATTAACCCCTCCTTGGGACAGGGACAGAGTCTGTCTACACTGGAATGGGGAAAGTGACTTAAGCCTGCACAGGCAGAGCTGTACCTAGCTCATGTGCCCAAGGCAGAGAGTGTACTCAGCAGAGATTTTGGCAGAGGCTCACAGCATGGAGCTCACAGCTCACTCTGCCAGGAGTTTGTTGGCCAAGCTAACAGTCCAAAGGACAGCCCAGTTTGACTCTTAAACACAGTCAACAAACACTTCTAGGGAGGTATCCTTGATGGGCTGGTGGCTCATGACCTCCTGCAGCAGTGGCAGTACAAAGGGCTTCCCTCCCACCTGGAAAAAGGAAGGGAACAAGGTAACATGGCTTGCTGAGACACCATCTGCAGGATACCCAGCTCCTACCTGTGAAGGAGTCACACCAGCAGGGAGGGGCTGGTACCTGCTGCCTAGGAATGACTCCCAGAGCTCTCCTGGGGATACAGTGGTCCACGTGGAGGCAATGGCCAAGGTCAGCTGCCCTTTAGCTACGTGGTAGGTAGATGAAGAGCCCCTATTTCTGTTGCTGCTGAATTTAGGACTGCAGAGCAGCCACAGCCTCACTTGGTATCAATCCCCAGCCAGACACCACTGCTAAGCTTGTAGTTCATGGAGTGACTCTGTCCTTTCCTCTACTCCTCTTCTACTGGCCCAATGAAGGAGGAACCTGTGGAGGTGAAATAACTCAGTGGGGTCTCCTTCAGGACAGTTGGGGACTAATGCAGGAGCAACACAAGGTCAGCAATTGTGCCTTTAGAGCTGCTCCATTACAAACCCATCACAGTACTTGAGGGCTCCCAAGCCACAGCAAGTTCAGAGAAATGCCTTCCCAGGCTGAGATTTGGGGCTCAATTTGGCCCTGCATAACCAGGAAACACCAGCAAACCAGAACAAAGGCCAATTACTGCAGAGAAAAATGTCAGACACACATTTGAAGGGTGAGATTCAGCCCTGATAACATGAACATGAGAGGATCACATCAGTCAATCACGTTCAGATACATCACCAGCACTTACCAACTGCTGAAGAAACCTTGTGTGGGGAAGTTAAAAAGGCCCATCACTCAGGGATTTATTTATGACTCATATTTCACTTTTATTACCCACAAAGCCTTTTTTTGGTGTTTGGGTGTTTTTGTCCTAGTCAGCTCCAGCCCTTGAAAGCTGACTGAGGGGGGGCCATGGCTTCAGCCCCGTGCATGATCTGGGTGAAGTGACTCTGTTCCTTCATTCTGCCACATCCTCCCTGATTCTAAACAATGTAAGAGACTGAAGGGATATCCCCAACACTGCAGCTTTCCCTTGGGATGATTTTTATCCATTTCAGTGGCATCACAAGTCATGAAATGGGTTCTTTCAGCCCTTGGGGTTTCATTCTTTGCTGTGAGGAACCTCCAAGTTTTTCTCTTGCTGCCTGCAGAAATGGATCCCAAAGCTCCACCATAGCGCTGGGCTGAACAGGGTACAGGGCAACCTGTCCCATCCCAAATTTCCATCAGTCTCCAGCAAACAGCTGCTGGACTTTCTGCACTCCTGTCACCACCCACCACTGCTTATTCAATAGGACACTGTTCCCAGCCCCTGAAGGACAGTGTGGCTTGGAGTGCTGTGACTGCTGAATCTCTGCCACATGCAAGAGGTGTTTTACCTACTTGCCCAAGAGCAATTTCTCCCAACTCTCCCCTGCTGCACTCATGTGCCAGGTGTGAAAACCAGTTCAGACATCAAACCCCACTGCTCAGCACTGGCAGCATGGAAAAATAAAATCACTGGCTGATCAGCCAAACAAGCAGGTGGGAGTGGTAAGGACAGAGGCAGGAGAGACAAGGTACTAAACCTGCCCAGTGCTCCCAAGTGCCTCGTTAGACTGATTTATGTTTAGTTAATTGAGAAAATGACCCTAACTACACAATCCAGGCCCTAATTCAGAAAGGCCCAAGCTTTTTAGTGTCTCTACCTGAGCCTTAAAAGGCATGATTTAAACCCTGTAACTAACAGGCTGCCAAAGGCCAGGATTTGAAGGATCTGATGTCCTATCACACCGAGGGCTTGAGGCTTGGCTCACTTCTCTTGTTACTTGGTCTTTCCCCACCGACGTCCGAGTTCTCTGCTGGGACATAAATCAGGGAAACCATGAGGGAAACCAGTCTTGTGCCCCATCAAAGCAGCCAGCACTCACTTTAATGGGACCATGCAGCCCAGCCTCAACAGGGCACTTAACAGGCATGTGGTTTCTATAATACCAGCCCATGTCTCTACACCCTGCTTGCACTGCCACTGGGAAACCCTTTGTCCATTACACACCACACCTGCTGATATCCATGGAGTTAGGAAAGGGACTGTGATACAACACCAAAGTGCTGAATATAGGATTTCTGGGATGCACCAGGCCTGTAGAAAAATTTTAGCTACCTTTCAGCAACTGCAGAAACCCTTATACACAGCTATGGCATGTGCAGGAAAGGAGCACAGATACCCAACCCCTCTGAAGTACCAAGCTCAGTCCAGGACATGCAGATGCTCAAAGATCCCACATAAGGTGCATCTGGTGAAGTTCCAGGCCTCAGCTGTGGGTGTTTAATCCAAACTTGAACCTTGACAGAAGGGAGTTAGGAACAGTAAGTCTTGAGGTCCCACTGTCCCAAACAGAAAATACAGACTTGGCAGAATCCCAGAAAAGGAGGGAATTTGACAGTGCTCTGCCCCTTTCCTGGGCTCCAGAACTTCCCCAGAGGTTAAGTCACCATGAGCATCCCTCTCTAGCATGTTCCTAATGCAGCTGATCAGGAAACACAGTACCTTCAACCACTATGCCAGTCTCTACATTTTTCTGTTATTAGTTTTTCCTCATTTGGTTCAGCTGGGATCCAGGCCCAAAGGAAAGACTCCACTGCATCACAGAAGGTATTAGGAAGAAAATAGCTGATGGAGAACCTGAGTCCCTCCCCAGAAAGCTCCCCTAAGCTCAAACCTCTGGAGAGCCCAGCTTCATCTGGCTGGATGTACAATCAGATTGGGGGCTGTCCAAGTGTTTTACACCATGCTCTACACATCCATGGGAACCCCAGGCTGAGTCATGACCATCTGTGCTCATTTAAACATTTCTTGACAGAGGAGGGAGTGCTAATCCTGACATCCTGGCCAAAATGCAACATGGATAATTATACTGTGCTTTGTAACATTCTCAGTGGTGTACATTGGTGTTTTCCAGTTCTTCCCATAATGGTAATGTGGTGATCCAACAGAGAAATGGCCACGTTGCCACAGGAGAGTCCCCTGTGCCAAGCCCTGCAATGCTACTGTCAGACATCACACATGTCTATTTTCCCTGTTGTGGGTGTTCAACCCCAGCACACTTCACACTCAGACTCCTACCTCTACCTGTGCAAGAGGTGCTCACTAAAAGATCCGCCCACTCATTCCTGAGCTTTGCTGAGCTTTCCATTTTTCCATTCTTCTGAAGAGATACAGAAGGGGACAGCACACCTGCCCTTAGTGCACACCTGGGGCAGCAGGACAAATGTAACATCAGCTACTACGAGGGCAGAAATGGACTTGCTTGAAGAGCCTCAATTCCAACAGTTCTCCTTCCTTGAAGGAGAAACAAGAAAAAAACCCCAAGCCTTTTGTTGCACCAAAACTATCTCCTGGCATTTCTGACCAGCACACATGTTGTTACAATTAGGACTGGACTCCTTGGCTCCTGCACAGGGGGAATTTTAAACCAGCACACTGGCACCCATCAAAACATTCGCCAACTTCCAAAGTGGAACTGACACCACGGCAGTGGTTTGTATCACACGTCAGAGAAAGGCTTCATAACTGAGATCAAACAAGTTAACTCTTCAGCTCCCTGTCCAGCAAGAGCAGCCTGATGCTGGGCTGCTGTTGTTATTCCACACGGCTGTTCCACATGGCTTCCAGCCAGTCCACTTCACTCTGCAGGCTCAGAAGTTAAAGACAGAGAGAACTGGCCAGAACTTCAACAAGGGACTTGTAAGAGAACAGAAACTGCTGATTGTAACAGCATCTTCCCTCTTGGGCAGAAACAGCACCAGCACTACCAGAATGGTACACAAGAATGTTTCAGCCTTTAAACAGTTTTGTTGCATATAAACTTATTCCCTTCTAGGAAACTTATTATCTTAGGCAGTTGTCAAAAAAGTCTTTGGACTTGGAAGTTTTTGGAACACCATTTTCAGAGTTCAAACAATAATCTTACCTGTGGCAACAAGGTGTCGAGATAGTCTAACCATATTTTAGCCTATCAGAGAACCCTAAATTGTATGCAAAATGGTGCCTGTGTGATTTCTGTAAATACCATTTGCAATTCAACTCTTCTGTCAAAAGCTCTTCTGTGTGTCCCCGACGAGCTGAACAGAACTGTAATGAGGAACAGACCTGTCCTCCAAGCCTTTGAATCTCTTGAGGAACAACTGGGGACAGCTGCAGAGGATGGAAATAAGAATGGTACAATTAAATTATTACTGCACTTACTGGTATCTCAGTCTGAAAACCATCAGCAGGTTGCTACAAGGTGTCCTGCAACAGCAGACACAGCAAAGGAAGTCAGTCATGGTTTTCTCACAATACCATCAAATCTGCTTTTAGGTCAGGTTTTCCAGCAAAATAACAGGGAATGCAGTGTACCAGCAACAGCAGAACAATGCTTCATATGTATTTCTAATACTACTTTGGAGTTAAGATTCTAACTCCAATTAGCCCAAATTATGAGCGGCTGGTCTAGGAGACATATTTTATCCCACTTTCTCCCGTGTATGGAAGGCACCAGGAGAGATTTTCCACCGTTGCCCTGAGCCAGTTAGTTGAAAAGATTCCTGCCAAGCTGGATCCTGCCATGTCTTTACTTCATGCATTTCCATATTTTGGAACAGCCTTTTTTGAGGTTTTATTTTCACACAGCGGAAAGTTGCCAAGGGACGTATCTGATTCTACCATTTATCATCTCCTGTGGAAAAACAGGCTTGGATCCCTGTATTAGTCTCAGATATCACAACTGAACGTAAACACACTGCGTACAAGATGCACTGATTTATTAATAGAATAAAACTGAAATGTAGTGACATGTTTTTCCACTGTTCAAGCCATGGAGACAATCACTGTCCCGTTTATAGACTGGGTGGCGTCATTCAGCAACTCATTCATAAACTCAGACCCAACACGTCCAGGTCAGGTATTCCAGGAAGCATTCCCACACTTCCCTGGCACCAAAAGGTTAACTTGAGTGCAGTCTCCATGGTTTGCAGCTGCAATCAGTCTATGGGAGCTTTTCCTATGTTCTCTTTTCATTCCTGAGGCTTTCTCCACCTGGAATAGCTTTTTTAAGCTTTTCAACAGCAGTAGAGCAAATCAGCTGAGCTTTTGTGGGGTACTAACCTGCTCTTCAGGCAAGAAAATGCATTAAACGTTCTACAAAAATAGGCTTATTTCCAATATACTGTGGGGATTATACATTACAAGATGAATTATTGGCTAATTATTGGCACTTTGAGACAACTACAACAGAGAAAATCTCTGCCATGGAACAGCTTTAAATGTAACACACTCTCTTTTGTGTGCTCCTACTTCTACATTCTGCAGTGTCTTAAACTGTAACCCATCATTTTTGTTAAACCTTAGCAGCTGTGATTTCATAGCTAATAGTGTTATCAATGTACAGTCTCATGATTCAGCATTGTCTGAAAGGAACAGGAGAAGTGATAAATATGAGGTATTACAACTGACTTTGCAGTTTGCCTCAATATGCAATTTTCCCTTAAATCAGGAAACAGTAACCTCTAGGAAGGCAATTAATGAGAGCATTTGGGTTTCACAGCATGAGAAACTGTTGGAAACTAATCCCTTATGGATACAAAGGAAGACAAACATCCTATTGCAGTTGTCAGAATGCGTTCTGACGCACACTGAGGTTTCTCCTGTAGGTATCTTTCTCTTGCACACTGCTCAGAACAGGCATCTGTGGATATCAAAAAGCTGAAAATCTTTGGACAAACCCTACTGTTCACTTCCAAGAGTCCTGTTTCAGGAAGGTACAAAAGCCCATGAAGAGCTGGGCAGTAGAACATGAACATACACCAGAATGATGATAGATGATGAACCCCAAATGCGTCTTGTGGAAAGAAAAGAGCCTTTAAAATCTGAGAACAATAAAAAAGGGAAAGAGAAATGAAGTGCATATTACTGGCACTGCTGAAGCCCAGATACAACAAACAGCCACTAGCCTGCAGAGAGTACATCATCCATAACCACTGGCTTATCTGCATCCAGCATCATGTGGCAGAAGAAGCTGGGGAGCTTCCTGAAGTCACATTTACTGCCTGAGTTTGGCTGTCCACGTTGGAGAGGGATTTGGTCCTGGACTTTTGAGACTGTTCAGAAACTGCAGGAGAAGCAGCAGCAGCAGCATGGTCAGCCTGCTGGCTCTCCTGCCCCACACCACTGCGAGCGGGGCTCTCCTGGCTGGACTGTCTCCCCGCCTCTGCCTCCTGTTGCTGCAGCATCTGTTCCACCTCGATCTCCAGCTCCAGGTTTTCCTCATCTGCCTCCACGTCCAGCTGCTGCATCAGCTCCTCCAGCTTCCTGGCCTTGCGGAGCTCGTTCTGCTGGATGATGGTGCACAGGTGCTCTGTCAGGTGCTCCTTGAGCTCCGTCTTGTGCTGCAGCTCCAGCTTGGCCGCCACGTACTCGGACTCAGCCTTGTCGTAGCGCTTCCTGCAAAACCACCAGCGTTTCTGGGGGGTTAATTCTCACAGAGCATCACACCCTGACACAGGGACAGGTACTTTAAGAATCCCTGGAATGCAACCTGCTCTGCAATGCATTGTGCCAGCTGTTTATGACATGCTGCCACGTTAATAAGAGGGGAGAAAATAAGAGTGAATTCACCGAAACTTCTCTGGACACTGTTGTGTATTCCAAGAGTTACATTGCTCAGGTTTAACCACAAACACCCATTTTTGCTGCCTGTCTGAAGAGATGCATCACTGGCAGCAGAAAGAACCCATCAGAAACTGCAGTGTTTTCACACTTCTAATGAATACCCACTCTGAACTGAACCAGCACCAAGCAGTTGGGTGTTGTTCTAACCCAACCACCCCCCAGAGACACAGATGCTC
The DNA here is from genome assembly GCA_024734555.1 of Trochalopteron elliotii. Taxonomy (NCBI): domain Eukaryota; kingdom Metazoa; phylum Chordata; class Aves; order Passeriformes; family Leiothrichidae; genus Trochalopteron; species Trochalopteron elliotii. Next base: position 1,313,609 of record JANPWX010000161.1, on the reverse strand, counting down.
GATGGAGCACGTTGACATTTTGGATCATGTGCTTTTCTGGCCACCCATATCCATGTTCAGAAAATCAGGGGCAGCACAGACTGACACAGCACATGACATCAACACAGATGCAGAATTTTATTGCAAGCATCCGTCCCCACACACCTCCTGCCAATCTGCACTTCCTGTCATGACAAACACAGCAAAAATGGAATATTCTAAGTATTTATTGAGTTAACACACAGAGACTATCTAGCACTTTAATGGCTGGTGTCCACATTAATGATGCATCTTTCACTACATCAGTGAATCTGTGTATTAATTCTAATTAAAAGATAGATGCAATCCTGCTCATCAGGAAAGGGAACACACAAAGGCTTTTGCAGCCTGACTACAGAGCACTCATAAAACTAGTATTAGTAAGGTGGCTGAATAAAGAATCCAGCTCTTTTATAAAACCAGATTCCAGTATCTGTTTAAACAAAGCAACAAAAAGATAGGAGAGGTCCTTTGCTCAGTGAAACAGAAGGAAATAAGACATAGAAAAGCCTTCCCCAATATCTTCTTTTCTATCTTAACCACATGACTTCAACCCAGCTGTAAAGGCTATGTCTGCAGTGGGCAGAAGATGCCCACTTACGTTTCCCTCTCACGAAAGTCAAGATTTCTCTGGGTCAGACACCTGAGGTGGCAAGACCAATGCCATGTTGGAAACATCTGCACAGCTAAACTTTTGGGCTGAATTCCCACCTACCAGTCACACTGTATTTACAAAAATTCTATTCCATAGCAATTGTCAAACGTTGCTAACTAGGTATGTGCTCAGGACTGTTTAATATTGCACTTTTTGACCCACTGAAATGCCTTGTGTTTTAGCCCTAGAACAAAAGGCAAATAAAAAGAAATAGCTTACAAAGACTCCACTTAAAAGTAAATTGGCTTTGGTTCATAATGCATAAAAACTACAACACTGGAAGTATGTACCTCACAGTGCCAAACCCCTCCCTCAAGAAAACACCTCCTAAATTAATGAAAGTCATTAAGATTTTGGTGAAGTTCACCCACTTGTCCTACTAGCATCTTCTTTTGCTATTGTCATTAAAAACTGCTTTCCTAATGTCAAGGACTGCTTGTGCTCTTTAGCCAGTAAGCATTTCAAATAGATACATTATTACAAAACTTGGGTAAGAAGATTTCAGGAGCATTTAATGTTTTTAAAAACCAGATGAAACCTAAAATCCATTGAAATGTTTTTCCTCTTGAGGACACGAAATTCTGGATTCATTTGCAATCAGCTACGCTAACTACAGTTAATCTTAGACATTTCAAATGATAATTACACCAAAGAAATCTTAATGTTTTTTAGCTACCACTGCTATTTTTTTCAAGACTAATTACCAGCTTTATTGGCCTGTGGTCATGGTATGGCAGAAGTCAGAAGGAGAAATGAGCATTTCACACATTGAATAGTGAACCAAAAACCGCGAGCGAACATTTCTGCTTTATGAACCGGCTACACAAACATGCTGCTGTTTATCTACTGATGTTGTGGTTTACCCACAGCTAATGGGGTGTTCCCATTAATTTCTTGCCTTTAAGGAACTCATCACACCCAGAATGTTTAACCCAGAGGGTTAAAAGCTTCCCTCTTCCTTCAATTTTTGGTCCTAGTTGCAAAAATATGTCAGCAGGATTATATGTTTGAAGCTTAATTGGTCCCATTGATTCCAGCAGGACCAGAGCTGTCATGAAGAAACAAATTTTCCTAAACAGCATTTTCATTTCAGGACTTTTCAAGAAAAACTTCTTTCCCCCTGAGAAGAAACAACCAACCTTGAAACAGTAAAGCAGGGCTCATGGACAACTGCACACTTAAAGCAGGACCTATGTCTTGTGACAGCAGTCTCCAGTCAGAAAACCTGCTTCAGTTCCCAGATTCCAAGGGAAAAATTAGGAAATAAGCAGCATACTTTTATTTCCAGATCTGAAAGCCCCCCAGACTGTGACCTGTGACTGTGACTGCTTCAACTACACGTTATTACAGTGACAGGACTCCATTAGTGCTTCAGTGAGAGGAAACAGCATTTTCCCCTCCCCTCAGGCAGGGCTGTTCCCCATTCCCTCCTCTCTGGGTGTCACTCACCGGGCGTGGGAGTAGTCCAGGCTGGCCTGGTCGATGCGGTTCCTCAGGATCCCGATGTCAGCAGACACCATGTCATCCAGAGCTTGCAGCTCCTTCTGGATCCTCTTCAGTTTCACTGTTTCAGCTTGAGTTCTTTTGGATCTGCAAAAGGAAGACGATTTTTTGTTTTTGTTTGAATTTTTTTTGTTTGAATTTCCTTTTCAAGCCACTCTTCTTGACATCCTGGGCCCCATTTCACTTGCAGAGCAACTGACTTCTTTAAGACCCATTCAGAAGGTTTCTCCTTTATGGTGTAGGGCTTTTGATCTTTTTTAGCATCCACAGGGATCTAAAATGCCTGCTATTAAAGGACTATGGCAAAATTACGTAATGACTGTAATCAAAGTGCCTAAAATGGATTGTGTTTCTTCACTGTGGAAACACACAAGAAGCTGCTGTATCTAAGTAGTTCTCAGTGTAAGGAAACAGGAAATGGCTTGGGGGGGAAGTGAGAGGGGGAAGGGTTTTTAGCCCTGGAAATATCCCCTTTCAAAGAAGCCCAGTTAGTAGGGGCCAAAAAGTCACCTAACCTAAGCTTGATTTTCATTTTGCAAAATTATTCCCAAAAGGCCCAGCCAAATCCCAGTGAAGTCAATGGAAAGTTTTACATCAAACACAAAGGATTTCAATCAAGCCTTATGTAACCTTTTTCAACTACGCCGTTCACTCCTAAGTCCTGAAAACGAAATGTTACTAAGGGCAACAAGCTTTGATGGATTTCACTCCCAAGCAAGCCAAGTGACTTTCCACAAGCTTTTACACCACCCCACTTTGCCACCATTCATCATCACCAGCAAAATGCTGCTTGTCAGCCACTGCTTTACACCCAAGGCAGGTCCCTGAAAGCAAGGCTGGGTGTGCAGGCAGTGCCAGCTCTCTCATTTGACCAGCTGATGCAGGTGGAGGGAAACAGACAGCCAGTGGTATTGCCTGAGGAAGACCTTTGAGTGACAGAAGTAACTCCTCAGCTGACACCCTCCATGTCTTATCTCTCCTTGGGCTTTGTTTCCAGGAAGAACCAAACCTGGTGGCCACACCCGTGTTTGATGTCCTACAGTGACTCAGAATAAAGGTGCTTGTGTTCTATCTCTGCCTGGCAAAGGGAAATGAAACTTTCAGGACTTCAGTACAGTACAGGCTGTGCTGACCTGTGCTACCCAAGGGCTCTGATGGGCAGAACGTAACACAGGCCTGGGAGAGCACTGCAAGCCTGAAAACTTCACATCACTGTCCTTGATCCAGCGTTATCAGCTGTTCCAACATCCTTCCCTACAAACTCTGCCTTCCCTGGAGTCTTAAACTACCTTGGTGCCATAAGGCCTGGTCCCCTGAAGAGCAAGAGCTAACAACTGTGAGAATATGTGCCATTTTATAATTTCTAGTCATCCAGTGGTAAACCAGTACCTTCTTAAAGCTGGTCATGTTCTCTTTTCAACATTTTCACACACTAATGAGCCAAAAGCCCAAACAGAAATAGCTTCTTCTCACAAGTTACAAATCAAATAAACTTCCCTTCCATCCAGCATAAACAAATCAGGACCAGAACACAGGCAAGCATCTGAGCACCCCAACTTCCAAACATGACCTCATTAACAAATTTAAGGACTTCAGCTAATCCTCCAGTTGTGTAATAACTTTTCCATCTGCGCACAGAGCTGCAGCTTGGGAAGTGTGAAAAGCTTAGTCACAACAGCACTTGTGATCCAAAAGGGAGACATCCATCACAGCTGCTCACAGAGCACAGAGAAGAAGAAAAAGTGAAGTTTAACTCAAGACATGAAACTGTTTGCAGAAGAAGAGTAAGCCCTTGCCCAGGCTCAGCCCCACCTCTCAGCAATGGCTCTGGCCAGGAGTGCCTTCTTGCGTTTATTCTTCTCTTCTATCAGCCGCTGCTCCTGCTGGAGGATTTCCCATCGGGATTTCTCCTGCCTGCTCGTCGACAAGAACAGCAAAATTAACACAAAGTTCATTTCTCTCCCTGCTGCCCATATTGGAACTCAAATATTCACCGTCATATATTCTGGAGCAAACTCTTAAAAAAGTCGAAGGGACAATAAACAGGTTGTGGTTCTGAGGAAAGAAGAATCATCTGCAAGAAGCCATTCAGACCCATAAAACATTTCTAGATGAAATCTGCTGATCAGAACTAGAATCTGCATAACCAAATAAGCTGCATGGAGCACTTTTCCAGAAATGGGTGGAATTTTTCATTTAAAGGATGTGCTTCCCTATCAGGTAGAAGCAGTTTCAAGTTTCTTACTGGCTGCTACAAGTCACCATCTGTTCAGTCTGACAAATAATGAAAAGGATATAAATGAAATATTGGTATGAGTTATAATGAAAATGAGCAGCAAGGAAGAACAAGAATTTACTTTTGCCACCAGTAAAAGACTGATATCGATTCCATTTCCTAGGCTACATCTCCTAAAAGATACAACCATCCCAAAGGATTTAAAGCCAAGTCTCAGGTGAGGGGGCACAACCTGTGGCAGGATTTAGGAGAAACAAAGAACTGTTTGCTGCTTTCCACCCCACTGTGCTCTTCATGCCTTCACTCGAGGAGCCCAAACTTAAAAATACCCAAATTACTCAGCTACTAACAAACACTTCTGCACATCTCTTCAGATTTGTCCTCATCACCCTATTCCTAAAACCTCACATACAGAAATATTTTTAGTAAGACTTAAATTCAAGCATCCAGGCTGAGAAGAATCCAGCATATTCAGGAGGTGACTGTTGCAGCTAAATGTCATTTGCTTTCACCATCGTGCAAAAATTCTCAGCAAAGCTCCAGCTGTTTTCTCCCCAGACAAACAGTGTCTGTGCTTTTCCCACCACAAAAATGAGATGAACAGCCAGATGAACTGCTGAGCTGCACCCACAGGAGGAATTTGAGTTCTCAAAGTGATGCAGGCAGGTGATCCCAGCCCAGGAGCTGGGCAGGGAAATCACAGGCAGCACAACCACCAGCTGCAGCGTCTCAAGGCCCATCTCTGCAAAACAGAACCTCCTGGATCCTTCTGAGTTTAGAATTTGAGAGAAGCCACGTGCTGCTCCTCCACACAGACACTGCCTCGAAGAACATGGAACGATTCGATCTCTCAGAGCTTCCCATCAGACACACAAAAGTTGACTTCACCACCAAAGAATGAATCAATACAGAATAACAAACCCCACCCCTTGATTTTACCGACTTACTAACAATTCCACTTTCTTTCTCTCCACTTGGCCGTTGGGCTTTGCAGGGCGGGGCTGGGCACTGTCCCTGCCATTGCAGGACTCTGCTGGTGTCACTCCCTCCCGCTGCTCTCGGCTGTCCCTTTGCCTCTGATCCCCAGGGGCCGGCCCGGGCTGCTGGGGGTGACAAGGTTTGGGCTGTGGTGCAGAAAGCAGCTGCTCTGGAGTGACAGAGGCTGCTCCTCCCTGCAGCCCCAGCCTCTGGCTTTGCTGCTGGAGGGCTTTTTCCCGTTGCAATTGCTTCCGAGTTTTGGGCACAGCCTGGGGGCGAGGCTGCTGCTGCTGCTGCTGCTGCTGCTGCTGCTGCTGCTGCTGCTGCTG
>JANPWX010000161.1:1199822-1307510 GCA_024734555.1 Trochalopteron elliotii | reverse complement strand
GGGAGGGGCGGGCAAGATGGCGGCCTGAGGGGAGAGAGAGAGGGACGCGTTCGACATCGCCCGTCCTCTGGAAAAAACTGCTCTAGTGGGCGCATCCCCGCGGCTCCAGAGAACATAGCGCCGTAAAGAATCACAGAGTCAAATAGGTTGGAAAAGACTTCTGAGCTCATCGAGTCCGACCTGTGACCGAACAGGGCTCAGAGGGTCCTGGCTAATGAGGCTGAAATGGAGAGGGGAAGCCTCTCCCGAAAAAAGCAAACGAACTTCAAGGAACATCACGCGTATCCCCATTATAATTCGTAATTAAGTAGTTGTAAGCAGGTGAGATCGTGTTCCAGCACGTCTAGTAAGTTACAGTGACAACACTGTGAGGAGATCAGGGAATCCCTGAATGCTTTGGGCTGGAAGAAACTTTAAAATTCAAGCAGTTGCAGACCCCTGTGATGGGCAGGGACATCTTCCACTGGACCAGGTTGCTCCAAGCCCTGTCCAACCTGGCCTTGAACATTTCCAGGAATGGAGCATCCACAACTTCTCTGGGCAGCCTGTGCCAGTGCCTCACCACAATCACAGGAAAGAACTTCTTCCTAATATCTAAACTCAGTCTTTCTCTTTTAGTTTAAAACTGTTCCCTCTTGTCTCATCACAATCTGCCCATGTAAAAAGTCACTCTCCTTATTTTTCTATAAGCACTGGGAAGCCATCAGGGAAAAATACTATTTTGCCCTTATTTTGGTGTTTTTTAAGATCTGCTTTGACCACTGTCCACAAGAGCGCAAGCACTCGCTTTCACCCTTAGGTATAAACTGAAAAGACCCCACATCTTACAGCACTATCCCTCAGTATCCACGAAAAGAAACATTTTCCTGCCTATCCTAAACTCTTGTAGCTGCTGCAAGCCTGTCAGGGCCCTGTGGACGAGTTCACCTCCCAGTGGGACACAGCCGGCACAAAGGCACGAGCCCCGGCTTAGCTGCAGCAGCCCAGGGGCCTGGAGGCTTAAATAATCCATAAAGGGCAGTAAACGGGGATGTTTCCAGTGCCACATCCCTGCCCAGCTCCAATCTGTGAGGGATTAGTCAAGCTCTGGAGCACTGCTGTGTCCCTGAGCAAATCCATGACTCCATGGCCGTGCAGGACTTTGGGATTTACGCGGCCGCGCCTCCGGCAGCTGCCGTGACTAACGTGTCCCATCAATGCTGCTCAGAGGGGAAAGCTCCCTGAGCTGGCAGGCTTTAGGTGTTTCTGAGGGGTCTGAGTGCCCTGGGGGAACAAGAGTGCCACCATTCTTCACCTGCAGCTGAGCCTTGGTGCCAAGCAGAGATGCTGATCCAGCAGAGCAGAAGGAGAGTGTGGTTATCTCGTGCAGGGAGTCCTTCCTGGGTAAACCCCGGGCAGAGGGGTGCCAAGCAGCCCTTCACACAGGATTATGGCTTCTCTGGGAAACCTGACTGAGCACAGGAGACATCTGAATGAGAACCATAATCCAACCTTGACTGGAATGCTCTCAGACTCTGGGGAGTCCAGATGGCAGAACCAGGCGTCGCCTTGAATTTTACAATGGAACAATGTTGGCCAGCCCTACAAGGGTTGGCTTATAACAGGGTGTAGGCACCTAATTCCCTTTGAGATGACTATATAAGAATCACACATCTAAATCTGGTGTCTAAATCACAGTAATGTGCTGTACAGAGATATCGACAGAATGTGCTTCACCAAGTACAAACACCAGATCTCATCCTGAACCTCAGTTCTTTCTTCTTGCAAGTTTTAGCACTACAAACAAAAGTGAAGCACCATATCCACTTTATTGCTGCAGATATTCCAGGCACAAAGCTCCCACATGTTTTATAGAAAAAGTAGAAAGAGTTTGGAGTTGTTAACTCCGACGCTATGGGCAAAGCAGCAATCCCTGTTAACAGTTTCCATCAGCCCCAGGTTTAATTGCCAGCCGTTGGGGCAGCCTGCCCCAGGAACAATTACATCGTGGTGAAGTCATTTCACGGGGCATTTACCAACAGCAGGCTCAGAAAACAGAGGCTGGCCGTGTTCTCCGGCTGATTGAAGTCCCGTGAGTGGAACATGGCACTGAACGTTTGCCACCTAGGAATGAAGTGTTTTCCAGGCAAATGCTGCTCCAGCGCAGGCTGGAGGGGGCAAGGTGAGGAGAAAATAGAAACCTTTTCCACCTCCTGGGCCGATATCCCCAGGAACAACACAAAACTTCCTTTTACATCTGGGGCTGGATTTGAGTCCTGTATCTTTTTGTGCTTCAAGAGCTGCTCTCTCACGGGCAGACCTGGAGACCTCCGTGACTGCTGCATCCGTTTTCTCTTGGCCTAATTGCCCTGGAGTCTGGTGAGTAGAAGCAGCCAGCACCAACAGATCACAAAAACATCTTTTCTTGTGCAGTTCCCAAATCAGCGTGGAAATGTCATCACGGGCTGGCAAATTGGGCTGCCCAGGTCAGAGCTCAGGGTCAGACCTCAGATGACATTTCAACCCAGGACAGGAGCAATTTGTACCAGGGCATAACATCAATTTGAATCGGTTTCACACTGAAAACTTGTGGGGTTTTTAGGAGCCAAGTAAGATCTTCTACCAAGGGGCTCCCTGAGTTAGATGTATATTTAAAACTTCATTCTTGCACTGCTCTGCACGCTGTCACAGTAACACACAAACATTTTCCCAGTAAAGGACTGAGCCCCAGTGTGAGACAGGGAAAGGCTTGCACAGGGAAGGAGAGTTTCCTTTCTGTTTGCATTTCAGACCCTATCATGAGCTTCCAAGGACTCTGGCATGTAATTCAAGAGACATAGGGAAAAAAATGTCCTGAAAATAACACAGCCAAAAATTCCTAAATCAATTTAACCCTTTTTCTAACAAAAATAAGATTTATCAACTTATATCCATGTCAATACTACCCCATCCTTTACCAGATCATAACACAGGCTGGCTTAGGAAGAACCACAATGTCCAGATAAGCTCTGGCACTATGTGAGCAAGGAGCAACTCTTTTCTTTTGATAATAACTCAGGATTTAATTTGTCCATTAAAATCACTTTTGAGATCCAGGAAAATTTATTTTGTTGGTTTTCTGCTGGGCCATCTCAGGCTTCAAAGCCTGAGATGAAGAATTTAATTTCTTAGCAGAAGACTGAATTAAAAAGTACAGCATTATTCCTTCTCCTCAGTTTCTGTTCCCTTAACTGCCTGGTAAGTGGGATTAAGTCAGCACTGTCATTTCTGGGACCAAGGCAATCTTTTGGTTTGTAAGAATTTCACAGAGGGAAACCAAAATCCACTTATCTGAAGAGCTACTGAGTGAAAAAAAAGTGACATAAAACGCCCTGTTTTTTAAACAAGATAAACCAAAAGTTTTCAGCATCTTTTGATTTGTAGATCTGTACACATTTTCTAGGGAAGGGACAAACTTCCCAAAGGTACTCAGAGCCAGACTGGGGGGAGATGGTCCCACAGGGACTCCACAGCATTGCAGGGCTGAACCTGCTCCTCTCTGTATCCTGTGCAGAGCTGGGTGTTTTTGCAGGACACTTCTCATTACAGTGACATGTTTGCTTTGAAACTGAGCCTCAAAACTTCTCAGCTTTTCAGGCCCCCACCCCATGTTTTCACATTTCAACTTTTACCTTAAGATAAGTTCAGCTTTCAAAAACTAAAATCTGAACTGGAAGGAAGCTCAGCATGCAATATAAATGTTTAAAAAAGAAAATAAATTCCTACTGACATTTTTTGAGTCTTTCTTTGTTCACTGTGAGTAGTTAAGATAAATTTTCCATACAGACAAACATCTTGTGTAATAATTCCTCATCTTAAAATGTTTGTGTAAAAAAAACCCTAAACAGGATTAAACCCTGGCTAATTAAAAGCACCATTAAAAAAAGCTGGTAAAATAAAATAAAATAAAATAAAATAAAATAAAATAAAATAAAATAAAATAAAATAAAATAAAATAAAATAAAATAAAATTCAATAAAATTCATTATTACCAGAAATATCCTGAAGATTATAATCTTGCCATTTTGGCTGGCACAACCAGAGGTGAACAATAAAACAAGTGGAAATGAGCAATTACTGATATATATTTATATCTAGTTTAAGAAATATTGTTGCAGCTAATTCCTTTTAAAAGATACTATGAATCATTAGAAGAATACTTTATATAACCCCAAGCTGAATATTTCAATATTTCATGACAGTTCTAGAATTCATTTAATTGCATTGCCTAATGTAAAAGTCGTAATTCAAATCTTTATACAGAAAAACTAGAAAGCAATTGCTTTCATTCTAACCCTTTGTGTAAAAATTATAATCTAGCTGTCAAAACAGTTGATAAAACTAAAGATTTGAAGAGAAATTTGCTGAAGGTTTGTTATCTTTGGCATAACTTGAGTGATTAGAACTGCTGTGCTAAACAAATTGAGTATTCATCAAACAAACTTATTGTTGTTACACGCTCCAGAGAATGAACTGTGCTTGTTTAGTCTGGATGGGAGAGAAGTGTGGGGGAGAGGACATGATAGTCCTCTTTAAATATATAAAGCACAGCTGTAAAGATACAGGGTGATGTGTTTTCAGGGCCTGTGGAGGATAGGTGGAGAAGAAAGTGAGACTCAGGCTAGAGATGAGGAGTCAGGGCAGCAAAACATGGAGACAATTGGCTGAAGACCATCACAGAGTCTCCATTCAGGTATTTTTAACAATAAACATCTTCTGGGCAAGGTCAGTAAAGCCCTGGGAGAGCGAGATGCAGATTTGAAAATTTCAGGTGTGTGGATCCCCACACAGGTTCCAGAGGAGATGGGGACCCACAGGCTCACCATGAGTTCAAGCTGCTCTGCAACTTTTATGGTCTGAGCACTGGCCAGCTCCTGACACCTCTCCCAGCCTTGTTCCTGTGGCTGTGGTGCTTCCCACACCATTCCCACTGCTGTCACAGCCCCATCACCCTTCCCATGGGCACCCACATCAGCACCAACAGCTAGACCACTTTGGGTACCAGTCAGTCCTGCAGCTCCTGAAAAAGTCTGTGGAAAAGAAAAGCTTCACCTCTGAAAGAGTCTATGTGGGAAATTTTTGTGTTTTCAGGGTAAGACAGGAGAGATGGCTGCCAAACCCAAGAGCCAGCAGTGCTTGTAAGATGTATTTGCAGTAGAGTATTCTATGATGTGAAAATCACTTTATTACCATCAAGTGCCAGTTAGCCCCAATGTGACAGCCGAGCCGGGCGTGTGTTGGCCAGTTCATGTCTCCCCTTCCAGCTGCACAAGGACCATGTTGTCCTCTCACCTCTCCCAGCTCCAATACACTGGGCTGAGACAACTCCCCTCTGCAAGTGAAATCCTGCTCCCATCCTGCTGCATTCCCACAAAGAGCCCCAGAAGTGCTGCTGTTTTTGTCTGAATCAGTGCAGGCTACTCTGGCTCTCCTTCAGCCCACCTGGCTGAAGGGACACCACATGTTCAGTGCCAAAGGAGGAGGACGTGTGACAACACCACACCTATTTGCAAAACAAGCCCTCACTTTTCCTGTATCCTTGCAGCAAGACACTTTCCTTGAAGCCTTGTTCAGAGCACTGCCACCTTGTTCAGGGTCTCTGGAGGTATCTGCAACACAAACACAAAGAAGAAATACAAGGCAGAAGAACCAAGGAACCAATTTGGAGACCAGCAAGCTGCAGGCACCTCAGGACACACAGCAGTTTGCCTCCCCTCCCCATCCTGCAAACTCTTAAGCTGCACCAGGCTGATGTACAGGGTTGGGACTTGGTACTGCCCTGCAGCCACGAGAAGAGGTGAGGGAAGCCCAGGTCAGCCAGGATGTGCACAGCAATGCTCAGAGACAGCCCAGCAAATTGTGTGTGCAGCACTCCAGTGTCACCCTGAACAAACTCTGCCCGTGTCTGGAGGGGCTGTGCCCCCCCCCAGCTCCTGCCTCCACCTGCAGCCTTGGCCACCCCGCAGATAACGCCTGCTACAGTTTGGAAGTCTTTAGGATGAAACGTTGTGTCTTTCCTGCAATAAAGTTCACAAAATGTCGATGCTTTGTCTCTGTAACAAGCGCACAAAAAGAAGATATAAAACCCCACGTGTTTATGGATGCTCTCAGTGATCTGCTCTTTGCCAAGGCTGGATCTGTGAGGAGGTTTTCAAAGGATTGCCATGCTTGGATCTCACCAAGGCTTTAGTGGGTAACTCCTTTCCATGGCTTTGGAAAGTTCCTCCCATCAGTTGGCTGCTGCCTTTCATAATGTTTGGGCAGAAGCTTTTTTTTTTTCAGCACTCTCTGCAGAAGAGAGTGTTTACTTTAGTTTTTGAACAATGCCATGACTGCACACCAGCTGACACCCACAGGCTTACCAGGGCCACGAACTAATGAGGATTTCCAAGTGTTGGTGTCACTGGCAGGGTTTGAAGCAGGGCTATAAAGCCTGCAGACAAGCAGGCTGCTGGCCAGGGAGGCTTAGCAGCTCTTTGGTGAGGTATCTGAGATAGTTGGAGAGAAATCTGTACCACACCCTGGCTGCAAACTATGATATCACCGAGCTGAGCCCGCAATACATCGAGAGGGGAATAAAGATTGAAACAGGAGTGTCGAAGTCCAGGGCGTTCCTTTGGTTGCCCTGGATGGTCACAGACCTCACCAGAGAGGCCTGGGACCTGAGAAAGATGGTTTGAATCCTGGACAGGGGGGTCTGTCCAGGGGAGTTGTCTGGCACAGAGCCCAGGAAGACACAGGCTTTGATTTTAGTCCATGGAAAAAGCTTCTGACATTGAGAGAAGAATTACAAGTCACAAATGTGTGAAAACAGTAGTTTAGCACAGCACAGGGTGGAAAATTTGGTAGTTTTGGGATTCTTAGAATGGAACTGACTGGGGGACAAGATGGAGATTTTAGGGTGGTGCCCTGGGTTCTTCTTGTTCTCCCTTGGCCTCCATCTTCTGCAGTGACGGTGGCACAAAGCAGTGTAAGGAGATTGGGTGAAAGTAGAGGTGACCTTTCTAGTATAGATTATAGGCATTGGCACAGAATTGTAAATAATAGACACGTAATTATCTGTATAAGAGGCAGTGACCTCCCATCACAGGGGGAGTTGCCTGTGTCCGAGCAGCTGTGAACATCTCGGCCGGGCACAGAGAGAAATATAAGAAATAATAAGCACATGAGAAACCAAGAAACAACAAGACCTTGAGACTCCTCTTCATTCTCACGCCGACTCAAAGCCTTCAGAGGGCAAAAAAGACTCTCTCAAACCACCCGAACCACCACCTGACTCTCAGGCAGAAAGAAAACCCAAAACCCGAGACAGGAGCAACCAAAATTAGACCCCTGACTGCTGCAGCAGGAAGGTGAAAGCAAGGATGGCTGGTTTCTTCTAGTGGTGGAAGATTCTGGTTTTGGAGCTGAACTAAGAGGAAAGACTTAATATAATGAGGAAAGTTTGATTCATTTTGGGTCAACCAAAAACATTTTGCTTGACCAGTAACAAAATCTTCTGGTTTGCTTGGAGACTATTCCATCTTTTTAAAAAGTCAATGTAAAAAACCACAACCCTTTTCCTTTTAAATTCAGGTCTGTTGAAAGTGAAAATAAAAAAGAAAGCATCAAACTAAATAACGTTGAATAAAGCAAACTGCTTCAGCCTGAAAATGCTGAAGTGAAACATTTCAATATTTAAGGAAGTATGGAAGACTTCTATTGTTTTGTCTTGTCATTGACTGACTTCAGTCCAGATTTGTGAGTTATTTTGGTTGCCTTCATTTTCACAGGGAACTTAATTTTTTATTTTTCAACTTATTTAATACTCTCTTCTTGTTCAGTTTGATGTACAAATGGTCAGGTTCAGCGAAGGTTCACAAGAACATGACTGAGCTGACAATTTGCACAAATATCAGGCAAACTTCAGGGTTTTTTCTCCCCCTTTGCATTTTAGTTTTACTTTGAAATTGTTCCTTAATTTCAAGAAGCTGGGGGGTTCTGAAGACTCCCAAAATATGCACAGAACTGTCAAGGTCAGTGTGCTCTGCTGGGTAACCTGCACACCGCAAAAATTCAGATGCCATCTTCACTCCTGCAAAATATTAAGGCAGGCATTTAAGATTTACCCGAGTGATTAAGCATGAGCAGCTTGTAATTGTTTCCAGACCCCTCTCCTAGCAGGAGAAAAGGCTTTGCAATCCCTGTCCACGTGCTCAGTGTAGCAATGCACTCACTAACAGAGAAACTGAAGATGAGCTGGGGAGGACAAACAGATATCCTGAGTTCTGAGAGCAAGCCAGCATTGAGTCCAGCATGGATTGTCCAGCTCAGAAAAGCAGGATTATTTAGCAGCTTATTTATTTCACAATTCATTATTATTATTCAGCAGGGCACTTCTGCATCCTGCAAGGAGCAACACCTGTGCACCAGGAACTAGAAACCCCTCCTAAGTACACGTGGCCACATTCAGTCTGCAATTTTTCATCTGGCTTGGAAGTGTTAAATGAAGATCAACTGCTGAAATCGGCCTCATTTGGGGAGTCTGACTTTTTAGGGAAGACCTTTGTCCTCCAGGTTTTATATGAAGCCCCAAAGATTGCAGACTTTCTATGTAAGCCACGAAACAATCCAGCAAGCATCTGCCTCACATCCCAAACTGTTCCCTCCAAGCAAATCTACTGATGGATTTTTCCCACAGACTGTTTGGTGATGAAAAGAGATCTTCCCCAACTCGCTCAGGGCTTCAGAAAACCTGAGAGAAAACCTCAGCAGCCCCAGCCCAAGTTTGAAAGCAAATTCAAGGGTTTGCCATTGCCTTTGAACACAGCAGGGCTCTACTCCAACAGGTTAGATCTCAGGGGCCACCTTGCTCCCAGGATTTAAACCAGACCACATGTGAAATGGCAACTACCTCTTGATTTTATATTTTATTTTATTTTTAAATAGGATAATTTAGGAGCTGTGGTTCTTCTTATTATTTTTTCTTACTACCGTTTTAATGGTAAATTCATTGTGTTGCCTTCCCTCCTTAATGAAGGGAACCAGTGACTTCCCTCCTTAATAAAGGGAGCCAGAGAAATTGAACAGAGCTCATTTTCTCCTACTTTCTAGAATTAATACCTACAAATCCTTTGTAGAAAAACAACCACAATTTTTTTTCCCCTTCACTCTCCCCCCTGAGATGGGGTTTTCATCATCTCAGACCATTTTTCTTCCACCACCTCTTTATCTTAACCTTTTCTCAAAGGTTACATTTATTTTCTGAGGTCCACAGCCAGGACAAAGATACAGAGGGTGCAGCTGACTCTGCCTTTTGAGGATCACTGTCACCACTGCAAGAGGCACCAGCCTGGGGGAAGGATGTCTCTGGAAATGGGCCCTGCCCTCACCCAGCCCAGTTCACCCAGTCAGGCCCCTCCACAGCAGCTGGAGTTGCTGCCATCAGAGCACATCCTTGTAGCCAGAGCTGAGTCCTGCCCCTAGACTCTGCAAACTCCTTTTCTCCCCCTTCCCCAGCCCTGGCCATCCCCTGCACATCTGGTGGTTCCTCTGAACCTCTCTGCAATCATTGCTTCATCTCTGTTCAACTCCAGGCTGGAATGGAGCTGTTCTCCCTCCCCTAGGACCTTGAGTGCCTCCTCCTCCCTTAACCAAATTCACTGTGCAATGGATCCTTCCATCCCTTCTTATGCAAAACCCTCCAAGAAGGGTCTTTTTCCAGGATCCAAATCTTGGCACACTCCTCAAGTAGATGATCTCAGATAAGCCCACTGCTAGGGAGAGAGGTTCACCACCCTCCATGGAAACTTTGCAAGGTCTGGTTTTCATCCAGATGAGATTTATTTTTTTTTTTTAAATTTTAATTTGAGCAAAAATGCTTCAATCTTTACAGCGTGAGAGAGGAGTGAAAAAATACATCACTGCCATTATAGCGGAGGGGTAAAAAAACTATTTCAAGCTGTCTTTGAAGAGCCCTGGTGCTGAAACAAATGTTTAAGTTAGATGAGAATGGTTCTTCTGCCAGAAATTACCTTTGCTTGCTGCAGTGAGTGAGGAGCAGCATTTGCTGTCTCCTGCCCAAGCCCATCTCTCCATGGGTGGGTGGTTTGGCACCAAACGTGGCACTGACCCCGTGGAGTTCAGTGGTGGAGCCAGAGGGGTGGGACATGGCTCTGCCATTTGAGATCTGCAGTGAGGGCCAGGGCTGAGTCTGCACAGGAGCAGAGAGGGGTGGCAGCTGCAGCAACTTTTAACCACATTTACACATCAGGGTGCAGCAGGGAGCTCTTCCCTCAAAGCATGTCCCTGCACAGCCTCAAGGTTGTGTTTTACTCAGCATGAGTTGTTCTCTGTTGTTCTTAGTTTTCTATTGCTTGCAAGTGTTTGAACTTAAGCAGTGCTGTTCTCACACAACTTCATAAAAACAATGCATGTTTTTAAAATTTATCAGTGTGTTTACATTTTTCTCCTCTGAGAGGAGAAACGTGATGGACGGTGATGTTCACCATCCAGGTCGAAGAGGTGGCGACCTGTGCAGCCAATCTCTTGACCTCTGTACAAATGTATATAAGTATTAGAGTCAGATAATAAAGGAAAGAGAAGCTTTCCCTTGACCTGCTGCGTCTGCCTCGCTCCTCGTGTGTCCGAACTTGACACAGTCCTCTAACTTGTGGACAGAGAAAGGTTTTCATTTGTGTGCTCACC
This sequence comes from Trochalopteron elliotii, assembly GCA_024734555.1. Classification (NCBI taxonomy): domain Eukaryota; kingdom Metazoa; phylum Chordata; class Aves; order Passeriformes; family Leiothrichidae; genus Trochalopteron; species Trochalopteron elliotii. The sequence goes on along the minus strand of JANPWX010000161.1, from coordinate 1,296,806 downwards.
CATCTGCTCATGGCCAAAGCCAGGGCTGTTCTGGTTTGTAGAGCTGAGTCCTGGCCTTGCTGTCCCTCAGCTCCTGGTGCTCCAGGTCATCTCTGTCAGCCTGTGGTGCCAACAGAGCTCCTGGGAAGTGCAGTGGCCCCATCTGCACCATGACCCCGGGCTCACAGCTGAATGGCAGCAGCAGGAATTGCCTGCAGGGAAAACGGTGAGAAAGAAATGAGGAAAAACTGCATCTCACCCCAGCCAAAAACCCAACTCACTTCCACACGCCCAGCAAGCACTGGGACTGTGATAAAGCCAAGCTTGAAGGGGCCACTCAGCCCCCACAGCATCTTTAATTATGCTTTTCTAGGTCATCACAAACCAGCCCGGACTGTGCTGGGAGAAAACAGATTCACAGCAAAATCCCCTCAAAGCATCGCCTGCGTTCCCCTGCTGGCCTGCAGGTCAGCCTGCAAACAACATCGCCCACGGGAACGCGGCCCCGGCTCTGGAAAGGCAGCGGGGAAAACGCCAGGGCAGGGGCTCAAGGTTAGCGCAGCCCCCGAGGCGCCGCGGGTACCTGCGGCACCGATCTGCCAGACGCTCCCGGAGCCCGGCCCGGCTGTCACGGCGTGGAAGCCATTAGCGTTTAAAAAATCCTTACAGGAATGGAAGGGTGGGGGGAAAGAAAAAAAAAAAAAAGGAATGGTATTTGCGGAGGCCCATTCCTCAGCACACTTTCATGTGTGCCAAAGTTTGTTGGCATGGCTCTGAGTTTGATAGGGAACATCTGGGCTGCTGTTGCTGCCTGTATATTGGCCGAGGGCAGCGAACAAAAGGGGTTTGTGCAGGAATGCGCGGGGAGGGACAGCTGCGAGAGGCGAAACGCAGCCATACTCCCTGAAGAAGAAAGCCTAATGCACATCCCATGTTCCTGCTCTCTAAAAGGGGATAAAAGCCTTCCCCCGCCCCCACTTCTCTTCCCTCCCGGGGTACTGAAGGCGAGCGAGGCTCAGACAGATCCGTGCCCTGCTACCTCTGCACATTCAATTATTGGTGCAGTCTGGAAAAACGCTTGGGGTGGAGGGAGCAGGTGAGTGGGAGAGCAGGGGAGTCTGAACCCAACCACGAGGTGCAGCACCAGCACAGACTCAAGGCACAAGCAGCCCGACGGCACAGGGCAAGCAGCCAGTGACAAACCCTCTCAGAGTGCATTGAGTGACATGGACCCACCAAGAACAGCCCTGATTCAAGTTTCTTCCACTCCTGCTGGAAATGTGGGGTCAGAAGATGAAAATTAGCACCGGGGGCACTGCCAGCAGCTCGAAAGCCAGAGACTCCTTCCTACAGAAGGACAGACTGTCCTTCCCTCGGGTCTGACACCAGAGGATGGCATGGAGGGGTGGAGGAGGAGAGGATTCACACTTGAAGAAAGCTGGTCTGTTGGGATCTAGCTGAAAACTACAGGTCAGGTGCAACCCTTGGCTCTAAAGGTCACAGCAGAAATGCTCTATCACCAAGGAGTCACTGCTGCCTGTGCACAGACACCAGAAATTTCTGACTGAATCATCCTGGCATAGCACATTCTTCCTTTTGGAGCTTCTTTCCACCATCCCACACCTGCAGTGCTGTTCATCCAAAGGTGTTTGTAGCATTCACAAATCTTTTAAAAATTTCACACTGGAGTAAGCCTCTCTCTCAACAGGAATAACATTGGTGTAATTTCCTGCCTTCTGACACCTCTCTCCTCATTCCATTTTTGTCTAACTCAATACCATGAGCAACGGTTTCAAGTGTTTAAGGTTTTTTTTTCTCCAATCAATGAATTTTCCTCTTTTATTGCTGGTGTGTACATTTGGCCTGAATCCTCCCTAGCAGCCTACATCCCTCCTTGGCCCCAGTCTTTAGCAAGGACAGACATTGGGTCTGCTACCTAGACCAAGATTTCCAGTGCCTGTGCCTTTGGGTCTCCTTGGAGTTGCTCCAGAGAGGGTATTTGGGTAGCACTTGGGGCACACATCCCTCTTCCTTGACAGAAAAACCCTCTGGGGTGTGTCAGGTGCACACGTTCGGGGGTCCCCACTTGTGACAGTCTCAGGGCACCCAAGGAATGAAGCAGACACAGCAGCTCAAGGGGAAGCTTCTACTACTTTATTCTAAAAATCTGACTCCATATATACATTTTTACAAAAGGCCAGAGATTGGCTACACAGGTTGCCACCTCTTGACCTGGATGGTGAACATCACCGTCCATCACATTTCTCCTCCCAGAGGACAAGAATGCAAACAATAGATAAGTGCTAAAAATATACATTATTTTTGTGAAGCTGCGTGAGAAACTCCAGTTCAAGAGTATAAACAACAAAAAGACTTCTGCATCAGGGCGACACTGGGGAATCCCCAGGGAGCAAAACCTAAAGACAAAGGGTCCAGGTCAGCAAAGACCCTTGGGTCTGGCAGTCGAGGCAGCTTTTTCTGGCTCTAATCTCCTCCCCAGGTCTCAGCTGCGTGCCTACACACCATCATTTCGAGCTGACTTCACACCAAGCCACGCAACCCCGCTGGCGCTGCCTCAGGCAGCCTGATTGGGCTGGGGGTGCTGGCTCCGGGGCCGGGCATGTTTGCAGATAAGCTTCCCTCAGCGATATTTGGATTTCGATTACATCAGTGTCAAGAACAGCTTTTGGCCAGAACCAAGCGAGCTCCCAGCACGCCAAAGAAAGCAGCCAGGGGCTGTGCAGAGCACACCGGGGGGAAGGCAGCGCTCCCTCCGCAGCCCCAGGCAGGGGCACGCTGCGGGGAAAGCCAGCCCGGCCCGCGGGGCAACCTCTGCCACACACACATGCCCACCAGTCCTCTCCTCTGCGCCTCGGGAGAGGGGTGCGGGAATCCCGGCCGGCCTCTGGAAACTCCCCGCAGCCATCGCCGGGGAATGTGGAGCCGTAAATACATATACAAGCGAGTTTAGCCCTGTTTTAGAGAGGAAGAAAAGAATGTAACTGTGGTGTTTAGTGCTCCTTGAGCCACTTTTGAAGACCAGGAGGGTTGAGGGCAGGCAATCTACTCCTGCTTTATCACTCATTTGCGTTGCAAATCACATTTGCCAGCCCTCAGGGACAGGTCTGTGCCTCTATCCATCTTCTCCATCCTCCTCCAGGACACCTTTTCTCTTGGCTCTGCCTGAAAAACTGCATTCCAGTGCACCAAGGGACAAAACATTGCTTTCCAGCCATACTTCCACCCGACCTCACTCCCAGCTGTCCTTCCTTGACTAGCCACTAAGAACCACCAGTCCCAAAAAAGCAAAATTTCTAAAACAGAGAAACAATTTAAGAACCTAAATCCCACTTTCCATGTGGTTAGTGGCCCCATCAGAAAGCAGACTTTTAATGATCCTAAATGCTTTTGAAGGCTGCAGTAGAAGCTCATCTGTATCTTCAGTGTCCCAAGGGATTCCTGTGCCTTTGAAATCTCTGCTGAGGGACCACGATGGTGGTGACTGGGAAGGAGGAAAAAATCCTGGAGCCACAAATAAAATCAAGAGTCCAATGGATCTCACAGTGCTTCAAGCTGCTTCTGCAACTGAGGCTCCATCTCATTTGCCCCACTGCTGCATTTGGCCACCATTCACTGGGACAGCTAGGAAAGTCCCTGTTCTTGGGAAGGGGAACAGTGGGAAAATGCCCATTTTTCTTTTTGCAGGCGAGAGTGGTTTGGACAGTTGTTTCAGCTGGGAAAAAAGCTCAAACTCGTGTCCAAATTGTCCAAATGTTTGGCTTTTGTACTTCCCTCAGTGACACATCCCAGGGCTTTAGTTGAAAAGGTCTTCTCTCTTCAGAATTAAGCTGCTTATAGGAAAAAAAAAATCCTATCAAAACAGGAAGCTTGAAATTATCAAAGAAAAATATTTTCATTGACCTTAAAAGATCTTACCCTTTGGTTTTCTAGTTCACAAAATTTTTCAGAACTGACTCCTCATCCCCATGAGAGATGAGAAATACTGTCAGTACCTCAAAAATGTTGCCAGAAGGGAAGAGTTCTTAATTACCATCCTCTGCTTTTAACCTGCAACCAAGAGTCACTTCTAATGGGTGACAAGTGGATTCCCTCAAGGCTCTGCCATTGGCTTCACCAAGGCTTTTAAATCAGAGATAGGATTTTTTTTTTCCTGATGGGAAATGCCCCAGGCAACTCTGCAAAGCCCAGCCTATCCATTTCCAAAGCAAGTGTCAGGTATCACAGGCTTTTGCTATCCATCTCTTTAGAAAAATGATGTCATTACCTTTTCCCCCTCACTTATATTCCAGTTGAAAAAACCTTGTATTTTCTCCCCTATAACTCAAAAAGGGCTACATGGATTTTTTTCTCAGAGTTAAAAAAAAGTATCCCACCTGGTTAAGGCCAGGCATACAAAAATTTCAACGTGAAAAGTAAATGTTTTCAGAAGTTATGAGCTTATGAAAAGGAGGACTATAATGGAAACTGTTTTACTGCCATAATTATAACACCATGAACAGAGCCTGCTGCAACATATAACGCTATCAAGCTCCTGTCAGCATTTAATAGAAGTCTTAATTAAGTGCTGGGGAGGGACCTGGCAAAAATTTATTTTCAAGAACACTTTTGAGAGCTGTGTAATTCTGGGCTTTTTTATTTTTCAAGTCCATCTCAGTTGGAGCCTTAGTAGAGTATGGAGGACAGACTAAATACAAGACACAATTGCATATCTTGTTGGCATTGCTTCATGATAGGATTTTCTTTTCTCTTAAACACATAATCCAGAAACAACAATGTTTCTGTTGGGTCAGAGCCAGACACTTCAGAGCTAGATTTTAACCTTCCCCAGGTTTGGGGTTATCCAGAACCAGGGGATTGATTCAGTTTTTTGGGGAGAGGGGCACATGTGAGACCTGTGGGGCTGCCCTGCCTCTGCCATTTGCTTTCCTCCCCACCTTCCACCAGCCAAAGATGCTCACACTCAGAATTTGGGGGAAGATCCTGTGTTTCCCTGCATGGCATGGCTGAGCTCCTGGGCTAGAGACCCAGGCACAGAGGAGAGGTGTGGGGAGAGCCAAGCACAACAGCTGGAGGATCTTTGTAATAATTTCCTGCCAATGGTTTCACAGGAGAGAGAACCAGCTCAAAACCAGCCTGACCATTGCATGGTTCCTCTCCCTTCCAGATTTAGGGAAATATTGCAGAGGAAGGCTCCTTCTGCTGCAGCCTGATCTCTCTATGCATCTCCAGGAACCTCTTCTGTCTCCCCAGCACACTCTTGGGGTCTGGCCCCTGCACCCTTTGTGGAGTCACCAGGCTGTGCTGAAGAGAGGAGTAGGCTGGCAAGGGAGGGCAAGCTGCATCAGCAGCAGGTTTTGGGGTGCCTGGGGCACAGAGCCATCCTTGGGGGGAGCACATTAGGGGAAAGCTCTTCAAAACCTGCTGCTAAATTAGACAAGGAGTGCAGACACTGAGCAGATGGTGACAAGGGATCTGCCAGGGTCAACCTGGCTCTCCTCACTGCCACACCTGACCTGCCAGACCACATCTCACAAACATTCTGGCAAGCAAAGAGCTTCTCGGCGAATGCCACGACAAACACTCCTCCAGTCTCGCCTGGCAGCCCAAGCTTATTTTCCTTCCCTCTCTGCCCCCTCCATCCCCTGGCCGGCCCCTGCTCCGGCGGAGCAGCGCTGCGAGCTGGCAGGCCACATCCATTTCCCTGATAGCACCGATAGCCCGACAGCTGCTCTCTGTCCCTTCGGAGATTAGTTTGTTTTCCTAACACAATTACTGCCACGTGGCCCCGCTTTGTGCCGGGATCAGGCCTGGCTGCAGATAAAGCAGCGATAAGATCACAGCCGTTCCAGACCCTTCTTTGCTCTGGGCGGCACGAGAGCACGCTGCCTGCGAGGTGCCTGCTGCCAACAGTGCCAGCCCAGGGCAACTCTCTGGCTCTAAACCCCAAGGATTTGGCTCCCACCTTTTCATGCAGCACCGAGGAGTTGTTGTGTGATGTGGCTGTGCAGTGTAGTGTGGGTGCAGCCACACCGTGTGATACGAAGCCGCTTATCAGTTGTAGCGCCCTGCTTTGGGCGAGCACAGCTGGCCAGCAGCTGGCTCCAAGCTGGCCTGCCTGCACCCAGGCCAGCTGGCTGTGCCCAGACTCTCCTCCTCCTGCCCGGGGTTAGCACAGCTCAGCTCTGCCTGCACATCCCACTGGGGAACGAGGCAGCTTTACCCCTGTGGGCTGAGCAGGAGCATCCCGGCAGGGCTCACACCGGTGCCTGCAGTGCCAGCTCGGCTCCAGAAACATCCATGGAGCCACCACAGGGGCAGGTCTGGCACAACTGCTCTCCATCACATCCTGCAAGGGCTCTCTGTGTTGCCCTCAATTCCTCTTGAAAATGGAGGTGTTTGAAATCTTGCAGTGCTGTTCTCACGCAGCTTCAAGAAAACAATGGATGTTTTTAGAATTTATCAGTGTGTTTTCATTTTTCTCCTCTGGGAGGAGAAATGTGATGGATGGTGATGTTCACCATCCAGGTCGAAGAGGTGGCAACCTGTGTAGCCAATCTCTTGACCTCTGTAAAAATGAATATAAGTAATGAAATCAGATAATTAAAAAAGAGGAGCTTTCTCATAACCTGCTGCATCTGCCTCATTCCTCGTGTGCCCTGAAACTGCCACATCTCTGTGTCTCCCAGAGCCTCCTGTGGGAATCCTTGTGTGGGGAACAGCTCCTGAAAGCCGGGCCTGACGTGGTGCACGCCGGGAGAGGACACTCAGGGAGCCTTCAGAGAGACAAGCAGCCTTGCCAGATGTCTCCCATAAAGCTGCAAGTACTTTATTTTAATAATAAGCCTTAATGTATTCATTAAAGGCTCCCAGTGACCTGGGATGAATTTCCCCGCTATTGTAAAGGGCTGTGGGAATCTGGAAACCGCTGCATTACAGTTAATAACTTTAATTTTACAAGGCCCAAAATAGACAACTGAAAAAATACACACACTCACTGTTTCCAATTAAGAAGGGATTTCTTCTAATTCCTCTGCCACCGGCGCTCTTGTTTAGCAAACAACATTTACAGATATTCAACCATAGACAGGGGGAAAAGCAAACTGAGGGAGTCGCCTTTTGCCTCTCGGTTACAGGAGCTGAGGAGGGAGCTGGGACCCTTCCTCCTCACTGGGTTATCAGGGCAGGGAAGAGCCACAGCCTGGTCAACAACAAGCCCACCCTGGGGCAGCCAGAGATAAAACTTTCACGCCTGCTTCTTAAGCCTCAAGTGGCTTTGATCCAAGGGAGATGATTTCCAATCCATCTTCTCGCCGTTCTCTCCCAGCTAAGATAGTTCAAAGGGTTTGGTGGGAGTCCTGGGGTGCTGGAAAACCACCCCAGGGACTGGGTGAGCATCCTGCTAGCATTTGGGGTTACTGGTTTCCAACTTTAAGATCAGGAAGGAATATTTACCCCACTCAATCAGCTTGGCAGAGATTGCCATGGATTTATTTTGCCTGTCTCTTTCTTTCTCTGTCAAATCAAGGGTAGATGGTTTCCCAAGGGAAAAAAGAAACAAATCTGGGAACCAAAACCGAAACAATCCAGACTGATTTTTTAAAAATTTCTGGGAATCCAATGTTTAACAATCCAAATCTTTTTATTTCCGGTTTGGTTCTTTTGGGTTTTTCAGTTAAAACTGGAGATTTTTTTTTGAAAAGAGGCCTGACATTTTATGTGGAAGTATTCATTTTGTGGCAAGTCATGCCTTCTTGGGTGGAAAAAGGAGTTTCAAAGGCTAACATCAGTCTGGCTGTGTTGGCAACCAACACCTGCCTCCTCATGCACTTCCAGATCCTCCTTCCTTCCACCTGAGGCAGGGACAGGCACCTACTCTCCTTGCCATCACCCCAGCATCAATCCATTCTAATAATCACCTCTCCTCCTTAACAACAGTTCCATGTTTCAAAGCAGATCCCAAAACCTTCCTCTGCAGAGTTAGCCTGACACAGGGAAACACATTGCTTAAAAACCCACAGATTATCTCAGCTTGTGCAGACCCCAAAACTCTCTCCAGGTCACCTGAAAAACACATCAGGTCCCACCCAGCAGGATGGAGCACAGTAGTTTTGGGATGTCCTGCAAGAAGCAGAGAGTTGGACTTGATGATCCTCATGGGAGCCTTCCAACAGAGGAAATTCTGTGATTCCCTGCAGCAACCCACCCTTGAGACCCTTCACTGCTCTCCTCTTGACCAAGAGCTGCCTAGAGCAGCACTGACTTTGCACTGGAGCAGATTGAGTTTTCCAGCCAAACTGATAAAAAAGAAAAATGCTTCTCACATGCCTGGACTTGATTTGCCCATAAATAAGGCTGAGATGGAAACGGGGGGAAGGGGGTTGTCAGAGCAGTGGGTCATCCATCAGAGCCACACTGAGAACGCTGGTCCAGCCCTGGTCCAGGAAAGCATCTCTATTTAGGAAAGCCAGCAGGCACATCCCTACTCTCTGCTGAAGCCCCAGAGAGCCAGGCAGTTTAAGGCTATCTAAATTCCTAAAGGGACTGATAAGACCTAGATAACCAGCTGGCAAACGGAAAGCATTTAGGCAAACTGTTTTTAATGGAAATTAAGGGCTTACTTTTGTGGGCAGGGTCTCGAATTGCACAAGTGCCTTAAGAAAAACCCAACAAAAACATTTCTAGTGGCTTTCATGAAGAGATTCAGACACAAAGGTTGTGCATCAGTGCTTGTAAGCCTTCATGTTATCCCAGAAAATCCAACCTCCAGCCTGGTTGTGGGGTCTCCACTCCAGACATCCCCAAAACCACTAAAAATGTGGAAAAACCAAACTGCTGTGCCTCACCTACAACCCAAACAAACCTACAAGCAGCACAGACCTTCCCCAACTCTCTGAGCACATATTTCCTACTCCTGCCTGCAGCTCGACTGCTGCCTTTCTCACATCAATGCTCTGACTAGGGCTGCTTGAAAAATTTCCATCCAAACAGTTGGTAGCAGGTCATTTTTCAGTCAAAAGCAGATTTATTTTTTTAAAAAAGCACAGAAAATGTTTTTGTGGAAATCTGCCTGACTTGTCTGAAATGTCCAAAAAAAAAAAAAAAAAAAAAGAAAACAAAGTTAGTGCAAAAATCTTGCTTTTAAACAAAAAAGGCAATTTAAGTGTCTTTTTAATGAAAATTAAACTTCCAGAGAGAATAAATTCTTTTGCTGTCATTAAAAATGTTCCTGGTGTGATGGGTACACTGAGATTTTCAGAAAACCCCACCTCCAGGGGTTATTAAGAAAATTAGCCGTTGTGCAAAAGGGAAGGAGCTGGTTAGAGCCTGGCAAAGGAGCAGAGCCAGGATAAATGCTTTGTTTCCAGCCTGATGTTAGGTGAGGGGCTTAGAACACAAGTCCTGTGAGGAACAACTGAGGGAGCTGGAGTTGTTTATCCTGGAGAAAAGGAAACTCAGAGGGGACCTTATCACTCTCTACAACTCCCTGAAAGGTGGCTGTGCTCAGCTGGGGTTGGTCTCTTTATCTGGGCAGCAACTGACAGAAGGAGAGGACAGTCTCAAGCTGCACCAAGAGAAATATAGATTGGATATCAGGAAAAAGTTTTTCAGAGGGAGACTGATAAAGTCCTAGAATGGTCTGCCCAGGGAGGTGGTGGAGTCACCATCCCTGGATGTGTTTAAGGACAGACTGGATGTGGCACTCAGTGCCAGGGTTTAGTTGAGGTGTTGGGGCTGGGTTGGACTTGATGATCTTGAAGGTCTCTTCCAACCTGGTGATTCTGTGATTTTGTGACTCTTTCCATAACTGCCTCTGAAGGCCTTCAACCAAAGATTCCCTTTTATATTATCTCCTTACTAAAATTATCTAGAGTTATATTTCCAGGCTGGGAAAAAGGCAGCAACTTCTGTTTGCTCCAAAGCAGACAGTGACTCAGGAAAAGGCCCCCTTCCCAAACTGGAAATGCCACAGTGATGAACCAGCCCGCTTCATGTCTGGTTTTTGCTTTTGTGGACATCACTCTCCACTTATCACTCTCTACAACTCCCTGGCAGCAACTGACAGCAGGAGAGGACACAGTCTCAAGCTGTGCCAAGGGAAATATATGTTGGATATTAGGAAGAAGTTTTTCACAGAAAGAGTGACAAAGTCCTAGAATGGTCTGCCCAGGGAGGTGGTGGAGTCACCATCCCTGGATGTGTTTAAAAAAGACTGGATGTGGCACTCAGTGCCAGGGTTTAGTTGAGGTGTTGGGGCTGGGTTGGACTTGATGATCTTGAAGGTCTCTTCCAACCTGGTGATTCTGTGTGTTAACAGCCAGGAATCCCACAGCTCTGCTCCAGGATTTTGTGTGTTGATCAGTGATCTGGGTGCAAATCAAGGTGGACACAGAGGACATGAATCCACAGGGGCTTGAGGTGCCATCACCCCAACGTGGCCCTGTCTGATGGCACTGGGTGCAGTCAGGGGACACAGCTCCAGCCCTGCCACTGGCTCCCAGGAGTGGTTTGTGCATCACCCAGTGGAGATGCCCACCCTGGCCCTGCTTTGGCTCCATGGAGATGTTTGGCACCATTATTCCATGGTGCTGAGAAGCATTTGGCACAAACTTTTAGGCAGTGGGGAGACATCCTCCCTCCCCAGATACAGCCCTGCCATGCCAAGCCCATTTGGGGGGTTCAGCCCTCTCACCCAGTGTGGGAGCAGGGCATCCACACGCCGTGGAGGCTCCAGGCAGAGCTGCCAGCACCCATCTGGGTTACAAGTGAACATGAACTCTCCCTCCCCATCTGGAGCCCATGTACAGCAAGTGGCAAGATTTATATTGTGCTGAAGCATTCCACAGTTTTGAGCACAGAAATGATTGAACTCCAGATGTTAACAAGATGCAGGACCCTCTTTTTATTATTAAAAACGTGATTTCTTGTTTTGCTCATGACAAAACCCATCAGATTAACTTATTAGGAGCGGAACTGCCATCAGGCCAGTGGAAGCAGAGCTGCCTGAGAGCTCCCTGGAGCACATGGGAAGGCCAGGACTCCTTTGGGGCAAAAGCCTCTCCTCTGCACTGGACCAAGAGCAGGACACAGGTGATGTTGCTCCATCACACCCATTGGCACTGCAGGGACATTGGTGTCTCTGTGCCTCAGTTTCCCCATTTCTTAGGGAGAATGTTGGTCTGGAAGGGAAGGCCCTGAGCAAACACACACCCTGCAGCCTCATCCAAATCAAATCTCCTTGCTGAAGTAGCAGAGCCTTTGCTAACAAGCACCACAGCCCAGGAATGGAAACCTGCTCACACTCCTCAGGCTCCTCTGTCCACCCTCGGGAAAGGAAAGGGGGACCCAGGATGTGGGGCTGGCACAACTCAGCTCTCATACCCCAACTCCCCTCAGGGAGAGCCATACAGCACCTTACAGCACCACAAACTTATCTTCCCATCAGAAAGGAAACAAATCTCCAAATACCTCTGCAAGTCCTGAACACCCTTCTTGGTGAAGTTTTGCTGGGACCATCCACCAGCAGTGCCAACATCTGTATCCCAGAGCACGGGCTGGGGCCTGGCTGGAGCTGTCACATCTTTGCTGCTTTATCACAGGAACTTGATCACAAGCTCACAACACACACGTCTTTGCACCATGAGATCAAACAGGTGTGGGCTGGCAGCACAGCCTGCTGTCACAGCACAGCCCCCTGCAGCTTGGGCTGCTCCCTGCTGGGAAGACAAAACATGTTGAGGCTGCACGATGGAGAGGACACACATATGCTCACCCTGCTGTTGTTCAGCCAGACCAGCTCAGGAAACTCACGAGCACAAAGGCAGCCCCTCCTGCTAATCCCTTGGAGGCACAGCATCCTTAGGGGTCCACACTTCCCCATAGCACGTGGCAGCTCTGAGGACAATCACTTCTGTCTGCTCAGGGGCACAAAAACATTTTTGGGGACTCTTAATGTCCTGCTTGGCCAGGCTGAGAGAGCTGGGGACAAGTCAGAGTGATGTGGCCTCTCTGCACCCAGCACAACCAAGAAAAGGCACTGCCCTGTCCCTCTCCCAAACATTTCCCTCCTGACCTGCTGCAGGGGGACACAGCCACTCTTCTGTGCCCAGGACAGCAGGCACCAAGCACTCACCTGCAAGCAGGAGGATGCTGCCTTCACAGGACAGCCTTACCCAGACACCTGCTTTGAGGTCAGGACCACCCAGGTGTGCTGCAGCCCTCCACCAGCATCTCAGCAGCAAACCCACCAGCCCAGCACCAAGAGCCACCTTCCTCCACAGTCAGGGCTCAAGAAAAGCTTCTGCAGATCACAGCAGTGTTTATTCACCCAAAGGGGCCTCTTAAACAGAGCTGAGAGCTTTGTCACTCTGCCTGACCTTGTTTTATTCCTTCCTGCATGCTTTGAAGGGACTTTCTTCCAGCCTAAACCTCTCCCTACAAACTGTGCAACCTGCCTCCATCAACATTTCCTTCACCTCTTCCTCACAGCCTCCTGTTTAATGCCACATCCCCAGGCAGAGCCCTGGGAGTGCCACACTCCCCTCTGAACTTCCCCTAAATTGACTGAATATGGAATTTTTCATTCTGAGAACAAGAGAATCAGGTGGAAGGAAAAACTGTACTCTTCCACTTTTTTGAGAAAAATCCCACAAACCTTTAATCCTCCTCCCTTCCCCAAAATCATTCATCATCTGGGAGAAAAAAAATCCAAGTGCAAACGTAGCCAGGCAGTGCTGTGAGTGAGCACAGGGCATTAGCACCACTCTTGGGCAGCAACAGCTCTAGAAAAGCCCATATTCACCATCTCACCTGAGCACAGCTGCTGGATTTATCTGCAGTGGACAAGTCCTGCCAGACCCTCAGCCCCTGCCTGGCAAGGCTGAGTGGTCCAGCAAGCTGGGGCTCTGCAGCATCTGAGGCACCCGAGCTCCCAGCTCTGCTGACACAAATAATTTCTCCCCCCTGTTCTTGGCACGGTGTGTTCTGCTCAAACACACTTCAAAGAGGCAGCTCTGCAGCAAGAATGTTTCAAAAAATATAATATTTCCATCTGTTATTCCAATAGCTTATGCTGTGGGACTCTCCCCATGGACTAGTTGCCTTTCTCTGCTCCTATTAGATGTAAAAAAATATTAAATCAGCAAGCCCTGGGGGCTGGCAGGCAATGCCTAACAGGTCCTGTTCCCCTTCAGGTCTGCACCTCAATGCTTCTCCAGAGAGGAAGGTGCAGGCAGGGAAGCAGCTTTTCCTTAAAGGCAGCAAAGACCCCTTGATCCACCAGCTTTACTTCTGCCTTGAGAGCAAACAGCACCTGCCTGTGCTCGTGGGGGTGCCCCAGACTTGCAGAGCAGCCCAGGATCCTTCCCCAGCCCCAGCAGCACCCAAGGATTGAAACCACAGCCAGGAGAAGGCACAGGCTCCTGGGCATGGCATGCTGAGCTGCCACACCAGCCTGTCCTCACTGGGGACATCTCCAGCATCACCCTGCTCACCACAAATCTGGACAACCTCTGCCTTACTGCTGGGTGAGTGCAATCTGGAAGCAAATTATTGTGTGGAAAAGGGAAAAAAACACACAGGGAGCTGTCTGCAAGACTCACTTTGCTGGGAAGGCAGAGCAGAAGCACAAGAAGCACAGTGAGCTCTGAGTTTACAGCACCAGCAGGCACAAAACAAGCTGTGGTTTTACTGCATCCTGGGGACACCTGAGGGGTAGCATGAGCTGGATGCTCCTACCCTGGGCTGCAATAAGGACATTTTAAGGACACTGCTGTGCTGGATCTTTCCCTCTTTGGGGTTTGTTTGGTCTGAGAGTGTTTCCCAAGCCATGTGGAGCAGCAAGGGCTGCTCCATTACCCCCTCCCTGCCCTGAGCTGCCTCTCCATGCAGCCCTTTCCCCTCTGGGTGACCAAGGACATTCAAAGCCAGTTGATGTGGCCACCTGAAAAAGGCAGACCCACAGGGAAGGTGTCCATGAGAGCAGCAAAGCTTTACCCTCCACATCACTTGTGGGGAAAAGTGTCCTGTTAGATGGTGCTGGTCCCAGTCACCAGCTCTGTCCCAGAGGCAGAAAAACCATGGGAAAAAGCAGCTTTCCCAAGGTTCCCAGCAGAGCAGCCCCACGCAGCCATGGCTGTCCCATCACAGGTCCCTGGTGAGCAGCTTCAGCACAATGTGCAGGAGACTTCCTCAAGATCCATCTTCCCCCTCAGAGAGTCACTAAGGGAGAGTTTCTCAAAGCAGATTCAGGCTTCACAGCAGCAACATACAAGACCTGAGTCCCCTCCTCATTTCCCAGCCTGTGGCCCAAGGTTTCACACTGCTAAGGCAGCAAAGGATTCCCAGCCCCTTCAGAGAGCTGGAGAGATGAGAACTTCCACTTGTGAGCCACAGCCAGAACAAAATAAGCCTTTATTTTTATCTGGCCCATTATAAGTCACTATTTAGTGCTCCCAGGTGTCCTATATCATCAAAGGCACATTCCTTGATAAGCAGCCACCAGAGACTGCACTGTGCCATCCTGCCTGCAAACAGAGCAGCAGGGATCCTGAGAGCAGCTCCAAGCCCCAGATCTCATCTCCCTGCAAGGCCTCCTGGGCCCAGGTCGTGCCCCATCTCTGCACACACACTCAAATGAGAAGCACAGCGTTATTTTCCCCCAAACCCCACAACCCAAAGTGTAACCCAATCTACTCAGCTGGAAATGGAGCTTTTATTGCATCCTGAGTCATTTAGAGCTCCTTTTTCTAAAACCAATATTCCTCCCCCTGCTTCCCCAATTTAACAAGCTCCCAAATGTCTGCTCTCCTGACACAAAACCTTTCCAGCTTCCCTGTCCTCCCTCCCCATCACATCCATTGGAAAGTGGGATCTCACCAGAGCTGCTCCCAGGGTACCAGTACAGAGAAGGAGACACATCAACCCCACTTCCATACATTTCACATCAAGGATGACCCCAACCTTAAAACAGTCCCATGGTGATGGCAGAATGAGGCCACCACACTCTGTGGCAATGTCCCCTCTGTCCATGGCACATCTCTGTGCCCTTGCAGTACAAAGCTGTCTTGAGAACTGCAAGCTCTTGAGAAGCATCTGCAGACTTAGGAAAATCAGAAAAAACCCAAACCACCCAATAAAGGTTGAGTTCAGAGTCTGTGAAAGGTGTGTTGGCCATTGGGGGTTCCCTGTTTGTCAAGGTAAGGGGGAATGAAGGCACTGAGCAGGGCTGGCAACCTGGAGAGCACAGTTATTATTTTTAAATGAAAGCTCAGGTTTTGTAACATATGAAATCCATCATGCCTTTAGCCACATAAATACATCAAGGAGTCTGGATACTTGAAGTCCCTTTTCTCAGTTCAGTAACAGAGAAAAGTATTGCACATATAGGGTGGCACATATAGGGAGCCTGCAATTTCAAATGGCTCTTGTTCAATAATTTTGTCAGCATTTGTGTAATAATCATCACTAACAGTTAACATAACTCTCAGTAAATACCAGACTGATGTTTAACAGTGTTAAGATGCAACCTATAAAACATATGCTTGTGTAATTATACTGATAAGTTTCCAATCAGCAACGACAAAAAAATCTGTCCACAGATCCTTACACAGTATTGAAAAGATCCCAGCAGCCACAAGGAAGATTTTCAGAGGGTCTTTAGGAGCAGAACACAGTGAGGCTCACAAGGGAAGATGGGCACTGGCTGCAGGTCAGCAGCAATAGGACTCTGTCTCCATCCTGCTGGAGCATCCTGTGCCAGCCCTTCCCTCTGCTTGACCTTATCCCAGCCTCTCAGATCCCCTCACCTGCATGAGCAAAGGCAGACACGATGCTGGGATGAGAACATCCCAGATATTCCCTTCATTCTGAAAGCTGACACCTAGAGCTGACACCAGATGGATCTCCCATGGGGCTGGGAAATTTCCCAATATAAGGATGGAGAAGGCTGTCTTGTACATTTCACCCAATTTATTATTTAAATAAAATCACTGGAGCACTGGAATGCCCCAGCAGGACCATTTGCAAATACTTTCTTCAAGGAATTTTTTTAATGCTATATTTTAGAGAATAAGCACCCCTCAGAAGGGCCAGCTGCCTTCCTGGCAAGACCTGTGGCTGCCTCACTTCACTGCCCTACACCAGCTGCACCCAGAGAGCAGCAGATCCTGGGCTGTCCCATCCTGGGGCAAAGAGGGTGCTTGGAGAAAGGCAAACACCAAAGGCATCCTGCAGGATCACTGCACAGGTGAGGCACCCCCCAGCATCTTCACTCCTTTCCAAATAAAGTCTGACCCTCCAGCCGTGGCAGACTTGCACAAAGCAGCCAGAAAAGCAATGGCACAGAAACCAGCCAGCACTTACAGTCCAACATCCAGCTACACACTGGCATCATCTGCAAGCAATTAGAAAATATAAACACTCACAATGAAACTTGGGTTCCTATACTTAGCAAGGCTTTAATGGGCTTTTCTTCAGCCAGAAAAACCCTATTAGAGTGACAAATTATTAGCCTTTTTTCCTAAACCAGCATGAAACCTTACAATGGAAAAATGACAAAAGGAGAAATATGCCCAATTTTGGCAGCCCTGGCAGGGAAGAGAAGGGGATGAGGAAGCAAGAACCAGCCCAGTAAGCACAGTGGTTTTTCCCCAGTGTGCCCCCACCCAGGGGTTCTCAGCCCATGTCACCCATGGGCACAGCAGCCAGCACATGCCAGTGTGTCCCTGAGCCTGTCACCAGCTGCAGCAGAGCTCAGCACAGCCATGAGGCTTTCTCTGCTGGCTGATAGAGCTGAGCTGGGCTCAGGAGCCCCCTGCCCTCCATCAAGGCAGTCTCCCACCACCCCAGGAGCTTTTCTGGCTCCCACATCTCTGCCAGCTTCAGCCTGTGCTGTGCTCATCTGAAATAAGCCTCAAGGAGCAGCAGTCCACAGAGGGAACAGAGTTAACAAACCCAGAGTCTGTTCTTGGATGAAATGGCCTCACTTTGTCATGGAACAGGGAGGGAGAGACTGCAGGTGGGTCTTCCAAGCTGTCACAGCCTGGAGAGATGGGACCAGGAGCTCTTGATGCCTCCACACACATCCCTGCCTGGGCAAACTGGTGCCCCTGCCTGGCATTGCCCCATGTGCTTGTGTAAGATTGCACATGCATGAGGTCGATGGAAACTAGGAAGGAGCTGCTGTGGTTTGGCTCCCAGAGGCAGCCAGAGAAGTGTGATCTTCCCTTGCCCCAAAACAAGTCAGGGAAATTCACGAGAACAGCCTTTCTTGTGGGTTATTCTGGCAGCAGCAGGGCTGGACAGGACCAGGAGCAGGATGACACAAGGCCATAAAACATGTCAGAGCTGCAGCCACACGATGAGAGTCTCTGTGCTGGGTGCTCCAGCCCGACCACAGCCTGAGTCAGCCCATCCAGTGACCTGCCTGCAGCACACTCCCAGCTCTGGCAGCCCAGGGCCATTAACCATCTCCTGCCCGAGGGAAGGCTCAGCACCCTCCTCACCGAGTGCTGCTCTGGGGCCACCCCCTGCTCACCACTTTCTGCTTTCAGGTACAGGCACCAACCACCCCACAAAGCCACCTCTGGGCGAGCAGCTGGCCCAGAGCCCACCCAAAGCCACCAAGATCCCAGAAATCCCATGCCAGACACCCCAAAAAAGTACTCAGCAAGCCAGACCCACCCTTCCCCATGTCCCATTCCTTTCAGCCTGGACCCATCCTACAAACATGAGTCCCCTGTTATTGCTGCTCTCCTGTGCCCCGTGACAGAGCATTTAATGCCTCTCCACAACCAGGAGAACAAATGAGTGCCAGGGGAGAGGGAGATGGTTTGCATCACTTAATCACCCTCCCCAATAAAGCAGCTCTGCGGAGGGTAAGACAGCAGAGTTCAGCAGATTTTATCAATAACATCCCAGAGCCCTGCTGCGTGCCTGAGAGAGTTGCCATGGTTATTGTGACAGATTTACTATCATTGTAACTTAATGCACCGTAATAAGGATCTGCATAGTTATTATTGTTTTACAATGATAACTATAATTCAACCGCAGATTTATGACTGAATTTGTAACGTTACTACCATGTTCTGGGAAGGATTGGGAGCAGGGTAATTCACATGCTTTCTCAGAATGTAGAAGGAAAAAGAGATCTTGGTTGGTGCCCTTTTCTTTCCTTTTAAATTGCTTCTTTGAGAACAATTTCTGTGGTCTGGTTGCTGTTGGTTTGGGAGAGGGTGCTCTGCCAGAGGCCGTGCAGAGAGGTAGCTGAAAAATGGGATTTTTCCACTGCAAAATTGATCCTGGGGAAAGGAAAAAAAATCCCAAAGTCTTTCAACAGAAAGTTGCAAAAAAAAAAAAATTCCCAAGTGTTGCCAACTGGGAAGCAGACACAAAGCACAGGCAAGATGAACAAAAATGGTCAGATTTTGTCCAAAAAGAATGATTCCAGCAGCATGGGGGGGGGGGGGGGGGGGGGGCTCTGCACCACCTTAGAGCCAGCCTGGGCAAAGACCATGGAGCAAAGCCAAGCACCTTCTCCCAGCTGTGGGGCTGCAAGCCCATAACCTGCCCCAGCCCACCCCAGGCTCCTGGCAGCCCCATGGGCTCCTCTTGGAACAACTCAGCACAAATGACTGCCCAAAAGCCTTAAACAGCCTTTACTGATGGATTAACCTGTGCAGACATGGAGTGATTTGAGAAAGCAAAGCTTCAGACTTTTTGGCAATTCTCAGGGCATAGGACCCACATCAGGGGTCCCCACACCTGCATCCCCAGCTGCAGCTCCCTGGGCTGGGGAACAAATCCCACCTGGGCTGGACCCATACAAGCAGCTGGTCCCCAGGGGAAAGCAAAAGGGAATCCAAGCCTGAAATACAACCAGGGTTTCCATCAGGCTCCCCTGCACCCTCCTCCCAAAGCTCTCCCCTGTTTGAAGGCTTAGCTCCTTCTTGGATTTCATCACAAGTGCAGTGCTGCCAATTGCCCCACAAATTTATAGGGAGCTCTGATGGTTTACATCCCTTTTTCCTTCTGCCCAGGCAGCCCATTGCCCCCAGGAGCTGTGGGATGGTGAACACCCCCTGCATGCCAGAGGCACCTACACTGGGCAAATTACAGCAGAAAAGGGGCATTTTCCCAGCCCCTTCTTGTTTCTCACTGGGGAAGGGTCTCAAGGTTTTCTAAGGAAGGGAAACCAGTCTGTACCACCCATTTGGCTTCCATGGCAAGTCCCCCAGTTGAGCACCTCCTGCAGACACTCCAGACTCAGGACATCACCCCAGCTTCCCACCACACCTCAGTCTTTCTAAAGACACATACATGGACACAGAATGAACAAGCCACAGCCCTTGAGCTGAGCAAAAGCTGGCCCTGCTCAAAGGAGGCTTAGGTCAGCAATCCATGCTCTGAGATTTGGAGCCTTTTGGGTTCCCAACTGTGTTGCTTTCCTGAGTGATTTATAGTCTTTTCCCATTCCTTAGCCTGACTGGATCAGGGATAGAGTTTTCTATAGTCTCCCACCCTCACAGAAGAGCATCAAGTGCCCCTTCTTGGTGCTCCTCAGGGAAAAGCTGCTCTGCCTCCACAGGGGCTTCAGAAGTGTTCTTTTCTGCATGGAGAGGCCCAAAGCTTTCCTGGAGCTGTGGGGAAAGGTGGGAAGGCTGGCAGAGGCTGGGTGCTCACACCAGCAGTGATGTGGTGTCAGAGCAGGTTACATCACACCCCCCTGCCACCACCACCTCCTGCTCTTGAGGCTGATATATGAGAGTAGATCTAGGAAAATCTACTCATAAAATTAATGGAGGCTGCATGAACTCACAGATCATAAACTCAGAGGGGTTTGCAGCTTGTCTTTTGGGGAGGGGGGAGGGGGAAGGCTCAGAGGCAATTTAGCAGAGGGGACTAATTTAGCAGAGGGGACAGCTGGGGACCCCCAGCACATCCCACACCTTCCCCTCCCCACTCTTGGGAGGATTTAGGGGAGCACAGCACTGAAGTCTCAAACACAGTGCTGGAGCAGGCACCCATCAGCCTGGGGTCAGACCCAGCATGGCTGTGATGCATTGAGGGACTGTGGCCAAGCTGTGCTCTCAGTGACAGACCCCTACCCAGAGCATAAATCTCAGATGCTGAAGGCCAAAGCATGAGCAGATCCATCCCTTGCTCTGGGGGTTGCAGACAGCACAACACCTCTCTTGGCTGGGGGGTTGCAGGGGGGTGGGCAGAGCTGTGATGAAGAGGACCAGGCCATGGACCCAAGCTCCCCAACACACCCAGCAGTGGGTGCCACACAGGGCACAAGGCTGAGGGTGCTGCTCTCCAGTCTAGCCTAGGAATCCCCCTGAAACCCTCTTGGTATAATCAGGGATGTTTTGAGACTAACCCTTCACCACTGGCTTCCAACACATCCTTATAAGCCATCCTGTGACCCCACTGTTGACAGCCAACAGCTCTGCCAGAGCAAACACCATTTCCAGGACCTGGCTTCTGCCTTCATCCCATTCACAACCCACAGAAGACCTCTGCTCACTGCTTGGCCCTGGACCACCCCCACAGCATCACCCAAAGGCCAGTCCCTGTGTTCAAGGACTTTTGCTCTCTGCTGGGTTGTTCAGTGCTCCTCATGTCTTGGGAAATCACCTGGGCTTTTCATGGCACAGCCAAGAGTCTCGTGCAAAGGGAAGACAATAACCACTGCTGCTAGAAAATCTGCCCCTACATCCCATTTCTCTACAGGACATTGGTTTACTCTGCCTGGTTAAGGGCCAGCCCCATGGATGCAGCAGGCCCCATGCATCCAGCTGCCCAAGGAAGCTTTTTCCCACACCAACACCAAGGCAGCTCAGGACTCCCCAGGCACCAAGACATCCCTTGGCCACCAGCCCTCAGGGGGAAACCCAATCATCCCAACTCCTTAGCAGCCTCTTGGGCTGGCCCTGCTCAGGTTTACTCTCAGTGCCAAATGCAGGTTTTTTGCTCTTTTCTGCCAAAAATCATCTTGGCCCCCAGCTGCTGCCCCAGCTGTGACTCACAGGCTCTGCCCCAACCTCAGGCTCCCATTTGCCTCCTCCTCTGACTCAGGCAGCCATGAGCACCAGCCTCAGTTCTTTTCAAGTGGTTTGGGGATCCAGCCAAGGCACCAAAGCAAAGGGATTTAGGCACCATGCTTCCTGGAGCATCCAGCCTCAGGCTCACCCCAGGGGCCGCAGCAGGCTCAGCTCTGGGGCACCATCTGGTAACCAGGTTGTGCCACCACTGCTGGCACTGGGAGCAATCACCAAACAGGAATGGGATCCAAGTACATCACCCCACACATTTTTGCCTCCAACACAGCCTGCTGGCCCCTTTGGAGCACCCCCAGTTCACATTCCTGTATCCTCAAGGCATCACTGGGCACCCGCTGCCCTGGGGTGCCCCTTCTGCATTCTCCAGGCTGATGGAGGGAGCTTACAAACAAAACTGTGTCTAAACAAGGGATCCCCTTCCAGAGAGGCAAAGCCCACAAAAGGACACTGGAATTAAGCCATGTACTGTCTTCCCTGGCGATGCTGGCTGCTACCCTCCTCACTCCATCTTCTCCTAGCTCCTGCTGGTGCTGGAGCTGAAGGAGGGTAGAGGTTCCTCCCTTCCCTTTTACAGCATCCCTCAGGTGGTTCCATCAGCCTCTCCCTGCTGCCTGGCTCAGGCCTGGCTCCCTACCTGCTTCACAGGGAATTGATTTACTCCCCAGGTGGATTGATTCTCAGGTGAAACCCCTGGGACAAGGGCCTGCAGCACTGCTGATGGGCTCCAGTCCCAAAACAACATAGGTGAAAAGGAGGAGGATGGCTGGGCTGGCACTGAACCAAAGCTGGGGCTTGAACAGAGAAAAACAGACCTGTCCCCTCCCCAGGCAGGATCCCTAAAGCTCTGAGACAGGTTCCCCCAGCCCCCTCCATCTCTGCTTGCGGGCACCCACGGGAAGGGGGAGCCTCGCTGCCTCCCGGCTCCGGACAGCGGAGCAGCCGGCACGGAGACATCTGTTCCTCATCCAGCAAGCAGTGTCTTCCTGATCTGCCTCTTAAAAATTACAAGGCAATTTGGAGTTTCTATTTTGTACTTTTGATTTGCCCAAACACCTGAAACATGAGCTCTCAATCCAGGATCAAAGGCTCTCTCTGGAGCAACACAGACGGCGATATCCCCCGCCGTATTTATGCGTGATTAGGAACGCCTGCATCGGACAGGGGATTTGGCGAGGCTGGGTGTGCTGCAAAGCCTGAAACTCCATCCCTTGGAGAGGGAGGGAACTGGGGGGTGATGTCCTGGCAGGTCAGGTTTAGTCTCAACCCCTTGGGCAATTCCTTGCAGAGGGAGTGTCTCTCCTGGGTCACTTGTCCCCTGTCACTCTTGCCTGTAGGGCTGAGACCCACCCAGTGGCGGGTGGGATCTCTCATCCTGGCTTTGCCTCTGGATAGGTGGGCACAGAGGATGCGATCCTGGATGCAGAGGGATGCCGCAGTGTGGACACAATCCCGGAGCTGTGGGATGAAAGGCACTGGGAATGATGCCAGGCCACGCAAGGGGTTAATGGTAATCGACAGAGTCATCAATGAGCTGAAGGGGAGGAGTCTTCCCATCCTCTTCTGGTCCAACTTGTCCTACTTTGAAAAATCCCAGACCCTGGACCCCTGTGGGCTGGGATTTTGCATCCTCTAACTAAACTGGGAGAGGTTCAGACCAGATGTGGCCAAGCCCTCTCTCCCAGGGAGGAGCGTGGCTCAGCTGCTGAAAATAACCAATTTTAATGGCAGAGGATCTGCCCCCTCGTCCAATGCCACTGACATGAGGGCAGGCTTGATCCCTGGAGAGACTCTGGCTCTGGATCTGTGTCTCAGATGGGTTTCTGCTTCCTGCCACTGCAAACTGCTTCAGAAGAGCTGGATGGGGCTCCCAGGGTAAGGAAATAGTGGCAGGGCACACTGTTTATGAGAAAGCCAGCAGTAAAATCAGGAGGCTGTAAAGAAACCTGCCCTTTCACAGGTAGTGGGCCAGAAAACATCCTCGTTGTGCTGAGGTGTAAATCAGTGCCAGTGATGGGTGCATTAGGTGGGTGACACATGTCAGGGTCATCACAGAGCCATCACCTGTGGGGATCTGGTCCCTCCTGCCATTGTAGAGAGCAGAAAGTCACCCCACCATCCTTAAACATGAGCACCAGGGTGGGCAGGAACACTGGAGACAGCAAAGCCTCCATGAAGTCTTTGACTTTTAAGCAAGCCAAGCTGATGGAGACAAATCCCACCTTACCATGGGATCACACATCTATTTATAATCAATAAATTTCAGACTTTAAATAAGTCTGAAAGTATGTGTGATGCAACCCCAGTGCTCCTTTACTGGAAAAATTGTTGTTTGTTGGTTTTTGGTTGGTTTTGGGGTTTTTTTTTGCCATGGTTTCTTCACACATTGAGGCACCTTCAGAGAAGTGCTGGGAAAAGCTGCCCAGGAGCTCACTGCAAATCAGGGTGTGCTCCTGCCCTGCCAGTTCACAGGCATTTAGCACTGGGAATGAGCTGGGAAGAAAATTTGCCACAAATATTTTCAGCAAATTATGATGTCTTGGAAAAAGCAGATTTCAGTTCTACTGAGAAATTAGTGTTTTGACAGATGTTTTAAATATTTTAAAAAGAATTTTATTTTTTTACTGAAACTGAAGGAGGTCCTGAAACCAAAGACTGGGCCAAGAAAAGAAACCTCAGAAACATTCTGCTTTGAAAATGTCTCAGTAAAACATTTCCTTTCCCCCCCCCCTCTTCCTCAATTCAACAATTTGGGGAGTGGAGATGAATTCACAGAACTTCATCTTCTCTGAATCCAACCCTTTTTGCCTGGCAAATGTTTTGACAGAGAAATGCCTCTCCTGCCCCACTGACTCCAAGTCCTCTGAAGGCTTAAGAGCAAAGGGGTCTTCTACCTCCAGCATCCTGCTGTGGTTTCCGTGCAAACTGTCTGAAACCAGAGATCTCCAGAAGGTCAGAGGTTGTATAAAACCTGTGGGCTGCCCACTCCCCACCTGCAGAGCAGCACCCAGGGCAGTGGGAGCACCCACACCCACCATCCCTGGGAGGAGCAACCAGCTCCACAATCCCTGCACGGGCCATCCTGGGCTGTGACTGAGCTGCTCTGCAGTTGCACCCTGCCCTCCCAGCTTGTCCCAGCAGCCTGGGGGGTTTGGGGAGCCCAATAAAAATTCTGAGGTGTCAAGGCAAACCCTCCAGCTCCTGAGCACCTCCTGCACTCTCCGGAGCCGCACACGTGGCTCCCAAAGGGAAGCCTTTACAGCCTGCCACTGGATCCAGTGGAGAGCTGCTTTCCTTCAGTGGGCCATAAAAATCCCATTTGGGATTGCAGTTGCCTTGCTCCCCTCCTGCATCCCACTGCTTTTCAAAGAGGGTGTGTCTGACACAGTCGAACACACACGGAAAGCACCAGGAGCTGCTGAACCTTAAAACAACTGTTATTCTTCAGGATAATGCTCCTTCCAACACTAACATTATTCTAAGATGCAGGTAACATGTGACACATTTTCCTTTGCTCTCCAAAGTACAACACCCTTCCCTTCTCCTATCCTTCCTTACCAAATATCAATCATCAGCAAAGACAAGGCAAATGAACTTTTAATCAATAACAGCTACTGTTTCTTGTACCGGGACTGTTTATGATTTAAAAGGGGGGAAAAAAAATTAAATCAATCCTGATGTGAACATTTTCCCACTTGGAAAAACAGCCCAATCCCATATCAAAAGGTTGGGGAGTTTATATGTTTTTAAAAGGTTTAAAAGCTAAATTAATTTTAAATTGTTTTTACATATCTTGCCTATAGACAGAACCACATCATATGATGAGGAAGGGTGGTCCGTGGTGTATTAATGTTCCCAGTAAGTGCTTTAGCACCAGTCTGTCTGCTTTACACACATTTAATACTGTTGCCATCTCAAAATCAGGACTACTCTAACCACAGCGTGTCTGTCCAGGCGCTGGA
Organism: Trochalopteron elliotii; assembly: GCA_024734555.1. Classification (NCBI taxonomy): domain Eukaryota; kingdom Metazoa; phylum Chordata; class Aves; order Passeriformes; family Leiothrichidae; genus Trochalopteron; species Trochalopteron elliotii. The sequence continues at coordinate 1,271,788 of JANPWX010000161.1, read as the reverse complement.
GCTGGCAGCTTGTCCCCTTTCCAACCAGACCAGGGACAACAGGCAGCTTTGGGTTTGTCTGCACTCACACTCCACTGTCTTCATCCCAGCTGCCAGCATCCAAGAGGTACCTGAGGCTAAAGGATGGTTTTGGCAAAAAGGAACCAAGAATTGGCCCAGTCCTCCTGGCTGGTGAGGACAATGCTGAATAAATGTCCTAAGAAAACAACAAAAAAAAGAAGCAGGAACTCATTCCTGGATCTAGGAGTCCATAAAGGCTCACACAGTAGATGGAGTTATGTTTGTGAGGCTGGACATTACTACCTAAAAAAGGTGAGACTGCACGTAAAGCTCCTAACTTTATTCTTTTAAAGCTTTCTATTCCCAGGGCCTAAACATCCAGGAGACTGATAATTCCTTTCCATCTTCATATGCTGCAGCATTGGGATTATCTCAAATGGTAATGTGCTGGCTCCAGTCCAGATCTATGTGAATGTGAGACACAAACTCAAAGGCTGCATGAAATGGCATCCACCAACTCTTGTGTGAGCCTCAAACTGGGCTCACTTTAGCCCTCTGCAAAGTGAGGTTGTCCCAAGTTGCCCTGTTGGCCATTTCCTCTGACCTATTTGTGCATCCATCCACAGAAGCCATGCCTTCTCTGCTGTCTCACCTTCCCCAGTTTTGGGGGTCCTCCTGCTTCTTCTCTTTAAGTGTTGAGATATCCCATGGCCACATGTAGATTGCTGTTTCTGCCCAGTGTCTTCCCTTGTCTTATTCTCCCAGGCCCAGATTTGGGACAACAAAGAGAGTAATCTCTTCCTGTCAGGGTGATGGAGCAGTCCAGCCATGACTGGATCCATGCAGGACAATCCAGGAACTCTGGACACAGCTGTGGTGGCAGAAGGCAGAGGGATATCGTGTGTGGATGTGCCTGAAGCAGAGCTGCCAAGGTCCATGATGGCAAAGGCCTCGTGAGGATGACCTGTGGGGAGAGGATGCTCCCCAGATGGCTGAGGGGAAGTGGCTCAGACACACATCCCTGAGGGGTTGAGTCACTGGCCAGGGATGTCCCAGCTGGAGAAAGCAGGACATGGCCAGCCTGGCCTGGGGCACAGTGTGAACTCACAGCCCTCCCTGCTCACCATGAGCACAAAGCACTGCTCAGACAGAGAGCCCAGCAGGAAAAGTTATTTGGTGCCTCTACCTCCCTATAGTTATAAACCACATTTCCTCCTGGATTTACTAAGTAGATCCCCTCTGCCTCCACCATTATACAGTTTTTATCCCCACCCTACCATCCTGACATGCTGGGGGATGGGATGTGTAGTTTGTGTGGTGGCACAGATGCCCATGGGGCTGTGGCCATGCCTGAAGTCCTCTCCTGCCAGTCCCCACCTGCCCACCAGTTCTGCAAACCAACCCCAGGAAGTCAGGAAGGTCCTTTCCCTAGTTCATGCCCAAAGGAGAGTCGGGGGGAAGACAGAAAGGTGAATTCTGATGTTTTCCTTGGTACCATGGGATCAGAGGCTGAACCAGAGCAGGGACTTTGTGTTTCTTCATTCCCCATTTCCTGCACAAGGCCTCCAGCCCCTGGGGAACATCTCACACTCTTCTGTTCTCCAGGCATCTTTTATCATCTTCCCATGATGAATGCAAACACATTCCAGTTGCACTCTGAGGTGAGAACCCACCATTTCCCCACTCTCTCCTCCCAGCTGAGAAGAGACATCAGGCAGCTTTTTAGGATCAGGATAGAAGGCAAGAGAAGTTTCTCCACTTACAGTTATGCCAGACTTTAACTGGGCTCCAATTTTCCATGCTGGATTCCTGCCTTGGGGCTGTGTTTTGTTTTGTATTTGTAAAAAAAATTCCATGACTCCATTTCCACCAGCCCTTAGAACGAGTTTTAGGGAGGTCTTTTCTTTCTTTATTTTTTTTCTCTAAAAACGTTATTAACAACCATTGCAGTGGGAAGCAGCAGTGCCTCCAGGCCTGGCAAGAAGGGTCCCTTGAGTGAGAAGCCTTTCTCCATCCCCGTGACAGTGCCCGGAGTCAGTCGGATCATGAGTCTGTGAAACAGCAGAGGCTGGTTGGTGCTTTGGCAGATGGATCCAGCCCAAAATCCGTCTGTGCCGAGCGCTCCCCGTCCTCCAACGGGCCTCAATCACCAGTTTCACAACAACACATGGGCCAACTGTGTAAACACAGGGCATGGCTTAGACAGAGCCCTTGCCTTGATGAACAATCGGCGCTGAAAGAGAAGAGGGAAGGGAACAGCATCTTACCCAAATAAACAAAGGTCCTGCCGAGCTCAAGGATTTGGACCAAGGTCAAAGGAGGGAATTTGTGATAGGGGAAGTTATTGAACCTAAAAGCACACGCAGGTTTTCAGAGATGGATTCTGTCTGCAGGGAGGTACTAATTCGAGTGGACTGGACCCCTCTGTGGCTTTGGGGTGAATCCAGCAGATCCGTGATCCAAGAGCTGCAATGGGAGAAGAGGGGAGGAGATGGGGAAGTGAGGAAGGCCAAACCAAAACACTTTGTTTGGGGCAGATTGATTAACCTGAAACCCATTTTTGTTTGCTTCACTGGGAAGATGGATGTGCTCTGCTGGCTTGGCAGGGCCTTTTCTTCTTCAAGGCTTTGGCTCCACCAGTAAAATTAAAAAAACCCATAGTTTTTCCAGTGGCTGCAGCTGCAGAATGATCCAGGTAATCTTCATGCCTGAAAAACCCGTGGGGCCCCATGGTACCATCAGCCAGGTCTTGTGCCTGCAGGTCCCTGAGCTTTGTACAGACCTCCAGAAAAACAACCCCCCAAGATCATGGGGGTCACACCCCCTGCACAGCTCCAGGTGGATTGTGAGTCCAGTTTTGGTTGCAAGAACCAAGATCTGAAATTAGAATTGCCTGGTGATGTGCAACAAAGAGGAAGAAAAAGGCTAAAGCAGCAACAGCAGACAAACCAACCCCAAAAATCCCAGCTCAGGGGTCCAGGAAAATTAAAAGGGAAGAAATGCGCCTGCCTCAAGGGAGGCTGAGGGAGGGCTCTGAAAAAGCCCAGCTTGGTGAGACCTCTTCTGAGGAGCTTAGCAGTGAATAGAGGAGGACAATGGAAGCAGGAAAACCACAGTGCTTGGAGACAGGCTCCTGTGCAGCAGAGACCAGCCAGTCCTAGAAGGGATGGCATCCTCTGGCAACAGCCCTTCCCTGGAGCTTGGTTTCAGTCCAAAGGGTCCCAGCTGAAGCCCACATTTGACAGTGCACAGACAGGAATATTTCTCCACTCTGCTGGAGAGGTGGCCAGAGAACAGGAAAAGCCAATGGGTAAAACAGCTGCAGCCTTACAGTGCACAGGAACACAGAGTCATATCGTGCCTTTAGAGCAGATTAAATTTAAGACCTGTCAACCTCAAAGGTGTCTAGGTCAGTTTTCTTCCTCTGCATTGACAGGGAACAAATTTGAAGCCCTGAGGTGTCATTTCTGCACGTCATGCTTTGAGTTGTTCCCTTCCTCTACCATGATAGACCTGTTCCTTTCCTGAGGATGATCATTTTTCAGCCAAACATGTGGTGGTTCACATTCCTGAGTTATGGAACACACAGCTCACCAAAGGAAAGGGAATTTGGCTTCCTGTCCTGCTGACCCCACAAATGTGCCACAGAGCTGGATGGCCGTGGCCACCATCCCCCAGAAATGCCACTGCTCTGGGCCACGCCAATCCTTGAGGGAGATGCTGTGCTGGGTTAGTCACCTTCCTCTGACCCACCTTTCCCCTTGCATTTGCTCCCCAACATGGGCAGATGTGCCCCAGCCATGCACTGAGTGGTATCTCTAAAATGTCAAGCTGCCAAAAACACCAGGCCCAAAGGCACTGTGTAAAACCTGAGCTGCTTCCCAGCCTGACCTTCTCCATGCCCTGCAGGGTCAGCAATTCCCCTTTTTAAACCAGGGGCTGTGACCTGTGCCCCATGACCTAGTCAAGACACTGCAAGTCACTCCTACAGTGAATAAGGAATGAGAGTTCCTATCTGCTTGGCAATTACATGCAGATTAGAAATGTCTAAAGGGTCTTTAACACTCAATAAAAAGATTCAGAACTCAAAAAAAAAAAAAGAGTAAGTTGGAAACAACAGAGCTGGAATAACTGGACTCATGTTCCATGAGGATTTGTCTCACCATTTCAGGCCATGTCTCTGGGTGTGAGCTCTTGATTGTAAATAACTGCTCTTGTGGAAACTTGGCTGAAGGGGACAGACAGACAGACAGACTGTCACACACTCTGCAGCCGAGATGATCCTTATCACAGCTTGAAAGGATGCTCGGGCCTGACTGGGAACAGCTGGTCTGGAGCTGTGGGGCAGCCCCAGGAGGGATGCACAGCCCTCACTGTCACACACACCTCTGCTCTGGCTGATGGATGCTGCAGCTCATGAGGCCAAGAGGCTGCTCCAAGGATCTGGGCTGGTTTGCTGTGATTCCAGCTGGTCAAACCTTCCAGATGCAGAAGACCCCTCATGCAGCTGGGCTGAGACACACACTGCTGAGGGGAGTCCTCCTGGCCAAGGGACCCAAGCTGTGCCTAGATGAGGTTATCCCAGAATGCCTCCCAAATCTCAGATCTAGAGGCATGCTTTGGCTGCATCCCAGCTCCAGGCTGGGGATGTGCAGCAACCCCAGACCCTCAGAGAGAGGAAATCCAGATGGGAATGCTGGCACATTGCAAGAGCTCCCTCCCCTGCAGGGGCTGGGGACCACGACACAAGGACTGGTGGGCACAGACAGAGCTCAGGGACCTGCCTGCCCCTGCAGAGCTTCAGCCCTCTCCTGACTGCTCCTCCAGCAGTGATCAGCCCTCTCATTAATCAGAGCCCTGCAAGGTCTCACGAGAAACACCCCACCAGACAACATCTCCAGATTTCCAACTGACTCAGTTACAGGGCAGTAAAACCAATCCCAATGGCACTAGTTGCATACAGGGATGATTTTCCTCCCTGTTTTTTCCTTGAGGTGCCATGCCAATGTAAGCCAAGAATCATGCAAAAACCTCCATGGATGATGCCACCTTGTAAATCAAGGTCATTACCCCATCACAAACAGTAAAAAGTCTTTATTTTCTGCAAGCCTGATTGATGTTAATTATGCAACATACTGTGAGTCCTTATGGACTGTGTTCCATAAAGGTTTTTCTTGTGATCATTCTTTCTGGACCCACGTCCTGCCAAACACTGCTTGTTTTCATGGCTCATCTTATTTACTGCCTTATTAGTCTGGTGTTAGATTTTTCCCCCAGTCCTCTGGAACTTCCCCAGAGTTCCCAGATTTGTTTAAAAATCGACACTAATGGTTCAGAGAGCTCTCAGGCCAATTTGTTTATCCTTTGATGCGAGTTATCTGATCCTGCAGAATGTCTAACTTTAATCACTGCTCTTTAACTTTCGGCCTCATCACTGGTAGAATACAAAGTTTTTTCATTATCTCCATAAAGTATGGTTGTGTCATCCCACTTCTTTCCAAAGAGAAAAAATAAATGTTGAACAAATAACTTTGTCTCTTCTACACACAGGATGAGTATTTGCCCATTATTGTCTGGGACCTCATTACAGGATTTGGCTTTTCTTGATCCATTTAAATAATTATCATTAACTCTAGTGGCAAGAGGCTTTTCTCTTCTACCTTTAGCTTCTCTTCCCAGGCCCTCCCTGATTTCTACTCACAACTATCAGATTCCTCCTTTTGTATTTATCATCAACATCAACATGTACTTCACTATTTACCTATGTATATATAGATATATACATGTTAAACCTACAATACTCCTGCTTCCCCCTTCCCTCCTAGCTGGGCTGGTTTCTGCAAAGCAGTGTTCAGGCTTCCAGGATGGCACTGATCTTAGAGCATCTCACCAAACAGCCTCAAACACTCCTGGATTATCATCCATTCAGTTTTGTTAAAATAATTCCTTCCACTCCTTAATTGTACTTCTAATTATTTTCAGCTTCTAAAAGCTCTGGTCAGAGCTTTTCTGTGCTTGCACATGGTGTGGTGCTCGCTGGCAGTGATGCAGCCTGGGAATTGGTTGTGGAGTCCCTGCCCATCATGAGACTGGAGACTTGCATACCTAAAAGGCAGAGGAAGCTGGTTTGGGGTTATTTGTGGGGGGATGTATCCCATCTCTGCTCCCAGGCTCACAAGAGGGGAAAAAGCCACTGGGGACCAAAGACAGCTTTCATCAATTGTGATGTTTTATTTTGTGTTGGCTTTTTTTTCCCCCTTAAACATCCTTTGTTTTCTAACAATAAATCATATCCTGAGGCAAAAAGCCTTTAAAGAGACTGGGCATGGAGTCTGCTTCCGTTCCCTGGCTGGTGAGGCAGGCCACCAGCTGACAGCAGTCATCAATCCACAACTCAGCGATCAATCCATCTTCCTCTGTCGCTGCAGGGACGGCGCGCGAGGCCCCCGGCTGTGCCAGCCCCCTGTCCCCTGCTGTCCCTGCCAGCCCTGGCGGCACCCAGGAGGGTCACCAGGGCTGGACCCTGGCCCCCTTGCCGCCTGTTCCCTCAGAGCAGTGTCCCCCTATCCCAGGCACCATCCCCTCGTGCTCCCCAGAGTGTTCTGCAGTCGGGCTGAGGCAAGTCACCCTCGAGGTCTCCTCCCGTGATCCATCACAGAGCGGGCACTCCACCTCCTGCCCTTCCCAGAAACCAACGTCTCTAAAGAAGGCCATAGCATCTTTTTCAAGCAGAGGGTACACCAAGAGCTTACTGGGGGATAAACCTTCCCAGGAGGTTTCGTAAATCCCAAGTCGCTGGCTTTTTTGCCATTAGTAGAGGTTTCCACCTCCTGTTGTTTACTGCAGGTTTCTGGGTTTGCTTTTCAACATTTGTGCTGCCCACGACTCAGCAGTTTATGGTGGCACCTCCATGTTCTGTTTACCCTCTGAACAGTGTTCCCCAATGATGTTCTATTACAACCCTCTTAATGGCTCTACCTTGTTTGCTATCTGGAAAATTAGTTGCTCCCCCAGCGAGATGGAGGCGGTCCAGTTCATGTGATCCCTCAGGAGCTGGGCCCAGTGTTCCATGACCTGCAACACTTCCAATTCTACCTCCCTTTTACACTTTTTGCCCCTTGGTGGTCTCCTCCTCTGTCTGCTTTTGCTTCCAAGATGCAAGGTGGGGTCTTGCTGCCGACCGTCTGAACTTTCCTCTCCTTCAATTCCCTCCTGAGATCCCTCAAGTTCTTGCTGATCTGAGAAGTATTTTATGAGGCAATTTCGTTCATGCCAAATGTGTCATAACCAATGGATCCCTGCCTACAGCCATCAGAGCCCAGCTCAGGCTCTCGGTGCTGTGTGCTGAGCCAAGGAGACCGCACACAGACCTGCTGTCTCTCTGTCCCCTCTTCTGCTGGGCAGAAGATTGTATCTGCCTGCACACATTTGGGCCCTGGCCATCACTCGTGCTCATACTCCCCTCAAATCTGCAGGGATCATGGTCAAAAGGGGCCATCAGAGACTTTTTGTGTCTCTCTCATGCTGGTCCAGGGTCAAGAGCTGTTGTATTTTGGCCACTCTTCAGTACCTCATGTATCTCCTCCAGCACAGCCAGAGCTTTGGTCTCTGCTCACAGGTTTCCATACAGCAAAGAGGATAAGGGGCTTTCTGCCTGCATCAGGGTCCCTGCTTGGCTCTCATCCTGGGAAAATGGCCTCAAAGCTTTGGAGCACATTCCCCTGCTCCCTTGCACTGCTGGCTGATGTCTCCTCCCCAGGCAGAGCAGCCAGAGCCATCAGAACTGCATAACCTGGCCAGCCAAGTGTGCCCGGGGGCAGGTGATGCCCCAAAGTTACACTCCACAATGACTCAGCGACTCCACAATGCTACCGGTGATCGAGATCTGTTCTTGCAATCCTCAAGGCTTTTCCTCCCCTGTATCAGAGCAGGACTATGTCCCAGGAGAGGCCTGTCCTGCTTGGAGAAGATGGGACAAAAAGCTCTGCCCCATCTCACAGCTCCAGGAGAGGGACATGGCTACCATGAGGTCTCGTCTGGTTATTTCTCTGTGCCAAGCCTGCGGAGGATTCCAGTGTCATGAAAGCATCTGATCAGAGAGGGCATTTCAGGGCTGGGGGTGGTGTAGTGGAGGTAGCACAGGGAGGGGAAGAGATAGAGATTTCTTGAGGAAAAGGAGAAACCTCCAGCCTGGAAACCCTTTTGTTCTGCCTTGCACAGTTTGGGGGCAGGCAGCGAGAGAGTGGGGGAAGGTGTGGTGGGATCTTGACATCGGCCTCAAGCCGATGTCCCAGCCTCTCTTAAAATGTCCTCAAGCACTTGGATTTGCCTCAGATTAAGTCCAGTTGCCCGGGCTGGCGTGTACCCTACACGGCCTAAATGAGAACCACCCGTGACACCTCCCGTCCTCCTTCCTCCCCCTCCTCTCCGGCGCAGGTTCATTAAGGCCTTCCCCGGCGAGAGCGGGCCGGGCGCGGGGGGAACGCTGCAGCGTTTGATATTTTCCACTCTGCGTGTCAAGGGCATTTACAGTCGGCGTCAGGCTGTTCCGTCAGTCTGAGGGAAGCACTTTGAAGTGTTTGTGGTAGAGGCCACATGTGCGCTCAAGATGTGCCGCTGCCTCTCTCTCTCTGCTGCCTCTGCATTCCCAGCGCCATGTGACAATCGACAACACGGCTTAACCCTTTCGCACCGCGGCTGCCCCGGCCCGCTCCGAGATGGGGAACGGAGTCCTCGTCCCTGTCTGTTTTGGTGGCCCAGGAAGCTGCAGTGACCCTGCTTCATTCCAGGGAAGGGGCAGTGCAGTTTGGACAAACGCAGCTGGTGACGGTGACAGGGTGGAGCTGGGACACCGTGGAACTGCTGGTCCAAGCGCAGGATCTGCCGCTAATCCCCACAAATGCTGCCAGAGATCCTGCTTTGATGATGATGAAAGCATCATTTGCCACAAGCAGCTGCAGAGTTGGCTTCCACCCTTGCCCGTCCTGCAGTGGGTCCCGAGGAACGGGGTGGAAGGAGTCCCAGTGGCCGTGTCACACCAGGGGTGTCCACAACGACATCACTGCCTGTCCCTCCGGTGTGATGGATGGCACATGACAAAATGGGCAGCACTTGGGCTGTGTGGCTGCTGCCAGGGACCTCTGGGCACAGAGAGAACAATTGCAGCTGCTCCCCCTCAAAGGCACTGGTGCAAGCCTGGCAGTGTTGTGAGGAGCTCTCCACAGGGGCAGCGGTCAGGGGTGAATCTCATTTCTTTCCACAGTAGCCATGTAGTGCTTTGCCATAGCTACAGGCTTTGGGGTATTTTCATGCCCTGGAGAGGAGCTTGCTTGGAAATGAAACATGGGGATCAGCAAGCACAGCTGCTCTTTGAGGGGACAGTAGCAGCCACCCAGGAATTTGCCCTCTCCTCAGGTCCCTAAAATGAGTGCTGGGACAGAGTGGAGAAATTAAAGACATGCGGTGTCCCCAGGTGATGATTCCCTGGTGCCTGAGAGGCATCTTCTCTGCATCCCCACAGGCAGGAGGAGAGGGGCCTTCTCCAAAGAGCCCCCTGCCAGGCTTCAGTCCCTGAGGGTGGATCTTCCATCTTCTGTCAGGACCCCTTGGATGGTTGTGGGAAGCTGGGCTTGGCTTGCATCTTTGGAAGTCACATAGGATAGAAAAACCTCACTGCCCTGCAAGGCTGACTGTGCCAGGGGTAGAGCTGCAGCCTCCATGGGGTGGTGTTAATTCTGAGCAGATTCCCAGTCTGATCTGTGCAGCCTGGATCCTCTGCAGTGATAAACAGGACAGGGAAGGCAACAGGGCAGGAAAGGGCACAGCAGAAAAGGCAGAGCTCAGTGACCATGACCTAAGGGGACAAAGATGTGAACTGCAGACAGGCAGCTCCTACCCTTTGCTGCTGTCTCCAGCACAGCAGTTTTTGGGGGCCAGTGTGGAACTGCCCCATCCAGTGACCCCTGCATTCCTGGAGCTGGGAGCAGGCCATGGCAGCACAGATCCAGCACAGGAATGCTCCTCTGGCAGCTCCAGCGTTAATGTGTGGCACAGAAGAAATAATCTTCTTTTTCAATGATTGCATGACAGTGGGTGGAGGCCTGGGGGAAGGGTGTCATTGTACTGGCCCTTGTTTGGCAGGGAAAAGACATCTTCTGGGCTGCAGCTTCCTAGAAAAGTTGGAGCCAAAGCATTATCCAGTGTAACTGACCTCTCCTTCTTCCATGAAAGCCCCCTCCCTGCAATTAATCTGAGTCATGGAAACCCCTGCCTTCTGCTCTGATTTCCCAGTCCCGGCAAAGTGTCTGACTCATCCTGCATCTCTCTGGCCACGGCTCCTCCTTGCCGAGGTGATTGACTCTGTCACCCAGGGAGGGCTGTGCTTTGCAGCCTTCAGGAGGGTCGATCAAACACCCAGACTTGCATCTCCATGTCTGTGTGTGTGTATTTCCATGTGCTGAGCTGGCACCAAGGAGGAGAGGGGGCTGCAAGTGTCAGTCTGTTCTGATTCATCAGACCACTTCAAAATCCCAAATCCTCTAAATCTGAAAGGTCAGAGTGAGACAAGTGACTCCTGGCTGCCCCTGGAGCTCCACCCCTGCATCCTGATAAAAGTCAGACCTGTCCACAAAACTGCAGCCATCCAAACATCACACACTAAGCCTAAGTTCATCATCGGCCCACTGGGGAGAAACAGATGGGGATGGTTACATCAGTAGGGAACAACTGCCCAAAACAGCCTTGCAAACATTAGACAGAGGCACCACGTGAGCAGGAGCTTCAGGTTTTTTGGTTTGAGGGATCTTGCTGATTAGGCTTGCTGGAATTACTACCTGGGGTAGAAGTCAGTTTCTTTAGAGTTTCCTTTTTGCCCCCATTTCCCCAAAGCCCCTCCACTCTGATGACAAATTCACAGACCCAAGGGCAGGTGGATTTTCTTTCACCTCACAAACCCCCAGTGGGGCTGATTTTCTACGACCTGAATGTACCATGAACCCCAGCTGTCTGTCACCCTCCTGGAGTGCTGAGAGATATTCATCCCCATCAGCCTGCCAAGCCAAGCTTCCATACCAAGGATACGTGAGCTGTAAATGGGGAATGAAGACAGCTTCTCCTTCCTGTGCCTGCTGACAGCCCCAAAGGCACATTCAGCTTTGGGCTGACCTGCTCACACACCCCACCTCTGTTCAGGGCAACACCTCACCCCTCTATAAACCCTTTACTCAGAGGATCACACAGTGCTTTGCAAATGCCTGCTTATTAATGCTCACCACAGCCCTGGGAAGAAATAAGACACACAGGGGATCACCTTGTTTGCTGTGGAGTTGGGGGCACTTTCTGGGGTGAAACTGAGGCGTCCAACAGATGAGAACAGTGCTGCTCCATGTAACACACCAGCTAGAAATTAAATGGAAGGAGTTAAAATCGTGGTGATTGAGGGGAACTTAATGCAAGAGCAGTGTGATTAATCACCCTGAAACTTGGCTGAGACAACAGTGAAAGGCACCATGTGATTTTTTTCAGGCTCTGAAATCCACTAACACTCCAGTGTGGCAGGTAACGCAGCATCCCAGCAGAACGGGCTGGGATGGCAGGATCAGTGCTCAGTTTGGGAGGGAAAGGGCTGGACAGACCTTCCAAAAGCAACAGTGTGACTGAGATTGTTGGACATGACCCACAGCTGCCATCAGGCCTCAGGCTCATGCACTGGTTGAGAAGTTCTTGCTCCTTGTGACTGCAGGGACAAGTGGCTGTCAGCCCAGAGCCCAGGACACCATTGTCACCTGCTGTTTGTGCCACACTGCCCTTGCCCTGAGGTGCTTCTTGCCATTCCCACTGCTGAATTTGTGCTGTCTCAGGCAGACAAGACAAAGGCATGCCTGGTCTTTACCAGATTTATTTTTCCATTTAATCTCTCTCCTCAAACCTGCCATTCCTTTGGAAAGCTCCTCAGCTCAGCCAGACCCTCCTGCACGTGAAGCCAATGTGCACAAAATCAATGGCAGGCATAACTACACAATCCTCTGTCCTGGTGATGACTCTCAAAGTGGTTTACAAATAACCCAGAAACTGCTCATCTAACTGAGATTATCTGAAAACCAAACTCTGCTCAGTTGCAATCCTAGTCCCAAGCCCCAAGCAGCCCAGGTGACAACACTTGCCAGGAAGAAAAGGTCAGTAGAGCTCATTTTCTCTCCAGGACTTCAGGAGGCAAGAATTTGCCAATCCTTCCATTCTAACAACTCATTTGGAGTGGATTGTACAAGACTGAAGGACACCAAGAGGGACTGGGCACACATTTTGCAGATGCTGTCCAAGATGTGGGCAGGAGGTGGAAGATGAGATTATGTGTGAATGAAGGAAGAGATCACAGCCTTTTATTCTGATAACTTTAGTAATTATCAATGCCAGCTCTGCCAGCCCTGTGCCTCCACCCAGGCCACACTGCACTGTGAGGTGGCTTTTGTGTCCTCGTTGCAATGAAGGATTTTATCCTGCTAGGGTTTATTATTCTTTTCTGGACTGAAGGGCTTCAGCCTCATCTTTCAACAAATAAGAGGAATCTTTCAACATTTCAATGGTGTTGTAATTGGCTCCAAAAATAGCACCCTCACAGCCACATTTTTAAAACTTCTCAAGTCCAGGGATTAACCTTTTTCAGAAAAAGCACAATAACCAGAAGACCAACTTGTATATATTTTATATATCAAATCAAATAAACAAAAGACTAAAATTTGAAAGCTCATCTATAGTAGCCTTTTATTTTCTCCCATTTTGTTTGCATGCATGCTTCTGTGGCTGCAGGAGGGGAGAGAGAGGGTTTCCTATTGTTTCATGAGGCACTGCTGTATGTTTTATTGACCATCAAAGGCCCGTGGATCAGGGTCTGTGAAACACTGCTTTAAACAGGCTCATTACAGGCAGGCCTGGCTCTGTTTGTGCCACCCTGTCCTGGCAATTCCTGTGCCTTCAGTTTATACCCCTGGATCCTGTTCATCTTCACTTTACACCCCTGGATCCATGCCCTTTATACCCCTGGATCCATGCTCCTTGCCCTCCACCCAGCTCAGCTCCATGGCAAAGTACCATCACCCCAGGGATGTAGGGTAATGCCAGCTTGTCCTGGATCTTAAAAAAGACAGTGCATGTCCCCTCAGAGAGGATGAGTGGCCTCCACTGCTCCTCCATTACTGCAAATGGCTTTTCCTGCCAGGAAAACTGGCCTCAGAGCAGCCCCCTCTCTGACCCCCCCCAGGTCTCTCCAAATTTTTCAAGCAGACACCTTGGCACCTCCCGTTGCCTTGGGACTGTGTTGGTGTTGGCCAGCTGGGAGTGACAGCTTCCATCTTCTTTCTCCTTGTTTCATTAACTGTCACATCAGGGGTTTTGATCTTCCCTGGAGCCAAGCCCTGCCAGGAGATTGATTCCCACATAATTTCCAGGGAAAACTGTTGTAACAACCAAGGCAAGGCAATGCACTGGATGCACTCAGGAGATGGTGTTCACATATTGTACTTTCATAAAGGTACAGCAATGGAAACATTCCCTATTTTGATTGTCCCAAAGCCACAGGAAAAGGGGAATTAAGGGAATTGATATGTCTGGGAGAGATGCCAGCTCTGATTTACTCACATTTTTACCCTGATGTGAAATACCTTGGTCAGAGATGGAAAACTTTTATAGAAGACATGAACCAAATCAGGCCCTGCAAGTGCTGGTATCCAGCTAAGAGCTGTCTCAGCTGGCACAGCCTGAGGAGCACTAAAACAAAGGAACTGGGAATCAAATGGACAAGAGCAGCTCTGTAAGAAATTCCTGCACTTCCTCCAGAGGGTTTGGACATACCCACATTTGCAGTCTGCCTCCTGACCACAGAGTGCCTCAGGTACCAGAACACCAGTGAGTTAGGATGTAGGGGTTGGCAGGGCTCCTGGAAAGAGGATGTGCTTTATCATCAAATCCCAGCATGATTTGGGATGGAGAGGCACAGAGCAGTCAGGGCAGAGTGGTGAGCCCAAAACAGGGTTGCCTTTGGAAGCAGCATAAAGAGAAAATATCCTTGCTAACATAACCTTGCCTTCCAGTTTAACCTCCGTGTTCCCTCAGAGAGTGCAAACATGCCTGCACATAGTTTAGGCATAGCAACCCATTTAGGAAGACTCAGATGCAGGGTAAGTCCAATTAAAGCAAAATGGAATGAGAGTCCCAAATTATTTCAATGTGTCAGAGTGAGGAGTTTGCAAATCCACTGGTTATTGCAAAGCTGTTCTGGGAAAAATAATTTCTGTAGATTCCACCCCACTTTGCTGAATTCCATGGGAGTTTTGCCATCAACTTCAATGGGAGAGGGACCAACACATACTGGCAAACTTCAGGCAATGCATTAATCGTGCTTCAGGCCAAATGCATTGGCTCTTACCCCCAATCCTGTAATGAATTTTCTGTAGAAATATCTCTGCCTCTCCAGTGGTGTCCACTGAACTCAACACCAGCGAGGTCCAACTGCAAGACCTCATCTGACTGTCCAGAAACCCCTAAGAACACAGATTTCATTAATCTTGCTGAGATTAATGTGAGTTCAATTAAGGGCAGAGTTTGATGAAAATATTTCATAACGTATCAGGCTGGAGGGTAAATCAAAGCTTTTGTTTTTAGCTCACTAATAAACCAAAACAGAAATAGCACTGCCGAGGAAGTAGCTCGTTTGTTTATGATGGCTCTCATCTTTGGGAAGGTGACTACAGAAACCACAAAATTATTCCTGCTGAAATAACCAAAACAAAACACAAAAGTAGGCGGATCTTTTTTTTTTTTTTGTTAAAATACAAAACCTTAAATTAGGCAGGATGTCACCCATGATTATTTCTCTTGTTAAAACTCCCAAACACCAAGCAGTGGGATGAAGAGTTCTGCCCACATCACTCACCTCCAACCTCCATTCAGAGCAATGCAAAGTAGTGAAGGTCCTTTCTTGATTTACAAAGCATTTAGGGTTTGTTTGCATTTGTATTTAAATATTTTTGTATTTAAATTTTTATTTAAATAGTTGTATTTAAATTTTAACAGGACCCCCAAGTTGTGGTAGCATAAACTAGATTTCCTGCACCTCAAAACATGTGCTCATGGTTCCTCTAAGGTTGTGCTGAGCTTGTTGCTCTCCAAGGCTCTCTAACAGTTACTAAAGGGCAGATGCTTGTTTTGTTAAACTTGCTAGAAAGCCATTTGCTCCCTTAAAAGTAATTTATGTCATTCAGCTAGAAAGTTTGTTTTCAGTATAAAATACTTTTTAATCACCTCAGTTAAGTCTTTCTACTTCATCTCATCTGGTTCCTATGGAAATGGCAAGTCTTCCAGAACTGCAAATTTTGTTTCCCAGCCAATGTTAGGAAAACTGTTGGTCTTTTCCCACTACCTTCTGAGACATTATTTGCATATAAATACTGTTCAGATCGCAGAAAATACTTTTGAAATTATTATTCATTACACTGGAGACCTTCCATGTTTCCACAAGCAGCTGTCTTATTTTTTCTCCCACATAAGCAAAAAAAAATCTCCTGTTTGCTTCTTCACTAATCGTCACCTCCTTTAAATGTGCAGTTCTTCTTTACCTGAACTCTTGTTATATTAAAAAAAAAAACCCAAACCCAAACCAACAGAGAAAAAATAAGAAGAATTGCCACTTTTTTTGGGTGGTTTTTTTTTTTGCCAAAATAGCACTTCCCACCCTTGATCCATGGTTGGCTGGCAAGGTTATAAGTCTGTAATTGGTCTGGAGAACCAACTATTTTTAAAAACTGTCTATTCAAAGTTGAACAATACAAGTTGTAAGTGCTCCAAAAGACATAAAGAAGGTTGTCAGGGTTCTTAGCCACAGCTTGGGAGCCTCTGTGTTAAGGAAGAGTGGCAGAGCATGGGGCTGGATGTCTTTTCTCTGTGTGACAGGCTCCAGTTTGAGCTGAACAAAAAGTGATGGATTCCCTGGCAGGGTGAACACCTCACACTTCAGAGAGCCACTGCTCAGTGAGGATACTCCTGTCTGGGCTTCTTCCACAAACACACAGTGCTGGGACCTGCTGGTGGACCCACTGGACATCCTGGGCTCCTTGTTGGTGCTTTTTTCCACCTCTCCTGTCTCCTTGCTGTTCCCCTCTCTCATTTCAAGGCTCCACCTGACTGCTGTGCCTGCATTTGGGATGGCTCTTCCAGGTGTAAAACAAGCCTGAAATGCAGGAAGAGACACCACCATCCTGTGCTGGGCAGTGAAAGAGCAGGGCATGACTGCAGACTGTCAGTGAGAGTGCTGTGCAAGCCTCTGCTTCCACGTCTTGGGAAGAAGCTGTCCTTGGAAAGACGACCCAGCAGGGAAGGTGTGGTTGGAGCAATTTCTTTAGTCTGGGCAGTGAGGAAAACAGGATTACTCCTGCTCTCCCCCCTGCAGATCAATTTTGAAACCCCCACTTGTTCTGACACTGTCCCAGGCAAGGAGCAGACAGAACACAGCACCAGATGAGAGCCACATGCTGAGATCAAGTGGTGAAAAATCTTTTCTGTGTCTCTGCACTGCTCCTGCAGGGCACCTGAATGCCAGATTCATGAGCAAAGAATTTACTTTCTCAGTAAGATCATTCTTGATATTAGCCTAGAAAGTTGACAATAATATAAATTTTAGCTGTCCCCTTGTTACCTCCTCATGCACCTTGGAACTCTTTGCTGCTGACAAGGAAGTTCTCCTTTGAAAGAAAAGAAAACCATGATTTATTACTGTTTTCACCAGGCTGTGGCATATACAGAATTCTTAGTGAAATCATCCCCTCTATCCCTATAAAGCACCAGCAAAGAGTCTGTGTCTTTTCATTTGCTTCATGAGCTACATTTTGGAAATTTTCAGGACTTGTGCAGCTGGGAGGTGGCTCAAATAGTGCTGAGAAGGGCCATGGGTCTCTGGGTTTTGCAGCCACACCAGCCATGGAAAGAAGACCTGCCACAGATGCTGGCAGCCATGGGCAAACCTTCTTCCAGAGGAAATGGAGATGTGCTGGGAAGCTCCCAAGAGAGCAAAAGAATGCTTCCAGACAGTCAGGTGGAGCAGCCTGCTGGCTCCATCAACCTGATGGACTTGGCAGCCTCCCCTGCTCCAGCTGGCCAGGATCCTGGAGTCTGCAAAGCTGCAGGCAGAGTTACTTAATTATTGGGAGAAAACAGATACCTGCATGAGCTTATACACAGTGATACACACAGATAAATATATATACACTCAGATACATTTATACATCTCATGGAGTGAGATTTGCAGGATATATGAACCTGCAATAATGTTCATATTCATATATCCTACTATATATATCCAATATTCATATATCCTATATTGCAGGATATATGAACTCCTACAGGAAAATGCTTTATCCTGTCATGACTAAGCTGGTCTCTGTGTTAGGCATATTAACTCTGTAGGAGAGCTCTGACATCTTCCTGGACAAGATTTAAAGATGCATTTTATTAGCTTTTGTAGAAGAAGCACTGACTGAAAGCTCCCGAAGCTTTCTCAACAGCCTCACATTCCCAGGGAGGCCAAATCCCTCTTCCAGCTCCAGTCTGGGCACCAGGCTCTCCTGCAAGGCTCTTGACTGCTTCAGCCCAGAACAGAGTTTCTGCTTACGTCAGCAGTAGCTGGCCAAGAGGAAAAGAGAACAATACAGCCTTTATAGATTAACAATATTTCAATTTACTGTAAATTATGCAGCATATAACATGGCCCAGAGGAGTAATTTGTCATTCTTTTGGATCCTTGCTTTTTCTCTCATTTCTTTCTCTTCACCTTCCCCTTTTCACTTCTCTTCTATTCCACTTCTATCTTTTTGCCTCCTTTTCTCTCTCCTTTCTGCACCTCCACCCTTCCAACAGATCCCACTATTGCTTCAATGGCTCTGCTCCAATCTCTGCCTCTGTGTTATCTGCCAAAATTACTGGCAACAGAACATCTAAGTGGAGGTGCATTCCAAGGTCCTGGAAAGGGATGCCTAAAGCAAAGAGAGCAGGACTTGAGGGAGCAGAGGACTGGGATATGCAAGAAGGGTTACAGGCAGGAAAGACCTTGGGTGCCTCCATTGGTACAGGCAAAGTAAAGAGCTCACCCCCAGCAGCAGCTGATGGAATCATCTACAGCACTTCTATCTGGAATGGCCAGTCCAAGAAAAAAAATCTATTTCACAGTCATAAGGATAAAAAAGAAATAGAAGTGTATCAGCTTTGGGGTGCTGGATGTTTGATCTTATCTGGAACGAGTGTGTGTGTACATGTGTGCATACATCATTGTTGTTATTTTATTATGCAGTGCTGTTATGAAACTTCCCTTCCCATTTTGTATAAATCTTTCTTTTCAGACATGTGGTCACGGGTTAAGGGAATGTTTATTGGGAAATGCTTTGGTTTTTGCAGACCTGACTTTTCTTTGTTTCATTCTCAGGACTCCTCGGCATAATCAGAGCCTTTGCCACAGATGTCCCAGACACTGCCTGAAAAAAAGATTATCCTGACCAAAAACTGGTGCTTAGGCCTGTGTGAAATCATCATCACAAAGCAACAGTTAGTCTGTTAGTTGCTTACAATCTTTGCCTCCTCAAACCCTGATGTTTAGGTCACATGGAAAATTGTAGTTATGGACACAAAACCAGCACTCACAGGTTGCTGTGTTTGTTCCAACTCATCCTTGCTTCTCTTCCAAAAGCCAGACTCCCAGCTGACACTTGAGGTGTTGCTCTCCTCACATGGATGCCTGCTCAAGGAAGGAGAAATTCCTTCCCCACAGCAAGTACAGGCCTTCCTCAATTTTGTCCAGAACTTGAACCTCCAACACTCTGGAGTCAAACTCCTCCAGTCCTGCAAAGGCCCAGGTTCCCCCTGGACTGCCCATTCTGGGACACCAAGGAGCTGCTTCTCCCAAGCCAGGACCCAGAAGATGCTGTGCAACCTCAACAAAACTCACCTGGCCCAGGTACATTCCTGTCCAACCACCACAGGGCAGCTCCTGCCTCATTAAGTTCATGTTCTCTCAAGGTCACCTGACAAGCAAAAACACTTCCAGAAAAGAAAACTCCTTTGAGCTCATCCCTCCTGCTCTTGGCATCAATGCCAGCCCATGTCCCCCTTCACTTTCCTGGTCACACAGACAATAATTCTTTGCCCCTCATTATGCAGAAAGTCATGCTTCCAGGTCCCAGAGGAAAGCACAAACACACATGGGCTTCCTTGTATTAAAGGTATTCATTCTGCAAAGCACAGAAAACCTTTGGGACAGTCAGAAGAGATAGCAACAGACAAGATTAACCCCACAGTCTGCATTCCCCAGGCCCTGAAAAGTCTGCAGCCTCTCTCCTGGCCTTGGGGCTTGGCTCCCTTTGCTACAGGCCAGCTCTGACACGGCAGATACTGCCATGAAAAATAACATGGAATAACACTGAGCAGCCTTTGCAGGGCTCCTTCCCAGTTCCCAGGGGAGCTGCCTATAAACTCGGGCTCTGGGTCTTGTAGGTTTGCCTGTGCTCATAGACCCTGTTGATCCTGATCATGGATGTGGAGGGTGAGGTGTTCCCTGCTGTCCCTGGAAGCAATCAGCTCCAGGAGCTGGTGCCCACATCCTCATTGCAGCACACTCACCCTGCCTGCTGGGCACCAGGACAGGCAATTCAAGCAGCCCATCACAATGGAAGATGCTCTTGAGCTTCAGGCCATCTTCTCAGGTTGGAACAGAGCCCAGGCACAACTGCTCATGGCACAAACCACCTTACTCTTCTCCAGTACAGGAGCAAGCCGAAGATCAGACTGCTGCCTTTTAAAAGGACAAAAACAGGGAATCATGTCACAGTTAATACACAGGAAACTTAATTTCACCCTTATTCTTCCTAAAATCACAGGACTCTTTGTGCCAATGTTATATTTTAGCATAGTTTTCCTTTCTTTACAATTTTCTGTTCAGCACAATGTGATACGAGAGCACAGAAACTATTGCTGGAGATAGTGAAAGCCTTCCTGGATCATCTGTTTCAGAGCAGGTCTCTCTCTACCCCCCAGTTTTCACTTGCTGGAAAGCTACCCAGCCATGTGTTTGCAATTAAAGTCTCAGTTCCTCACAGGCTCATGGCAAATAGTCTGCTTCACCTGGGTCACATCTCTAAAGGGAATTCCCCCAGACTGGATTTGCAGGCCGTATTCAGTGGCAGCTCTGACACAGGTATTAGCCATAATAGAATCCATGTCAATTATGAGTTCATCCATTCCTTTTTCTATCCAGGCCTCCCACTCAAATTTCAGAGATCTCCTTCTAAAATGCAATTTGACCCATTTTGGAATGGAGAGAGTTCCTTAGTCACTCCATTTGAGACCAATTAGCCTGTTTGATTTGGGATCCTTTATCCCTCGGTGCTCTTAGCCTGTCTGTTCCAATAAATGTTGCAAAAAATCCCAGTGCCTGAAATCCCTGCATGCTTCATGGACCCTATTTCCTACCCAGAAACTGTACTCCCTTTACTCCACTTTCACCAACCTGAGTCAGTCACAGACTCTGGGGTTACTTTGTGCCATCTCCTTGAAATGCCCTTCAAATTTGTGCCTGTGGAGGCCATGAGGATGAGGAGGCAGAAGTGACTTGTAACACTCTCTCCTGGCTGAGGAGCTCAGAGCAATCTCCTTTGAGGAGAACCCACGATGTGAAAAAGCTCTCAGAGTTCAGAGTTCACTTTTAATCAACCTCACTGATTTGGTTTGAGATGTTGGTCAAATCCTAACTGCTTCCTTTCCAACAATCTGATGGATGGTCCAGTCAGCCCATGAGTTTGGGGAGAGCTCCAGCTTTCAAACCAAGGATTAATCACAGATTTGCTGTGATTATTTGAACTCAAAGCTTTTGTTTTACGTGTCCTTCCTGAATATTTCCAGCCCCATCATGTCCCTGCAGAGAAGCCAATGGTGTGAATTCAAGGCTGATAATGGAAACAAGGTCACAGGCTGTGAGAAGACATCTTCCTGCTTTAATTCACCATCTTTAGAAGTTCTCCACATTCCAAACCAGGATAGGCTGAAAGGTTTGTGAAACAAGGGTGCAACCACGGTAAAAAAAAATAATTTAAACCTGATATAATGTAAACTTTTGATGGAGCCTCAGCACATATTTAACTGTCAGCACAAAGAAGACAGCTTTCCTCATTAGGTGCCCAGACGAATTGTTAGGGGAGAAGGGCTGGAATTGGCTCTTCCCTCCTGAGCCTCTGGGATTGACCCTGGGCTTTTGGCAAGGGGGATGTGTTTCAGAATCCAAACCTGAACCTGACTCTGCAGTTGGCCACTTGCCCCCTCTGCACATGGCAGACCTAACCCAGCTGAAGGCCCCCATGGCCTTGTCCTACACAGGGAGTTCAGAACCCAGATCTGGATCTTCCAGCCAGGGATCATCTCAGACTTTCCCAGCTCCAGAACCCCAATTCTGTTTGCTTTATGTCATTTGCCTGTTGGCTTTGGGGGAAGGAAATAATATTATAAAAAAACCCAACCAGTAACAATCCAAAAGTCAGCAATGCTGTCCCAGGAACATTCTGCCTTGCACAGCAGGGAAGAAGACAATTAAGCCCAGCAGTACCCACATCCTCAGCCCTTTGGGCCTCACAGCATTTTCTCCCTCTCTCTTCTGCCTTTGTTTTCAAGGTTTTATTTCAATTTTTATCACTTTGGCTCATGCTGCCTGAGAGGCAGGAGACCTCGTTGGTGTCCTTGAAGTGTTTACTCAAGATTGGAGCACACCCAAGAGGTGGCTTTCAAAGCCCCTGTGAGCTCCTGAAACCCCATACCAGTGTGTTTTGTGGAAGGGGGTGGCTGCAGCTGGCTCTGCAGGACTGGGGACAGGTTTTCCTGCCAGTGACAGAGAGGTGCTGGGGGTAAAGCACAGCATCTTCATCCTCCTCCTTTGTCTGGTGTGGCTGTGGAGAAGTCATAAGATAGACTCTGCCCCTATTCTGGATGATCTCCAGGCTCCCTGCAGTGCACAGGAACAGTGTTCCTTGGGTTTTCTGAGCCACCAGTGCTGCCTCCCTCCCTCAGAGGCCTTCCCTGCACATCCTGAACCCAGGAGCTCTGATACCATCCCATGGAAACCAGACCCCCAGGCCTCTGTGTCTTGCTCATGCTCTCCAGTGACCCGGGACAGGCAAACCCTGTGACAAGCAGGTTTCGCTAAGATCTTTAGTACTGTTACTTTTTATGGTAGATCCAAACAGAGCAATACATCAGAGTTCAGCACATCCCTGTCCTCCTTGTCATCACCATCCTTGCACAATCTCCTGAACTTGGATCAAGGCCTGTGAGCTGCTCAGATTCATTCTCCTGTGCACCACTTCTCCACACCAGGGAACCAACCTATTCTGAAAGCAGCTTTATTCTGCTTTCTCCATTTTTAACCTAGGTGGTTCTTCACTGAATGCCCTCTGTTTCCTTCCTAAAGTCTTCTCTGCTTCTCTTCATTGCCATCTACCTTTCCTCTTCTTTCTGGTCCTGCATCTCATGAGCTTTTTCCATGATTTTGCATTCCTTTGCTCTCCCAGAGTGGATAGGAACATTTTATATTGGTGATAAGTAAAATTTTAGAAATTTTAAAATTTTAGAAAACTTCTCACAATCAAACTGAATAAACAGATATATATGAGTGCACGTGTTTCAATTGGACACTGGTTTTCCAAAACATTAAAAAAAATAACCAAATGCATTTCACATTGGAAGATAAGAACGTTCAGACCATCCAAAAGCTGTGGAAACAGAATTTCCTTGCGTTTCATTTTGGGGAAAGACTGGATTTTCTTTGCTTTTCTTTTTTCCAGAAAAAATATTCAAAACAGGTACTTTTTAAATGTTTGCACAAAAAATAACACATCTTGTTTAAAAAAATTTCTAATGAAAAATGTCCAGTGGATCCCTGAGGTGGGTCATTCAATGGTCACAATCACTTTTGATGGTGGTGAGGTTGGTTACACTTGGTGAGAGACACAGTGAAGAACTAACAAACATCCTTTGCTGTTCTGTGCTTGTCCCAGCTCTCCTCTGCCACAGGACTCCATTCTCTTGGTAGGAGGCAATGTGGTATTTGTTGTTAGCTTCTCACCAACCATGGAGCCTCATTTCTTGCACAGGACAATCCCAGGTTCTTGTGTGCAGATGGAATATGGCTCTGTTGGTGCAGGCTGATGGACCCTCTCTGTGGAGGCCTGTGGGCCCACTAGGGAACTTCCTGGGGCTGTGCCTTGTGCTGGAAATTCTTCTGTAAGATGGGCAAGGAGTGTAACCTTGGAAAAAAGAAAACAGAGGTTTGAATAATCACATCCTACCAATGACTAGTGCCCCAAACCTGATCATCAAATCAGTGTCACAGAATGGTTTGGGCAGGAAGGGACCTCAAAGATCATCTTGTTCCAGTATCCTGACACAGGCAGGAACACCTTCCACTAGACCAGGTTGCTCCAAGCCTTGTCCAACCTGGCCCTGAACACTTCCAGGGATGGGGAACACCTCCAGCACTGGGCAACTCATGCCAGTGTCCCACCACCCTTGGAGTGAAGAACTTCCTCTCAACATCCAATATGAATCTACCCTCTTCTAGTTTCAACCCATTTCCACTTCTCCCATCATGAATGCCTCTCTATTTCACAATATCAGGACCAGTAACATTTTCCCATACCATCAGTGAAAAATATTTCCTGTTTGCAGAGCAAACTTCCATCCCTGAGGTAAGAAGCACATCTTAACACAAGGGCTGGGAAACATTTGTCAGCAATGTCTCTTTTAAATAGAAATCAGTATGTTGCAGCAAATGCCACAGCCATCTTGCTGAAAAACAAAATGATTAATGACACTAATATGTAATAATTAAACAATACTCATAGAAATGGGTTGTGGGCTGTGCTTTACTTGGGTAGGGTATTGCCCAGTTGGATCAATGGGAAGTTTTTTAAAGATGCAGCAAGCTACAGGGAGGTCCTGGTCTTTGAACAAGGCTATGATTCTTTCATAACAACAAAAGATCACAAAAGTAATCCCATCTCAGCAAGAGCTCCAGTATTCTGGTCAGAAACACTAAAAATCCAGAGCACCGATGGACCAATTTCCACAGCCACCTTGCATCAGGCTGACTCTGCTCCCACTGTAAAATCAGTCACTGGTGTTAGGAAGAACAGCCAGAGCTTGTGAAGATCCCTTCTCTCAGCTTTATTTCAGACTGCTGTAAAATGCCTCTTTAACTCTTGTATCAGTCTAAACATCCCTTCTTCAGAAATGGCTTTGCTCTCCATTCCAGCCATGCCTCCCAGCCACTGGAGATCTGGAAGCAAAGTGATCTTCGGTCATGCCCACTAAGATTTTGGCTCCCTTACTCCACCAGGAGCCCCAGCAATGTCAGGTAACACACCGTGCCCCAGTTCCTGATCTCACCTGTTGGTGCATTCTGTGGGGCCAGGATTTCACACACTGCATTTAAGCTATCACTGAGTTCAAAGGCCATTCCTCTCAGTCAGACCAAAGCCCTCCCAAAGAAGCCATGAGCAGCATGAGGAAACTCAGAAATCTCAGCCTTTGCAAAACCAGTGGAGGAATTTTCCCTTAGTAACAAACCCCTTTAGCATCTTTTGTTTTGGAAAGTATGAAAATGTTTCCATATATTTTTTCCAAAATGCAGCCCTCAAGAGTCTCGTGTTGATCTGATGCTGACAAATCCCTCTGCTTGCCCCAGAAAAGGAAAAAAATAGAAAAGGATGGCCCATGGAGTGTCTGAAAGATGGCAGTGTTCTCAAATATCCCCAAGCCTTGTTATCCCTGTTTTGATCCCAGGTTCCCAGGGCTTTGTGCCAGGTTTTTTGGGGTCTGGCATCTCTGGGGGTTTTGTCTGGCTCCTAGGGCAGTGCTGCTGAGTGTCTGTGGGTTCCTGTCCCACAGCAGGACTGAGCAGAGCTCAGGGCCCCAAGGCCTGGAGAACACGGCATGGCCTGGCAGGAGCGTGGGCCGCGCTCCCGCAGGTTCACGGCTGGGCCCACCAAAACAGAGCAAACAAAACTCTCCAGGATTTCAGCAGTGACAAAGGATGACTTCCTGACAGTGAGGAAAGATTTCCATTACCCACATCCCAGACAGTCCTAGCATACAGTCTACAAAGTGTGCTGGCAGAGGTGACAAAGTCCTCTCTGTGCAGCTACACCACAAGAGCCTGAGGCTCGGGACCCTCCCTCAGGGCTTCTGCTGGGCACGCTGACCTTTGCTGGGCATCCTGCTGCCTGCCCACGCCCTGGGGTCAGCTGTTTTTTATTGTGGCTCCCTCCCTACCTCTCTGCAGGGATGCTGCCTCCTGGGAAATGAGTCACACCTTACAGAGAGGCTGAGGAACGCTCCGGAGGTGGTGCCTTAAGGTTTAGCTTTCATGTTTTTCAGATTCTCTGCTGCCTAGGGGTGTAGTTCTGAGCCTCATATGAAGTGCCTGTAAGCTCTCTTCACAGAGTAGGTAGACAAAACACATCTTTTTCCAGCTAAAGACCAAGGACAACTTTCAAGCCCAACAGCATAAACAATGGTAGACTGAAGGGAGGAACAAGAAGGATGAGACCTCACAGCTTGAAGCTGTAACAGGACAATTAAATCCCAATATGCAAATGAACCAAAACTTATAAAAATGTAAGGTCTCTTGACCAGTCAGCCATTTTTATGACCATTCTTGGTCCATTTTAGGTGTACCCTTGATCAGGCTCCTGTCCTACCCAAGGTGTATCCTAGAGGCCTTTCAATAAATACCTACTTTATTCCCTAGCTCTGTCCAGTCTCAGTTTCAGGTCAGCCTTCCTAAAGCATCAGAGGTGCCTGGGTGTTGGCGCAGAAGGAAGGAGATGTGTGTGCTGCCAACACCAAATTTTTCTCATGCAGGGGCTGTGCTGATGCCAGTGCTCATGCCGTGCTGACCCCAGAGAGCAGAGGGTGCCATCCCACAGTGGAACAGCCTTTTCCCTCCCCAGCTTTTCCCCACCTCCCCACAGGCCTGTGAACAGCAGGGCTGGAGGGTGGGTTCCCATCTCCAGCAGGGTCAGACTCCCAGTTTGAGCTCATCACAGATGGGCCTCAGGCTCCCCTGACAACCAGGAGTGAGTGTGGGTGGCAGCCACCCCACAGAGAAGGGAGTTTGCTTCCCCAAACCCATAGTGATCCAATAACCAAAAGTGACAGGCCAGGAACCCCTCCAGGCATCTCGGGTGGGTTTTTAATGCAACACTCAGGCAGAATTTTGGAAGGTTTTGCTTTGAATTGATATCTTAAGCATACAGACATCCAAGCCTGGGCCTCCAGCTTCCCGGTTTGTGCAAGGGCTCTTTTGCCTCTAAAGCCCCAAAGTCCAAGTCACAGCTCTTCTGCACTGTACGTGGGCTCTGCCTGGCAGAAAGAAGTGGCACAAAAACTGTTGATAGATCATCTGTGGAAGGCCTGTACTCCAGCCAAGACAGATAAAAATAAAAGAAATTAAAATAGTTGAGTGTGTGTGTTTTATGAAGGGAACATTTATATTTTTAAACTAGGAGTAATTGTATTCTGTATCTGAAATGGCATCTGAAAGTGATTTAGTGGAACAATGTGGTTTCTGATTGGTGCTTGAACTAGTTCCAAAACATTTTTTATAATAAGCATCATAAAGATCCCAATTATCTGATCCTTTTCCCTAACATGGTCAGAGAGGATGTTTCCAAAGAAATGGCTTTTGGGTTGGGATTTTTTTTCATTTGTGACACTGATCCTGCAAACATTTACACACACTCTTAATCCTGTGAGTAGTCCCAGAGAAATGAACCAAGGCAGTTCTCAGCAGCAAAGCTAATCACAAAGTAAACTACTAATGTTCAGATTTGCTAATCAAGGCAATCCTTAGCCTTTCAGGGAAAGGTCTGCTTGTTATTCTGAGAGCTGTTCAGGATGCATTTACGATCCAATAAAGGAGGCCCCAGCATTACCAAAATAATTACTTACTCAAACAAGCCTGTAAAACTCAAGGACTGCCCCAAATAAAAGGAGGCTTTCCCCCCTTCAGTTTAATAACATAAATCTAGTGAAATGCATCTTGCTGCCATAAAATCAGTTCTACATGCCTTAGAAACCGTTGATTTACTAAGTGGGCAGGGAGGTCAGATCCTGCAAGGGACTCAGAGAGCTGAACAGATGGAGAAGAAGTTTTAAATCTGGAAGTTTTGTCCACCCACAGAAATGGAGAGCAGTTCATATCTTACCTTGTAACTTCACTCTCCAAAATAAGACACATAAAAGCAACACTGGAGATTAAATGGAGCCATTTTGATGACTACTCAGTAAAGGGAATAAATAACGACCTGAAACCTCACTCTACCTTCTTAGAAACAGCTCTTCCACTTTTTCCCTTGCAAAAAAAAGCCCTTCTTTCATCAACTCCCTGGCTTTGGCCAGGTCCTTCCTGCCACACACCACAGCAGGGGACCACAGGCCATCCTGGACATCAGGTTTCTGTTCTCCTTTCAAACACCACCTCAGTTTTCCTCTGTTTTGGGCAACTTGGGGTTTGATGTGCTGCAGAGGAGAGTTGGGTGCCAACCTAACACCACACGTGGTAACTAAGCTGCAGAGGTTCTTGTGACGTCGCCCTCAGGGTCATCGTTCTCCACCTAGTTCTTCTCTGGCAGAAGGAGACTCTCCTCTGTGTAACAAAAAATAAATATCCAAACACAGAGCAAGAGAAGCTGCTAGGTGGTTGTCCTCATTTAGACTAACTCTAATCTGGGGAGGTGTGAGGGATTAAGCAGCCTGTTCAGCCTCACACAGCAGGGCAGCAGAGCTCCAGAGGCAGGGTTGCATTTGTAGTCAGGAGGAATAGGAAAACAGCTTTAAAAAATGCCTGCTGGCTGCTTGTGGGTATGAGCTGATAGAGACCATAAACCACTCTTCACAATGCTGCTCCATGCTCTCTGCAAGCTCACACGGGAGCTGACTGTGGTTTTGCAGTTCTCCAGCCCTGTCCCACACCCACCTCACCTATAAAGTGTTGTCAGGAGCTGCTCAACCTGTGCAGCCCCCAGCACTATGCAAGTGTAATTAGCCTGAGTGTTTGGGTGGACCTGGAAGTGTCACCCAACTGCAGCAGCCACCTTACTGTCGGGGTGCCCGTGGTGGCTTGGATCATGTTCTGATGATGTGTGAACACAGAGGTGGCCAAAAATAAATAATAGAAGACGCCTTACTCCCCTGAGCGCTGGGGCTCTCATGCCAAGAAACATTCTCCCTTCTTGCTGCCTCTTTTTGTGGTGGTTTTCCTGAGACTGAAAACGCTCCTCCACTGCAGAAGATGCAAAAAAATTCCTGCTGACCTCAGCATTGAGTTTCATCTTTTTGAAGCTTTGTTGCGCCTCTAAGATAATTTATGAGGTGTCAGGATTTTCCGACCACAAATGTCTTGGATGAAAACGGTTTTTACACTACAGATGCCATGAAAAAGAAGCAACTTCAGTCTGTTTTTTCTACAGCACTGTCTGTGTCCACAATGAAGCACGAGTTCAGAGCTCCTGGAGATTATTTGTGTAAGAGTTGTCCGGGCCAGAGCTCCGCTGAGACTCAGGCTGGGTCTGATTCCCCACCTTTGCCTCATTGCCCTGATCTTCTCTGTTGGGAGGGGAACTCCCATTTCCTGGTGCTGTGCCACGAAAACACGAGCTTGCCAAGTTATTCTCTCTGTGTGTGTGTTTGTGTGTGTACGCATCGAACAAGCCAGAAGCACCAGAAGTAAAAAGATCCATTAAGAAAACCACATTTTTCAACATCCACCAGGATCCCCAGAATTTCTCATCTGTGCACTGCTCTTCCCTGTGCTTTAGGTTTTTGAGGGGGGAAGAGGAAACCATGAAAAAAAACACCCGGGCCCGGCTTAGCTGCCTCTAATCCAGCATGCACCTCAGTCTCCATGAAAGTGTTTTTGGGACGACAGCAGTATTTCCCTTGGCTGGGGTGCCCAGCCTCCTGGCTCCTCTCGAGCTGCAGAGCTGTAGACATTCCTCTGGGTAGTTTGCAACCCTGCCTGCCAGGAAAACCCAATGTCTCCATGGAGAAATCTCAGCGGAGGAGTTTGATACTCGGTCAGGGATGGAAAAGAAGGGAGTTTATGCCTCCCTGAGACTGATCCCTTCCCTAAAAAAAAAAATAAAAAAATAAATTAAAGCAAGAGGGGAGGAAAAAATAGAAAAGAGATCATATTCATACAGACATGGGCCCAGACATGCCAGCAGTGTTGGTGTGTGGGGTATTGCTTTGTGCCAGGATGGGCCCAAGTCATGGGGACTGGGGCCAAGTGTCTGTTTAGGTCAGTGGGAGTCTATCAGCTTTGGATCAGGCCTACGTTTGGATCTGGAGCTGAACTTCCAAAAGTCTGGGCACGCTTGCATCTTCTGGTGAGGGGGAGCTTGGTTTGGCCTGGTTTTGAGATAGGAAACAGCTGCAAATGTAGGCCTCCAAACATGTTCTAGGAAAGAGGTTATAAAAGAGCTCCTTCTTGCTCAATGCATTTATTCCCCATGGGCCAGATTCTGACATCTTCATTAACACTGAGCAGACCTCACTCCAAGAGCAGTTATATTGACTTGAATGGAGCTATTCAAGGAGTCAGCAAGTACCTCATGTCAGCAAGGGCAGCACCATCTAAGGCTCACAGCTGTTTGTTCCATTGACACAAATGAGTTTTTTCTCCTATTAGCACACTCTGCTGCAGACAAATCACGTCGGGTCCCCTTCCTCCTGGCACCTCTCCAGAAAAATGCTGATTGCAGATTCTTCCTTAGTGCTAGTGTGATAAGAAGCAAAAAGTTCAGGAGCTCAGCTGATAGCTCCAACATCTACAAAAATCCTGCTGAGATAAAAGGAAGCTGTGATGAGAAGGTCAGAGTTCCTTCCTGAGCATTGCTCTAAACACCTTTTGTCTGCTTCTCCTCCTAGCTTGGAACTGGGCACTTAAACTTGTGGGCAGCTGAATTAATCCCACATTTAGACAATCAGGTGTACCTGATTCACATGACTTGGAAGCTGTGCTCCTAACTCATAGTCAGTCTTTTGAAAATCTCACTCCCAACACTCAACACCTGCACATTTCATTCCCTCCCTTCCAGCACAGTGACCAGCTCAGAAATCTGTTTTCCAGCTCAGAAATCTCAGAAATATGTTTTCCTTATTGAAAAGGAAGTGAAGAAACTTCACCCTTACAATAGTCAGGTTTCCTCACCATTAGCAGCAGTTAGCATGATTTTTAACTCATTCTGTACAAAACTCCTTATTTCCTGCCATTTTATCTCGGATTTATCCTACACACTGTTCTCAGATATTACAAGCAGTTGTCCAAGAGTCTGCTGCTTTTCCAGCAGGCACTTCAGGACTTCATGTGGGCAGAAAGTTCTCTGAAACTCTGATGTCCCTCAGAAAACTGATCTGACATTATAACAAGACTAAGTGTTAGACTGTTGTTTGTCAAGAAAAACCTTCTGGGAGACTTTAAAAAGAGGACAACCACCTTTCCTTTGGGTTCCACTCTGAATGGACTGATGAACAGAGAGTTGCCAGTCCATGCAAACAGTTGCTAGTCCATGGATTTACATGGTCTAAAGTCCATGGAATTACTTAGTCTAAAAGGGAACAGCTGAGTTCTGGATAACTGCTGGCAGCAAAACTGGAATTATTGGTCATTTATAGGTTGGGAGGGAACACAGTGGCAGGACAGAGAAGTTGGTGGAATAGTTTGCAGACATTTCATATGCAAGAATGAATTTTATAGGAGCAAAATGTCTTCCTGGGATGGGTCTTTCTTAAGACTTAAGCCCTGTGCCCACTTTAGGGGATACAGAGGAATGGAATTCTGGTGTTAAGTCCTGGTCTGATGCTCCCAGAGCCCAAAGACTTTGCAATGCCAGTTCTGAGTGAGCTGGAGACTGATACATGTAAGCACAGGGAGTACTAGAGGACTTTTTGGAGAGGGTGAGCAGGTTAAGCTGTTTTGTAAGATACAGCTAATGAAAGACCATTGTTGCCCCGAGGAGAATGGAAGGGAATCGTATTATTTTTGCATTACAATTGCAGCCACTAAGGCATAAACAAAGCAACTTGCACAAAACCAGACAAAGGAGGCTGCCGCAGAGTCAGCAGTTTCAACTCAGGTTTCCTGTGTCCCAAACCAGGGCTTTAATCATCTTCCTTCTCTGTGAGAGAGAAACGAGTATCAGAGAACACAGTGAGTCTCCACATTTTTCTAGCCCAAGACAGCACTGTGTCCATTGTTGGGACTAGCCCCCTAGGAGGAATTATTTCTATTCAGTTTGTGTGTGTCACAGCCAGATAATGCACTGGGTGGTATTTCCCTCTCTTCCCCCAATCTTTCTCTTTTATGACCACATGACTTCACCCCCTCGTGTGAGTGACAGTACCCATTAGACTAGACTCTGATGCAAAACAGCTGTGTGCAGAGAAGGGGAGGAAGGGAGTGGGGAACAGCAATTTAGAAAACAATTAAGAACATCAATTCCAATTCATTTGCTTGGCCAGGATAAGTAATTTCTAAGAGGTAACTTGATCTGTATCGGACGGAGATTAAAGGCGCACTCCATTATCTCTAGTTTACAGTCTGGAGGAATTTGTTTTAACTGGTTACCAAGGAGGCTGCATGTAAAAAAAAAAAGGAAAATAAATGGAAAAGAAGAAAAGGACCTTTGCCTAAAAATGTCTAAAAAATCCTCCTGATTTCTTTTAAAGAGCTTGCACAGATTTATTAACTCTCTGGAAGTATGGTTGCTTTGCGTGGCAAGAGGAATGGTCCAGTTTTTGGAGACAGAATCCCTGCCTGCAAGAGCTTGCAGGTATCAAAACCAGTTTTAAGCAGCAGTTAAGATTTTGGTGTTGAGATAGAGTAGAAACATGAGACATGGGGTACAGAAGCAGATGCAGCATTCTGCAGAGGAAGCAGAGGGTCTGGAGGAGAACACAGTGAGCTGAGCATCCTGCAGCCTGGCTCTGAGACTGCTGCACTCTGCTGTGAAAGGTGATTCCCTGCACTGCCTTACCACCAGAAAAAGAGGTGATTAACTGTGAGCAAAACAGGGGTGAAATACTTGCACACCTCTCAGATGTGCTGTGGGACTCCATGAGTAAATGCCCCCATGTCCCTTTGAACACTGAGGCTGATCTTGCCAAAGCAAGGGCTTGTGACCCAAGGAAACAAAATGTTCTGTATTCACTCTTGTATATGGGATGGCACCAAAAAGGGAGTGTGTGATGGGAGAGCCACTGATTCTGTGGCATGGAAACTCCACACTCTGGAGCTCTCCCTTTCCACCCTCCTCAGCCCTCAGCACTTTTTCACAACCCTGTGTCTGGTTTTGCCCCAACTCCTGTGGACCTTCACTCCTGTTTTGCAAAATACAGTGTTGTAAAGAAGACAAGATGCCTTGCAACTCCAGACCATCAAAATGCTGCTCAGATCATTGGAGGTACCTTTTGGAAAGCGTTGGTACTGGTGCTGGGTGTTTCTTCCAGGAACCCAGAAATGACAGCCTTGTGCTTGCAGAAACATAGAGGCCAAAATGTGTCTGTGGATCTGATGTGAGGAGCTCATGGGTGGGGTAAAAGCACAAGTGGAAAATATCAGCCATGAGCTGGCTCAAAGTTCAGAGCTGAACTTGGGTCTGCATTTCCCTGGCTGGACACAGACTTCCACCCCTCCTGTGCAACTTTGTTTGCCTTAGGGACAAATGGCACTGCTGCCATCATGAGAGGGCCAGCCTGCACTTTGTACAGCTGCAGCCCTGTGAGCTACCTGAGGCTCTGGGGTGATGTAACCACCTCAGTGCAA
Source organism: Trochalopteron elliotii (assembly GCA_024734555.1). Taxonomy (NCBI): domain Eukaryota; kingdom Metazoa; phylum Chordata; class Aves; order Passeriformes; family Leiothrichidae; genus Trochalopteron; species Trochalopteron elliotii. The sequence goes on along the minus strand of JANPWX010000161.1, from coordinate 1,238,886 downwards.
ATGGGAGCTGAAGAATGTGATGTGACAATTTTTCCCGGACCACCAAGTAAATTAAAAAGTAGGCTCCCAGCCCAGAAAGGTTACCCTCCCAAATAAACATGTTCCAGCCTCCCTTCCTCACACACACTTACCTCCTTCCACCCCAGGAAGCTGAGCCTCTCCCAGACTCCATTACAGACCCAGAATGAACAGGTTCTTCCAGCCAGTCAGCATCTCCCATACAGTAATTGCTTTGGTATGGGCATCTGAGAACAAGACACAACTGTATATACAAGAAATATTCCCTCTGCATAAACTTCTCAGTAGACTTACTTTTGTCTTGTTGCCAGGAAATGTATTTGGAGGCTCTTGCTAACCTCACATTTCTTTGATTAGAGGGGCATGGCCAGTTTGTTCCAATAGTTACAGGGGAGAAAAGGAATGAGAAGCTAGGAATCCCTCCTGAAGCACATCACCTCTGCAACAGAACATGAGAGCACCCCATTCCTCCAGGCTTCTTGTGACTGCTGCACTTCTGAGGGTTGGAAAGGAATGGGGGGAACCCATCTGGCAATCTCACTTCTCCAGAACAGGGAATGTCACTGTGGGTGAGAACCTGAGATCATTTATACAGCACAGAGCAGTGAGCTCCAGGCTGAAAGAGGAGCCACTCCACAACCAACTGGAACAAGCCATGGGGGAATCAGCAAATGGTCAAAACTGTTTGGTTGGGTGGAGCAGGAATATCAGAAAGTAAAAATACAGCCTGCCAAACTGAAGTGTGGGCAGGAAACGTGAGTTAACACCTTCCATCTGCCAAACAAAGAACACTACCAGGTCTGTGTGACAGTGAACAGCCAGGGCCAGGGCTTTGGCCTCACAAACTGCTTAAAAACCTGCATGGTGGGAGATGCACGTTCTGTGCCCAGTTCAGGTCAGAATTATTTTGAAGCATGGGACAAGCACTTGGCTTCCCTTGGTCCCAGCTCTGCCTGCACAGCTCCCTGGGTGAGCACTCATCTCCCTCCTGGGACTCAGCAGCAGTTTGTCAAGTGCCTGGTTCTCCTAAGAGGCAAGGTGACCAAGACAGTGCAAAGTACTCTATTTTTGTCCTGGAGAAGTCGTCCTCCTCAGAGTCACACTCATTAAGACAGCAGCCATGGTAATCCAAACTCCTTTGATGGAAGTGGGGAGATTGCCAAAGGGAGGATTAGCTGATGCATGTCTTGAGCTGCAAGAGTGTCTCATATGGATTTGTGCAGGATTTTCACCTCAGCTGCCCTGGCTGAAGCTCCTGTCCTACCATACCAAGACAGTCTCCTTGCAGGCTCTGCTGTGCCTGTTGCAGCAGCAAGGCTGTGGCCAAGGGCTGGTCCTGTGTTCTCATTTCAGCTCCTTTGGGAAGGAAACCTGCAAAGAAATCCCAGCCCTAGCTTATGAAAAATGTACCTGTGGTACACATAAGGAAGGAGAAGCTTTGTCTGGAGGCAGGATTGATTCAGGAGGGATTCCCAACTTGGCTGCTCAGTGATCTGATGCTCTGGGCCATCATTTTCCCTTCCACAATAGGGATTCCTTTTGCTTCTCTCTGCACTGCACCTTTGGGACCTATGTATGAAATCACTGTAAGCTACTTTGTGCTTTTAGGCCTAGCCTTAAGTTTAGAAGGCACATTTAGAAGGCACAGTTCCAACACATATTCCTAGACTATGTGATAGACAGGAGGTTTCTCACTATTCTCCAGGTAAAAGGAGTAGCACATGTTTTTCACATCTGTGACACTGCCTCTTCCCCCATCTTGTCTTGATCTTTGTTTTCTGCCACTGTGCTTTTATGGATAAATCTTGTGTGCACTCACAGTTATGGGACAGAAAGGAAGGACAGTCTGCAAAAGCCACTTGGATCCACTTCTGCATTCTCCAGTTATGTGAGAATTTTCATTTAGAAAGAACAGTTTTCTAACCTTCACCGTGGAATTAAGCCTTAAAGGGTGTTAACTACAAACACAAGATAATAATTTTCTAAAATGTCCCTATGTGAAAGCCATTATAACTATAGGGTGCATGAGGATGAAAATACTCCAGCCTGTCAACTCTCCAGCTTTCTACGTCCCTTCCCACCACCATATTTGCAATTCACACATGGCATGAAGCCACTTTTTCTTTCTGACTCCTAATGCCAGGGGATAGATGCTGTCCTGTCCACTCTGACTGCCAAGCAAGGTACAAAGCAGGAGGGGAGTGAGGAGCTCTCTGTGCTGTGGGCTGCCAGCTCCTCCAGAGCTTCTTTATTCCACAGGATTGCAAACCCATCCATGGGTGGGTATCCATTCTTTTGTCACAGACCCAGTGGGGCAGGGTATAAGACTGCTTGTGATGTCATTATTAAGAGGTTCCCTTGGGGTTTTTTTAGCAGAAATGTGAGCTGCTTGTTTTGCAGCAGAGGAGCAGTTACAGAAACAACACCAAACAAAAAGGGGGGGTTTTTTGATAGCAGGAGCTCTTTTTTCCATGTTAATTTCAGGGAAAGTTATTTGGGAGGAGGGAGGAAGTAGTTAAATCCTTGTTTACCATACTGGAAACCCAAATCCCCTTGGTTTACACAAATAAGAGAGAAAATGGCTCAGTGGCATGAGCACATGGCTGTGACCAAGGAGAGCTGGCTTTGTTCCCTGCCCTAACTCATACAGATCTCTAAGGCCCCTCTTTCCTCAAGCTGAGATTCAGCCCATCTCACATTTGATCCCAGCTGAAGACCAAACCACACATCAGCAGTGAAAGACAGAATATTCCTAATGCCAGATTTGTCCAAGAGCACTGGGTGTGCTGAAAAGTCTTGCAGAGGGACTGGCCTTGCTTCCCTGATTATTGGGCAGCTGTAATAACCCATTGGACTAAACAGCTGAATTAACACAAGAAGAATATAGTCTGCTTTTTGGGCTTCCCATGCATGCAATGAAGCTACTTAGTCCTTCCCTACCTGACAGTGGTATGGAAAAGATCCTGATTATTGCAACTTAATGCTCTAATGCTGAAATGCTAAAGGCCATAGGAGCTTGACTGTAAGCAGATCTGTGTAGCTGAGAAGGCAGTGGTGGAAGGTAGTCCACTGGTTCCTAAATCCTTTCTGTTTGGTACATGACCTGTCGTGGCTGTTGTACAACTGACTTAGATCTCCTTGGTGCTCCCTGCCATCTTTTGGGAGGTGGCATTTCTCTCCTTGCTGTAGAGATTGCAGTCTGTCAGGGGAGGCAGGATGAAGCTGCCTGTGCTGAAAGTGCCCAGAAAAAAGAGGTAATTAACTCCTGATCTCAGCTGCATTAGGGCCAAGGCCACGTTTGCTCTGCCCATGGAAATCAGAATTGCTTCATGTTACAAACTGAGGGTGTTATCAGACAGCAGCTTGAGGAGAACAGAGCAACAGAGACTGAACCCTCCCTGGGCAGTGAAATGATCTGGTGTAGGATGAGAAAGCTGTCATTGCTCAGTGTCCCTCTGCCCTGACATGCAGACATTTAGGGGTGAAGCAGAGTCAGAAAGCAGAAGGACTCTACAGACACCATCCAACAGGAGCCTCCTTGCCCTTGGTGAGTGGTCAGGGCTGCCTCAAATCGAGGCAACTATGGTTCCTCTGGGAACTCTAATGTTTTACTGGATCACTTAGCTTCTCCTGATGAGTGCTGCTTCAGAGTCTCAGCTGCCTGGATCCCAGTGGGGATTTTGTTGATGGGGGTTTATTGACTTCTTGTTACCTTGAAGTTCCTGCAGTGGTGGGAGTAAGAGGTAACTCCTGGAGTCTGTTTATTTTACAGGTTGAATTTTTAAGAGTTTGCCAATGGTACCCCAATTTTAGGAGAAGTCACTTGTTTATTTAGCAGTGCACTTACATACTGATCCATAAATAAAACCAGAGTGTTATTTAGTAAGACCCAACAGAAGGTCAGCCCTGGTTCATTGGTAAACTGATCAATCCAGAGTGCAAAAAGCACCTCTGAGGAAACTCTTTGTGTCTGTCTGAGGGAGGTACCAGCCAAATATCAGTGTGATTTGCACTCCACTGAGTTTTCAGGACTTTCTGTGCCCATACCTTCTGAAAGGAAAATGCCCAAACGTCCAAGATGGAGTAATTTCCAACCTTTACTTCAGACCTCTGGGGAGACTTTCAGAGTTGTAAGATTTTTACAGCTGGGGCTGCAGATCCAAGTTTGCATCTGTGGGAGAAAGAACAGACTTGAATGGACTGAGGTCCCACAATGGGGTCCATGAATTTCTATTCACTGAAGCTGAAATTCACCCCACCTCTCTTAGAGGCACAGCATGACTTGTCTGGACCTAAAACAGTCCCCTGGGCTTCTTCTACAGTTTTGTGTTTATGGGATAACCTTGGGATAACCATCACAGGAGGGATGCAGCTTTCTGTGAGGAGCTGACTTCTCCCCAATGACAACTGTGGGAAATGTTGGCATTGCCTTAACCCCAGATGAGTTTCTCTTAGATGTCTAAATCAGGTGAGAAGCACCTGGTGTGCCCAGTGAACGTGTGCAGCCATGGAGAGGCAGCCACAAGGTGCTTAGGTCAGTTCAGCCACTGCTGTGTCCCACATTACAAAATCCTCACATGACTGGGAGGTTTGAGACACAAGCAGCATTAATTCAGAGAGGCTGGGACAGATCTGAGTGGGATTTACAAGTGAGACATGTCAGATGTCACCCAGGGGATTTGCCATGGAGCCCTGGGAGGGGGCCAGGTTGAGCAGATGACATCCAGTGCTGATCCAGCAACAGTTCCCTTGGCAAACAGGGAATTACTCTGTGTGGCTGGGGATCCACATCACACAGCAGTCCCTGTTCCACTGCATGCCTCGTGAAAAGCTGGCAACCACACATATTGCCAGGGCCACAGGTCACCTTGGCCAGCACAAACTGCACATATTCTCCACAGAGGTGTGTGCATTGGTGAAACTGTTACCTCGTGTGTGCACACAGAGGGGAATAACCCAACAAAGATATTGAACCTAGATCTGGGATTTTTGACTCGATGAGGGAGAGAGGAACAATCAGGCACAGTGTACCTACAAACCAGTTCAAGTCACTGTGAAGAGGCACAGTTGAATGGAGATGCCTCTAAAAACCTTAGTCTCAGAAGCCTGAAGACACCACAACAGGTTGAAATGCCTGCAAATTCAGCATTTCTTTGAAGAAAGATAGAGGGAAGAGAGACTTTTCACCAATTTTGTGTTTTTACTTTTGCTGCAGGCACACACTGGGTTGCTGTTTCAATGCTTTGAAAGGAACAGAAGCTGTTCATGTTCCTGAGCATCATGTTCAGCCTGAGCCCTCCCTTTGGAGAACATTCCAGGCTGGGTTAAGCAGGCTAACCACAACTGTGCTGTTTCAATCTGTTCCAAGCACAGCCAGAATCAGTTTATGTCTGCCTGAAAAACTTTCTGTAGTTTCTCTGGTGGCCTGGTTTGTAGAGGTGCTACTCACTTAGGTAAAACTGTAATGCTGCCCAGATCATCCTTCCGTGCCTCAGTTTCCTTGTCCCAAACAGAATAAACCCCATTCTTCATGGCCTAAGGGTGTGTGGTGTCTTACAAATATTGTTATTTATGGTCATGAGAACATGAGGTTTGTTTGATACAGTGGTCTGGGGGTGCCTACTTGCCATCATTTGGAAAAGAAAGGAATTGGCCAGTGTGTTTGAAATGCAACATGTTGCTATTGCTCTCTGGCAAACAAAATGATCTCCTCTTAAAATCAAAGATAACCTGTTTTACTTCCGTGAGACGTGGTGATGTCCACAGAAAACAAATCATTTTTGGCAAGTGGAGGCAGGATTTTCTTTGGCAAGTTGGACAAAGCATCAAAGGAAGAGAAGGATGGGATGCAGCACAACTGGTTTTAATCAGACATGAGTGAAGTTCCTCTGGACAGGCCTCCTGTCTGGTATGCCATTGTCAATGCTCTGGGGAGCCTGGAAAAAAACCAAGTGAATGGCACAAAGGTACTCAGGGCTCCTGGGGGACTAACTAGCAAAGCTTTTGCCAGCTGGCATTAGGCAGTGCTAAACTGTCCCTTGAATGCAGTGTGCTGGTTCTATGACTGGTTTTCAGTGGGTGTTTGGTGATCCAAGTCCCTTCCTTCTTTTTGACAGCCACAGCTTCTCAGAACACAAACAAAATCCTGTTTGACTTTACAGGGAGGATGCTGAGCTGGCTGTAACAAGGATGCACTGTCACTGCACAGCCACTGGAGAGAGGGGAAGCTCTCATTTCAGTCCAGTCCTGCTCTGAGCTGGTGTGAGTGCTCTGCAGGTCTCAGCTGCCTCTTCTTGCCTGTCAAAGAGCCTCCAGTGGCTGCTTCCTAGACCAGGCATGCTGAGCTGCCTGAGTGGATGGGATAGGTCTGGACAAAGAGAGATTGGGGAAATGCTTCTTGACAGGGCTGCTCCTCTTGACATCAGTTTCCTGTGGAAATTGCTGACTTGTTTCACTAAATTTAGGGACAGGGAATGTGCTGATTTTATTAGTGTATTCTGTAGGAAACTGGTGTTTCACTGCAACTATTTCAATGCCATATAATGTATTACACTGTCATCTCACATAACATGTCAGTTCAAACTAGCTTATAGAAACATCCAAACAAGAAAGTCAAGCTAAAAATATCTGCTATCATTTCAGTACTTCTGAAACAAAGCCTTTCAGCACATTCATTCAGCTGCATGTTTCAAAACCGTGGCACTCTCTTCCAGTTAGGAACAAAAGGACATTTGCCATGTCTGCACTGCCTTTGGAACATGAACAGTTGGAGCTGTGGTGGTTGCTGGAGCTGCATGGCTGGGATTGCTGGTCAGAATGCTCCAACAATTGTTCCTCTACATTTTGTGGGGTTGCACTGGTGTCTGGATGCTACAGTCAGGGCTCAAGGCTCACATTCACATAGCAAAGGTAATACTTGGCCTTCAGGCACACAGAACAGAAGCACTGGACCTGATATGGGGAAACCAAGTGACACCAGAACCTGGGTGGTGGTTTGGAAGAAATGGGATTTACTGTGCTTTGGCCAAGCCTTTACTTGGTGTGGGTGCCTGGGAGAGAGATCTGATTGAAGGACAAGTTGGGTATTTACCTAATCACCTGTCAGTGGTGAATAAGGACTGCAGCTTGAAGGACCCTCAGTGTTGTGGGAGCCTTGTCTCAGACAGGGTCTTGATCTTGGATTAAATCTCTGGTAACATCAAGATGGGGAACAAGTCTTAAATGAGCACCAAACAAATGGGATTCAAATCCCCTCTGCAGTCCAAGGAGCTAAAGACTTCTTTAAATGAGTAGTTTACATAACATGGAGGTTGAGGCAGAGCCATTGAATTGACTATCCAGTCCTTCAACACCAAAGAACAACTGATACATGGATGACTTCTAAGCAAAATCTTCTGTTTGAATTTTGTGATTATTTATTATGATGATGATGATATATTATTGGTAAAATGCAGACAGCCCTGAATTTCTAAGCCAAGACTGGCCCTTATCCAAATTAAAGAACATTTAAGGGTGGCCTGTACTAGATGACTGGGAGTTCTTGGATTAAAATATGCCTCAGAAAGGGAGGAAACCAAAATATTTTTCAGTCTGCAGCCTTCTCATGCATTTAAGCTCCTGAAGGACTTGTGTTTCTTTACTCTTGAGATTCATTATGTCACCAGAAAAGCTTTACTATTTTACTGTGGAAGCAGCATAACCATGAAACATTAATTCCCAGGAATGTGGAAACCATGAAATATGGGTTTTTTCTACTAAATTAAGATTTTACTTTTCTCTCTTCTCACATAGTTAAGGGAACCCATTTTTATGTATATGCATTCTGGAAATTCTAATAGGAAAGATACACAAAACACAGGAAGAACAGTTTTACATTGAAAAATGTATTTCACTGGTAACCACACCAGTCATTTACATTGTTTTTCATCCTGAACCACTTTGCATTCTAAACCCACCTCGGAACCAGGTCTCTGATTACTGAACTGCACCCCCTCTGGTGTGTACACAACCAGCTGATTCATTGTGCCCTGTAAGGTGTGGAAGCTGTTTAGATTTGTATGAAATTCTTTATCCCCCCCCCATTTCCACAATGCCATTCTCTCACCAAGGCAGTGACAACACCACTCAGACCTGCATAGCACAGACACCACTGCACAAGAATCCCCAAATATTCTGCACCATGGCAGATGTCTCTGGCTGGAAGGAAAAAAAAATGGTGAAGGGCAAATTAATTTGTAATCCATGTCAAGGAAAATATGTAAATATTCCATTCTTTTTGCTAATTGGTGTTACTAACTGTAGGGCTGATGCCTCTTTCTTGATAAAAATGTTACTTACTCAATTTGCATCCAACACCAGCTGATCAGAATGGAAGAATCAGTCAAAACATTCCAGAAGCATCTGTGTCGTGGGAACCATAGGTTTCTGGGCTAGAAGAAATGCCAGAATATTCACCAAATCACTACTGTGGTTTTCCTTAATGCTGCAATTAGTGATGGAACATTAACAGAAGAGTTTCTGGATAAGGGTTGATGGCAGAAAGCCTTCTGCCATAAACTGGTAATTCTCAACATGTGCAAACATATTGCCAGAGAAGATGAGTTATGCAATTAAAATCAAAACTGGAGATTTGTTATCAAAGGACAGCAATGTGTACTAAAACCCAGCTGAGAGGCTCCCTTATCTTGTTATCTTCAGGCTTCTTTTTTAGTTAATCTAACACAGCTGACAATATTTGACACAGCCAATTGTGCTTGCTGTCATGTGAGAGGTGTTTTACAGAACTCCTTTCCACTAGCCCAGAGAGATTTGTCATAGTGCAACTCTTTACAAAGTCTGAAAAGCTTTGCCAGGATTGCATTTCAGTGATAAAAATTCTGACAGTCAGAACATTTCTAATGTTATCATTAATTTCTACAATTTTGAACAAGCCTTAGTAACATTTTAAGTGGAAATTATATTACAAGTTCAAAAGAAACATTTGATTTTAATCAACTTGGAAAACTGTGGTTGTGTAGCTTTCCCTCATAACAAATTTCAAAATTCCCCCTTTCACATCTTTAGAACGAAGCAGAATTCCACATTCTGGATTTGTTTGCAAAATTAACTTCTGTCTTCCCACAGCACCTTCTGTGCCTCCACAAAGAGGACAAGAAGCTTAATGTGTAATTTCTGTGAGCCTCAAAGAGATGGGCTGCACGTCAGTATTTTCAAATCCAGGCTTATACAGCTGCTCTTTGAATATAAATCATAGCTTTTGGGTTACACTAACACTCTCTGCAGTTTAGCACAGTTGTTAATTAATACAATACTGTATTAGTTCTTCTTACAGTCTTACTATTAATGCTCTGTGAAATCCCATTAGCTCTGCATATGGTGCCAGACTTGTTCTGAATGTGGGAAAGAAAGAAATGTACAGTGGTATGAAAAATAAAGAGAGGCTTTCAAGTGGTTTCCACTGTGAACATTCTGGAAAAAAAAAATATTTTCCAGAATGTAATATGTGGGGCAAGCTTTTCACAAAATTTCAATGCAAACATGCAGATAATTGTCAGCCAAGTTTTCCCCCAGAGTGTGAAATCCCTTATGCACCACTATTGTTCTTCATCAGGAAGATGAAGTAGCTCCTAAAAATGGAAAATTAACCAGGTTGTTTTATTGTCCAAATTGACAGAAATGAAAAAAAAAAAAAAACCAAAAACCCCAAAACAAACAAACAAAAAAAAAAACCCCCAAACCAAAACCAACCCTCCCCCCCAAAAAAAACCCAACAAAAAAATAACCCAACCAAAAAGATTACCCCAAAACACAACAAACAAACAAACAAATAACAACAAAAAAACCCTGCATAGCTGATGCCAACAAAAAGATAAAACTTCCCTTATATTCTTGATTTAAATATTTTAAAGTACAGGTAGAGAGGACAGCCAAATTTTGGGTGAAGTCTTCCAGACGTTACTTGAATGTCCTGCTTCAGTGATCTGACAGATCCTTCTTAAATTCCCAGAAGACTTAAGTGCCACAGTAAAGACCAGAGTTGTTAACACCTCCTACAGAACACCCCCAAATGTACTAACTACTACATGAACTTCAAACCTAATTATTTTCTGTAAGATGAGTTTTGTACAGTATTGACTGCCTAATGGAAGAGAGATCTGACAAGGAGGTTAGGAAAGGTTAGGAAATTTTTAAAAATGGAAAGAATGATGGAGCAGGTAGGATTTAGAAGGAGACTATTCCTGGGAGCAGCTTTGTCATTCTCTCCTGACGCTTTAGGAGCTGCTGCCCTGGAGCAGTGCATGGTGAGGAGGATTCCAGGAGGTGCTTTTCTCCTTCCCAGTGCCATGGCTCATGCACAGTCTGGTGCCTACAGTGTCCCTGTGACACTGTGCCTGTTCTTCAAGCCCAGCTGGCCTCGGCACCGATGTCACCCCGGCGGGTCCTTGTGGCTCAGCAGCGTCAGCGTGGCGAAGGCAGGAGGATGAAAGGAGGGATGCTACAGAAGCTGGGTCACAACGAGTTTATTGGAACTCCTGCATGGAGCCCTCACCTCGAGTGTCAGCCTCTCCAGAGACCACGACGAGACCTGGGAGGACCTTTTTAAAGGGGGGGTGTAAACAGGGGGGGGGGTTTCAACCAGGGACCAATGAGGTGTAATGGGGAGGTGGCTCATATCATAAACAAATATATAAAACAACCATACACTGAACATTAGAAGGTGACAATCAGGATTCTGCCCAATCACTCGACGCCTCTCTGTCGCCCTGATGCAAAAGTCTTTTTGTTGTTTATGCTCTTGAACTGGAGTTTCTCATGCAGCTTCACAAAAACAATATGTATTTTTAGCATTTATCTATTGTTTACATTTTTCTGCTCTGGGTGGAGAAATGTGATGGACGGTGATGTTCACCATTCAGGTCAAGAGGTGGCAACCTGTGTAGCCAATCTCTGGCCTTTTGTAAAAATGTATATATGGAGTCAGATTTATAGAATAAAGAGTAGAAGCCTTCCCTTGACCTGCTGCGTGCCTGCATCTGCCTCGTTCCTTGGGTCGTCCCTGCACCTGCCACACCTCTCCTAGAATCTTCCAGAAGCAGGGAGAGACCCCCAAAATGATGGACGAGAACAGGAGGTTACTTGCCAGGTGATGGACAGTTAACTGTCTCTGGGGGGAAAACTTAGGGAGAACACAGAACCAACCACAGAACTGTCACTGGGGAGAAGACAGGGAGAAACCAAAAGTGGGGAACAGAATGGGTACATAGAACAAACCATTTTACAAAAGAACATTAACTTATGAATTAAAATTAAAATTAAAAAAATGCACTCCCACATCCCTGGGCAGTCAGGAGTGGCCTTTCTGCATGGCCAGCATCCAGACAGGGACACACTGCTCGGGGAAGCCCTGCTGCCTCTCCTCGCGCAGCACCGTCAGCCCGCTCATCTCGATGAGGCTGTGCAGGATGTTCAGGTCTCGGATCACACTGCTGTCCAGGCAGTCCAGGGTGCAGCCCTCCCTGGCCACATTGTCCTTCAGGATGATCACACCGTTGTCCTTCAAGCCGTCCTGGCAGCGGATGAGAAACTCCAGGAGATCTTTGTCGGTCAGGTATCCTACAGGAGAAATGATGGAAAATAGATCTTTATTAACCATTCAGACACATCAGAACAGTGCCTTGATCTGAGTCTCCATCTGTTTATTGCAGAAAACTATTATTCTAGTCCTGCCAGATTTACCTAGGAAATCTTTGGCAAATCAACAAATACAAACTCCAGTCAATATTTAGGATCCATACTGGTAGCAGCAACAGATGTGGACAGAAGCCACTGAAAAGAGTGGAGAAAATAGTGGGTGCTGAAGGGTTCTTTAATCTGGTAGTTTAAATTATAATAAGAATCAGTGGCAGGAAGCTGGAGCCAAACAAATTCATATAGGGAACGAGTGACAAGTGTTTAACAGTGTAAGCAATTACCCATTGGAAACTACCAACAGAAGTGGGGTTTACCACCTCTTGAAGTCCTCAAACCAAGTGTGGTTGAATCTTTCAAGATACTTTTTAATTGAACACAAACGACTGGCTTAGCACAAGGGTAAAGGAATGAACAGAACAGCTTGGGATATAGAGTAGGTCAAACTAGATAATCCCAGTCCCCTCTGTCTTTTACTGCTAAAAATCTCTGTAACTTTGTGTAGCACTATATACCCATCAAAGGAGTTCTGGATCAAAGATCCAGCAAACAATGTAAGACTTTCCACAATGCCAATTAAACGCCTCATGTTACTCCATGGGATTTTTGCAGATATGTATATATTTTAAAATAGTGCTTTTTTCCAATATGTTATTGAGATTCTGTTTCTTATCCTTCCTTCTCAAAGATCAGGAGTTCTGTTGAGAACAGTGGTGTAGGGCTCAGAGAAGAGCAAAATAAGAACTCTCACATGTGAAACACCTAACAAGAAAAAATGAGTACAGGTGATCAGAAACTGAATGAAAAACTTAATAATCACCTGTATTTTCTAGTTAAACTATTTAGTTTTCTTGATGGAAGATTTAGACTTTTATAAATGAAGTTGTCATTTCAAAACCACATTTTGACATAGCATGTCAAGTTTCTTTAACCACTCCTAATTAAAAAAAAAAAAAAAAAAGCCCCAAAAGCTAAAGCTGAATACCTTTCAAGTTGAAGGAAAATGGTAATTTCTAGACGAAATATAAGCTTGCACTTCCACTTTTTTTTACAAAATGACTGCCAGGGTTCACATGCTTATGCATGCATAAGACAAATCAAGATTTTATTGGCAAGATTCGTTGAAGCTTTTGACACCTATTTTGGAACTTATTTTTCTCTTTACTAGGCTTTTAGTGTAGTTTCTCAAGAAAACGAGGTCTTGAAGGTGTTGTTCTCTACTAGACAGTCCTGCCCTCACTCCATCAAATGAATTTGGTGGCATATTTCAAGATATTCAAGATGAGGATAGAAGTTTGATGAATGATTAAGATGACTCCATATCTCCTTGACATTGATGGAGAAAGAAGATTCAGATCTGTGTCTATGCTAAGAATATGATATGCTCCCTTAGTTAGGAGCCACATATCTGACCAGCACAGCCTTAGGTAGGTCTAAGCTCATTCCTCCTCATTTTGACTTGGATTTGCTCAAAAGGTGAGGCAGGAACTACATTTCCTGCAATGACTCATTATTAAAGAAAAGCAAAAAATACAAAGGAAAATTATGCTGGTCTAAAGCAGTTTGTTCAGACCTCCTCTTGAATAATTCCTTCTGCCCCCAGAAACTGCACCATGGATACTTCAGTTCAAAGATCAGGAGAAAACCTTCTTTCCACTGCACAGAATTTTATTTTTGTTTGGTAAGGTGCATAGCCCTCATTATCTGATTGCTCTAAATGCTGCAGGGCATTCACTGGCATGGCTGCAGGAGAAGAAGCAGATGTTTCTTATAGGAGGGGCTGCTGTGGGACACAGCTAAGGGAACCTGTCTGATAAAACATCTGTGCACGTAATAAGACTTCATCTGATTTACAGGTATTGGTGATTCCACTATGGCTTTTTTCCTGATTGTTTCCTGAAATACCTCCAAGCTTGGATAACCAGCAGGTTCAGAAACCACTGTTCACAAGTGTGGTGAGCCCCATGTATCTCTCTGCACCCCAGCCAACTAAGAAAGAGTATTCCTGCTCCAGAAAATCCACATATAAGGCTTCCCCCTCAGCTGCACCTTTGCATGGAGGCTGCTCTCCAGAAACTGGTATATGACCTGAAAAAACCAACTTGATCTGTACCCACTATGCATGTGGCTTGGGGGAACTCTCAGAAATCTCTCATGATGTTTTAGGAAGTAGTCCCAAAGATTTGAGAACCTCCTTTGAGCACAGGCTGCCTGTTCTGTGAGATGTCAGGCCAGAAGGACCACGCAGAACTAACCTGAAACCCACTGAATCCAGATGACGTCGTATCTTTGTGGGGCCGGTGTGAATTCCTGGAGGCTTTTGCAGTAATACATCTCTACTCTGTCCTCCTTGCCCTGCAGGTAGTTTGGGACCTCAGCCAGGAAATTCTCCATCATATCCACCAGCTCCACACTCTTGAAAACTGGCAGCAGGACGTGCTTGCTGATCCGACCTATCCCAGAGCCACAGTCCAGGGCACGGCTGGTGCCAGCCTTCCCCACCCCCTGTGGGATACAAGAAAATGGTTTGAAATCCCAAAAATACCGCCTGAAAAAAATCACAGCAACTGTGTTATCCACTCTGTGTCCAGCCAGCCTGGTGTCTTCTCTCCTTATCTTTTCAGGGCTGTTGGGAGATTGATAAGAATCAGCACAAATTTGGTCTGAGCTGGGCTGGGCTGTCACATTCCTGGGCTGCTGCTGCAGGGACTTCTCACTGCATTTACAGCTGTACAGGAAGGTTTTGCTTGGTGTAAGAAGAGACAGAGTCTTTCACAAGCTCCTAGCTTTCTCAGAAGATCCACTACTCTTTGTACAAGTCCTTGCAACTTCAAATGTTCACACCTCACAGGCAACTCTAATGTGGCTAGATAAGCCTCATTCTGTGCCCTGTGAAGGCCTAATAAAAAAGGAAGCGTACAGAAAATACTGCATGCAAGCAGTAACTTCTGCAGCACAGAGCTCCCAAGGTGCCCACGGGCATTTCTGCAGATACACAGAATCCCTGGGATCAAAGGGCAGTTCTCAAAACAAACTGTGTTTGAACAAAGATCTTGGAGTGGTAGGTAACTTATGACAACTCAAGAAGTTTGGGCTGGAGCATATACAGAATTTCTCTTTTAGGCATAGAGACAAGAAAGATGATTGACTAGGTTTTGTTTAACTTTCCTTTTTTCTTCATAAATGTCATCTTTGGACAGAGATCAGACATGAAAAAGTGTGGCACAAAGGCTGTGACTATGAGAAAATAATGAAGCGCTGTAAAAGAAGCTTTATAATGAAAGCTGTATTTCACCCCTAAAGCTTCCATTCTAGCTATAAAATGGCTCTTAAGAGCCTGCTGCTGTTCTGTAAAACAGAAATTCTGAGTTTACACATGCACTGACTGTGGGATAGGAGCTCCCCTGGCCGAAGTTATCTGTTAAACAAATACATTAAAAGCAAATGTAAACACCTTCTCCCTGTCCTCTGGAACTGAGGGTTGAAGTGAAAGCTGTGGGCCAAAGTCCCTGCTGCAACCTCACTGCACTCAAAGGCAACAAGCCCAGGAAGAGTCTTGCTCTTCTTGCTTATTGGGAGACCCCAATTTGTAATGAACCAAGCATAAATCATACAACTCACACTTTTTTGGCCTGGCTTCAGTGGGTAATTCAGTAGATTATTAAGGTCAAAGGACAGCACTGTCAATGACATGACTATGAATAGCCCAGGCGAGCATCTGATTACATGGAGTAATTGTAGAAAGAGCACACAGCCCTCAAGGGCCCTCACCAGTCTCCAGGGCTGCTGCTCCCAATTTGTATGGCCAGGAAGATTAATCTCCTGTGCACGAGTCCACAGACCTTCAACCCTATTGGGCTCTGGAGACTACCTGTTTGTAGTTAGCCAGAAAATGGGAGCCATTCCTCATCCACAGGCTGCACTTAGGAGCACGTGGCTTTTGCTGAGGACCAGACTAAGAGGTAACAAGGAGTTCAGGAATGGAGAAGGAACAGTGTCTTGGATCTTTACAAGGTGGATTTCCATATTGCTGGCTGGCAGATACATACAGGTCTACACTGATGGGATTAACTAAAAATCTTTGAGGAAGGTGCTGAGAAAACTGGGATGATTTACCAAAACCACCAACAGAATTCCACAAAAAGCGAGGCAATTCCTTCAACACTTGTATTTCACAGAATCCTCAGTCACAGCACCTCGCTCAGAACAAGGAATTCATCTCCCATGACACGGCACAGCAAGGACTTCTGATGACACACCTCTGTGTGCCATCGAGAACAGGGAAAGGGAACAGTCTTGGGAGATGAAGCTTGATCCCACACTTTGCTGAAAGGAGTGAGAACTTGGAGCAGTCAGTTGAGAAGCCCTGAGAAACACCACGGCTCCGTTTGTAATGAAAATGTTGACATAATTCCATGTTCAGCTAATATATTTTCAGTTTGGAAGTGCTCAGGGCTTTGACAGAGTATTAACATTTTCTTTGGAAGGCTAACATTTTCCCAAAAGTCTAATTGAGTTGAAAATCAGACTCCTTATTTAAAAAAATAGTATAAGTGAAAACTGTAAGCCAGAACAGGCTTCAAAATTTGAGACTGACTGCTCCTCTGACTACTTGCTTCCCATTACTCAGAATCACTGTCCTTTAGGACACATATACACCCCAAAATTGTTCTCTAAAGCTAAATAGGGCACTCATAAATTTCATTCTGAATAAAAGAGCTGTGGGATGTGTTCCTGGTGCTACTTCAGGTCTTGGAAGAGCAGAAAGGCAGTGAAGCTATGTAGGACAAAAAAAAGGAATCAGAGTTCAAGAAATAGATAAAAATCCCAGCGGTTTTCCTTCTAAATAAATAAAAAAGAGCACATTTTCAACAACATCTCTTCTATCACCCTGATCAAACTGGAGAAAAATCACTTTCAAGAAGTTTTCACTCAGCAAGTAACCAATCACGCAGGTGAGTTGGGGGCAAGAGAGGGAGAAAGCGTTGAGGGCAGAGAGGGAGCTATAAAGTCAATATAATCTCCATCTGTAATATTTTACACACCTACAGCTCACAACCGACGCTGAATTAATGCTTCCTTTGTTTTCTTTATTTTCTTTTTTACTCACTACCTCCGGATTAGGCACTGGGAAACACAGTGGCAGTGTGGACATCGAGCCATTAGCACGCTGCCATAAATATGCAGGGCTGTAGCTGTGCTGATAACCCTGTGGCTGAGACAGCCTGGAGCTTGTCTGCAGAGCACTGTTGGCTCAAACCATGTTGCTCTTGGTTTGAGTTCTGCCCACACACACATAAAACCTCTTAACTGAGCACAGTGGCACTTTCAACTCCATTCGACTCGCCCGTGAAGGAGACAGGCTAAAATATAAGTGAAGCCCTCAGTCCCTTTCTGTAATTCCTTCCATGTGCCTGGGCAAGATAAATTCTCCCATGGTAAAGAAAAGTGTAGCTCAGTTTACAGTAGTGCTCAGGATCATGCTAAGAAGTGCCATACCTGAAGGTATGCAACATCAGTCATGGAAGGGAAATGTCACTGTGTGGCATTTCCACACCAGCCAAACTGACTCAAGAGGGGTAATCTGAGTGGAACTGGGCAAGTATTTTTTTAGGGAGCACCGGTTTTGCCAGAAGGTAAAGTTTGAAATGAATAAAACTCTCTGTGAAACGGGTATTTCAAATCTAGAGAATAGTTTTTAGCCAAAAAGACATGGGGAAGAATGTTGAAAATGTCAAAGCACTTCTTTTTTTTTTTCCATAACTTTCAAGGAAAAAAGAAACCAAATTTGTCGACTTTTCATTTCTAAAGAGCTTTTTTTTATTTTGGAATTGACTTGAGCTCTTGAAAACAAAAGGAAAAGTTTTTCAGAGGGTGAAACAATAAAAAAATTGTTTGGCTGATCTGAAACAAATTTTCCTATTTTCCAATTTTCTTATACTTCTCTTAAAAAAAGAATAAGTATATTATGGTGAAGCAGATTGGTTTTTTTCTATCTTGATCACCTTATGGATTAAAAAAATATTCATAGAGCCATAAACTTGGTAAGAGAGTTCATTAGCTTTAGTATAAAGTCACTGCTACAGAAAGCCATTAAATATCTGTATCTGGTTGAGCAGGATTCAAATTTCAGTAGTAAGAAAGGAAAATAAATCATAAGTAACATAATCAATTGAGTACCTCTCAACAGAGGACAAGCTTTAACAAACCAAATCAGAATAAGCAAAAGATGCAGACTCCTTTCTGTTCCTTTTTTATTTTTTTCTTGTTTGATCTTGGCCATTCAGAGTATCCTTTCTATCCCTGGCTAATTATAGGAGTAGGAATTTTGCTCTGGAGTATTTTGTATCTGTCATCACAGCTGATGCATTGGGTATGATTCCTCTTTGGCATGTGAAACTCTGTCACAGACTGTACATCTTTCCTTTTCGGGTCTTGCAGAGGAGAAAGTGTGACACAAACCTGCTGCAGGAAACTGCATCTATGTGATGTCTAGGAAGGGAGAAATCTTCCCCTGAGCACACACTTACACACCACTTGGATTCCTCAAATGTCCTTAAAACAAGACTTAAATAAAATTTAAGGAACGTGCCTCAACCATATTTCATTTTTCTTCTGAATTCATCTCCTTACTGAACCTCTTTTGTTTTTCCTCATTTTGTGTTTGTTGACAGCACGATACGGGGAGGTTCTGAGCACCCTTTTTTGCCTCAGCATTAATACAAATGATTGTTGATATAGAAAAATGCAGCTATTCACTTGTGTTTTGCTGGCTCACAGCCCCAAAAGTCTCCCTCTATCAGGTACAGCAAACTTTGCCATCATTTGCCCTTCACTGCTTCTCCATGATTTCTATCTGTTGTCAAGCCACACTCATTTTCCAGCCCAATCCATTTAAACTGTGCCCTTTTTTTTTTCCATATACAACATCTACTTAACCCATTAAGCTTTCTTCCCACAGTGGATCATTCAGGCTAAAAAAAGGTCATCTGACTTTCCCAAATTTGTACATTTGAGCAGAAAATTAAAGAGCTATGGTAGCATTATATAGAACTAGTCATTTTGTCAGCGGGAGAACTTAACAAATTTGTTTGTGGATTCTTTAACATCTAATACTGTTGTTGAGCTGATTTAGTGGGCTCCTTCCCTGGGAAGAGGGAAGGGCAGTCAGAAAACCATCAGGCCACACTTCTAAAGATTTTCAGATTTCCAAAGACAGCTTTAGGACTCAACAGGATTTTCAGAAACCTAAGGACCAAAGTGATACTGCTCTTAAAATCCCTCTTGGCATCTCCTTGCAATTCAGGCCAAAGCAGACCTTTCATGATGTTTACAGACTTTTAGCAATCTGCCTAAAAAGCTTTTCAGTGACACTGGAATGTTTAAGGAAAAATATTTTGCCTAATGTGTAACTTATTCTATATACTTCCAATGTGTGGGAGATGGTGAGTTCTGTTGCAGCATTCTCAGAAATATCTATAAATAGGCAAACCAGAAACTGGGCATTTAGTCTCAGCTAGTTTCCCAACTGGACTGCAAGAATTTGCACAGACAAATCTGCCTCTGAAGCAGGATTTTATCATGAAAGGTCCCAGTCCTGCACTCAGAATTAATGCCTCGCTCAAACCCAGCTACAAGAACTCTTTGCACAATCCTCATTGCAGCTTGGGAGCATTAGAAAAGGATGTAAAACAGGTAAATAATGATGTATGACCAGGCAAAATGTGTATTCAAGCTGATGAATGACCTGGCAGAACACATGACTAGACCCAAGGACAGTGGTGACCTGTGACTGCAGATCTGATGCGACACGTGGTGGCTGGGCACCGTGTACGTCATTTCTGACACATCACCACTGCTTCTTGCAGAAGCTGAGAGTAAATGACTCACCCCAACAAACTTCCTGAGAAATTCCCGGGAGGATTCCACGTCTGTGTTGGAGAGCTCGATGTAGTCTCCCATCATTCCCTCCTCCGTGGCCGGCACCTCCCGGTAGAAGTGCTTGGCCCTGGCGTAGAACTGCATCTCCCCGTTGATGACTTGACTTGTCAGGGCGTAAAGTTTCACTGCAAGCAGAGAAATCACCATTTTATTGCTAGGGACAGATACTTCTGGCTTAGTTAATTACTCCAGAGGCACGATGATGAAGACTTGTAAACTTTAAGTTGAACCTTCAAAACACCAAATCTGTTCCTAAAGCAGTGGTGGAAGGAAAGGTGCTGGATGGAATTCTACAAGACCTCAAAGGGATCCAGCCCTCCTCATGCAAATTCAGTGCTTTCCAGGTTCAGAAGTAATTTCAATCATCACACTATGTTTTCGTGTCAGTGAAAAATCACTTCAGGTTTGAAGTGAACACGCACGCCAAGGGCATCAAGTGGTTTGATTTTTCTTGGAAAAGCTGTGGGGCAGCATTTACTGCTATGCAGGGTCATCATTTCTGCTATCACTGACCTAAGTGTTGTGCAGATTTCCAGATATGCTTTCCAGCTATTGACAGCTGCACGGAGAGTGCACCAGGAAGAGAGTGGATGAATGAGGCACTTGCTCTGGTTTATTTTTAGTGATACTGTATGGTCTGTGGCAGTGCAAGTAAGCTGAACCAAGGAGCAGATGGTAGTCTCAGGCCTAAATGAGTACACTGAGGGGACACAATTTAGAAGAGACAGTCACAGTCCTTCATCTGTCACAGGCCAAGGAGCAAGGTAATCAGTGAGTGATAAACTGAAAGGTTCCTGTGTGCCACAGGCTTGGATGCTTCTTTTCATTGCTTGGCCACATTGCTGGTAACATACAGCAATCAGTATTTTGAAGCTGTTTTATTAAAACCTGTGAGTTTTGCTGGATAAAGGGCTATTTTGCCCTGTTCTTTAAAAACTGAGGTCTATCTTCTACATGCTGTACTCGATGTGCATCAGCATATCAAAAGTATGGATTCAAAGCTCAAAAGTTTGGATTGAGGCAGGCTATGAATTCTGCTTGGAAACCATCACCTCTGACTGTCTCACGTGTGCACACAACTGCCCAGGTGTTCTCCTGTGTGTGTGACAGACCCTCCCCCAAAAACACACCTCCAAGCCTGACAGTGAAATCCAAGCAAGGAGGAGGGATGGAGCCACACTGGGAACAAGCCTTTGCAAGCACCACCTTGCAGTGTGAGACCAGCTCTGCTGCAGCTTCCCAGTGCACTCAGGGAACTGGAAATGATCCAGCAGCAAACACCTTCTGAGTCCACGACAAGAGAGAGAGGGAGAGCTCCCTGCCAGTTGCACAGAAGGACCAGGGAGCAGTTCTTTGTCCCTGCATCTTCAAACTTCCACGGGAGCACTGCCAGCTGCTGCTGGGAAGGGGCTGAATAGGCCTGTGCAGGCTGGAGAACAGGAATTATGCCCTCCACACAGAGGAGGAGAGTAAGGCCAGAGGCCCTGAATATAAGCCTGGAATGTATTTAATTGAGGGCAAGCAAGCTCAGCGGGGAATGATAAGTGTGTGCCTGCCCATCCCCAGCAGGAGAGTGACATTTTGGAGGCAAATGAGGGAGGGACAAAGGAAGTAGGGTAGGGAATAATTACCACCAAGGACCACTCGGAACAGAATAGTGCTATTGGGTTACATATAAGCAGCATGCCCAGCATATCCCTCATCCAACAAAAGCAGCATTACCAGCCCCCCTTGTCATCACCTGCTTAAGTCAACTGCTGAACGGATACTATTAAAGCTTTAATCCATTACACATTTATGTTATGCCTGAGAAATTTATACCACAAGAAGCACTGAGCCCAGCAAGGGTCAAACCTGGGAGTTTTACACACTCCACTGATTATATTCATATACTCAGAAGAAACCATTTAGCTGAAGAAATTAATACTAAAGGGGCAGCAGCCAATCCCCAGCACAACTTGGCCAGGGTGGCTCCCAGAGCCTGCGAAAAAGACTCCATTGGTGGCTGGGATTTTCCAGTAAGGGATCTCTGTCCTTAACCAGAAGTGGCACCATCTTGTCTTCTCTGTGTCTCCTTTTGCTCCATTTCTGAGCCTTTCTGTTGAACACAACCGAATCCCTGTATGTTGGCTTTGCGAGATCTTCCATATATGAACCCAGTAATAATTCCAGGGGTTGTTTCAAGGACCTGTCAAGGGACAGTGATTCATCCTGTTTTGCCAGATTGAAAGGAAAGGCATTTACAGGCTGTCTGCACACCAGGACAGCATGAACAACAAATATTCAGAGTCCCTCTACTCAAAACATGAGCCTGACCTGCAGCAACACATGGGGACGATATGGTGTTCAGGATATCAGATCTGGAGTGTGTGCTCTCACATTTCCCACTCAGAACCAATATGAGGCTTGCAGAATTCCTGCCTGGACTTACATGTACTCACCAGCTGACTGCAGCTCCTCCCAGGCCATCTGGGGCCCCAGAGCCCTGCCCTACTTGCTGGCATCTGAAACCAGCTCTGGGTGAGCATCCACAGGGGCTGCTCTATGCATTACACTGTGCAAAGATGTTTTTATGCATGTCTCCCACTCCAGGGCATGGAGGGACATGGGCCAGTGCAAAGAGGGGCACACTGTACCCAAGGTTTTCTCCTGTGGACCCACAGCCTCACCTGTACAGTGTGAAATCCACAGAGGTGATTTCCACCTCTTGCTCCCTCAGTGTTGCTCCTCCCTCTCAGGAATTTGCAGCACTGCCAATTCTCCCAGTGCACAACCCAGTTTTCCAGACACAGCCAATCAACCTCACCTCTGATCTGCCTCACAGCTGTGCCTGGCATGCAGGCTCCAGCAGCAGCACCACAGGGAGGAGCAGGAGGAGGAGGTTTGCCAGCTTGCAGGAATCTACCCCAAAAGGGAAGCACCACTTGTCTTTGGTGGCTGTCAGTGTTGCAGCCATGCCTCCTCCTCATCACAGGAGCTGCCTAGCCAGAGGCATCTCCCTCTCCATGACCCGTGTGGGACTGCCTCATGCATCAGGAAATGAAATACTTGTGAGGCCTGCTATGGGTACACAGCCTGCCTTCAATGAATTTCGTAAAGTAGGGCATGAGCAGGATAGAACAACACAAGCTGTAACTTCCTCAGATATCACAGGGCAGGCAGCTGTCTAACATATGAGGTTTTCAGTGTTAAGGCAGGTAACTTGTAAGATTTAAAGTCAGAAATGTGTTTCCAGTAAAGAAGAAACTTTTTCATGGCACACTTGTCCCTCAGCTGAATCTGCTGGCAAGTCCCCAAGTGGAGATGGTTGAAGCAAACCCACTGCTCAGGCAGGCTGAGGGCACGAACTGGCTCCCTAAAGGTCACTCCAGTCATGAGACATCAATAATTTTCAGTCACTGCAAACACAGTCTGGATGCAGAGCGATGATCTACTGAATGCCAGCCAATGTGGACTAGACACTATACACCTGAGCCTTTTGCCCTGCAAAGTTCAAAATATTATCTCTCATATTTTCTTATGGATCAGTTAAAAATGTTATTTTCCAGGGCATCTGGTCTAAATCTCTGAACAAATGGACCAATTAATAGGTAAGACCCAGTGCAATCCCAACCTGCAGTACACTGACTTACAGTTCTTGACTTCAGGGTTTCCTCAACTAAATCTCCCTGGCAGAAGTAAATGTTGCAAGTAATTTTTTTGAAGTTTTTATTTGTGAACATTATTTTGTGGCTCCAATTGCCTTCTGCAAGATACTGAACTAATTCCAGTTTGGCTGAGTGCTCCCTTTTAAATGCAACATCTGCTTTGTGCATCAGTTGAAAAATAGTTATCTGTGTGCGTGGTAGAATCTACCTCTCTACTGTGGTCTGAGTACCATGTAAATTCTGTTTTATAGAGGATGAACATCATCCCACCCCCAAAGCAGATTTTACTTACAGCCACGTGCCTCACACGCAGGAATATTTGTCTCCAGGGATGGATCTTCTCAGTTTTCCACTGCAGATCTCAGCCCACTGGCACTGAGGCCCACAGCCCGTGTAAACACGTGCATAATTTCCAGCATCTGAGTAGCTCCAATAAAGTCCACTGGGCTTAAGGGCTCACACACACATTTAAGTACATTGTTGGATCAGGGCCTGAAGTTACTCATGTCTTTTATTTATAAATGTTAGCCTGGTCTGTAAAAGTGACATGTTTCTTTTAACAGGCTGAGATACCAGATATGCTCAGCTCCTAAGTAAACATGCCTAGGAGAGCTCCACCACTGAACACCAGTGGAGTGGGGGGAGTGTGGAGTTAGCAGAGTTTGAAGGAAGTTGTGGACCTTGCTGACCCTGGGCAGCACTGCAGGATTCAGTGTGAGGCTTGGTTTCAGTGTTATTATTCCTAAGTCGGGTCAAGCACATGCTTAACTTCCCTGCTAGGTCACGGTGTTGCTCTAGTCCTTTGACACTGTTTACACAGAGATATCTGGCTCTAGTCTTGAAGCCTGAGAAGTTCAGCTCATTTTCCACTCTGAAAACTGGAAACTGGCATTATGCAGAGATGTTCAGACCTGCCACATTCTGTCCTCTCCATCACAGAGAGCACTGGATCACAGGATAGTCCAAGTTGAAAGAGACCTGAGGAAGTCTCTGCTCCAAACTGCTGTTCAAAGCAGGGACAGATGATGTCAGATGGGTTTCATCAGGGTTTAGACAGCCAGGTTTAGAAAGCCTCCAGTGAGGGAGAATTGTACAACTTCCCTGAGCAACTTGTTCCAATGCCTGACTGTCCTCACATAAAAAGATTTTTTTTCCTTATAAAAAGATTTTTTTTCCTTATAACCAGTCTGGATTAGTCTTGATTTACGGCCACCAGTCCTTGTCCTCATGCTGCACACAACTGTGCAGATCTCAGCTCCATCTTATCCACAGCCTTCCTGTAGGTACTAGCAGGATGATATCTGACCTCACTTCTGGCTGAACATGCCCCATTCCCTTTGTCTGTATTCAGAGGGCACATGCTCCTGTTCCCTCACCACACTGAAGGTCTTCCAATTCATTTCACGTAATTCCCTGCACTGGCAGTTCAAGGCTCTGCACGTGGGGTCTAATGACTGCTGCAGAAAAGGGGATCATCCCTTCCTTCAATCAACTAGCCATGCTTTTGTTAATTCATCCTGGGATTCTGTTGGCTCCCTTTGCTTCCAGGACATTCAGCTCCTGCCTACCAAAACCCCACCAGGGTTTTAGTGTCACCAGACACTGACCAGTCCGTGGTGTTACTACCCAGGGTTTTTCCTATCCAGGTACACAACTTGGTGTTTGGGCTGGAATTTCAGTGGACTTCAATGGCACTAGGTTGTCACTGTCTCTTTCCTCCAGCCTATTCAGGTGACTCTGGATGGCAGTCCTGATTTAGAGCTTGTGGGCACGTCCTGGCAGTTGGCTGCAATCTCTGAATGTGATGGTAAAACAATCCTTCACCTCCTCCAGGTTACTGATAAAGATGGCAGGGGGGTTGAAACCAGATGAACTTTAAGGTCCCCTCCAGCCCAAACAATTCCATGGTTCCAAACAGGACAGGTCCCAGCACAGACCCTCACAGGATTCCACTAATTCCACGAAGATTTGAGCACAACTCTCTGAGCCAATCACCCAAACATTCTTTGCCCACCTGACTGTCCCCCTGTCCAGACCCTGACATCACAGCAGGATGTGAAGTTCCCTGGATTCAGGGCACATGAACTACTCCACCTCTCCTCACACCCACCTTCACTTCATGACAATAACCATGGAGTAAGAGACATGCTGCATAGTCACATGAAGGCTGGGCTCACAGTCCATCTCCATGGAGGCAAAGTAATTTGGATAAGATCATTAGTTAAGTTTTAATGAGTCAGGTCATGAAAAGCCTGGCAGAGGGGACCTCTGGTCTGATACAAACATTTTTCAAAGTCTGTTGGCCAGGAATGGAAATTCAAATAAAATTCAGACAAGAAATAAGCATAGTTTTAAGAGTGAAGCAATTAGGCCTGGGAACAGCTGAATGGAGCTGAATGGTGACTGATAGGTTCTCAGCCATTTGAAACACTTAAACCAGGGTATTTCTGTGTTCATAAATACATACTGTGACCCAGACAAGTTACAAGCATGATGCCAAAATTTTTACACTCAGTTTTAAGTTAGACACTCATAATGGTACCTTCTAACCTTAAAATGATGTAGTGGTGCTTAAACTAACAGTTAACACTGTAGGAAATCCTGCTCAGTTTCTAGTAAGTTGTGTTTATTTTCAAAACAAATGAAAGAATAACATTTTCATCGACTTCATGAGATTCCATCAACCTGTAATTGATTTCCCTTCCTTTCCATCTTTCCTTCCTTTCCATTGTTCACAGCTACCTAGCACTAGGGATAGGAGTATTTCTCTTCCATGTTTCATTTTAAATAGCTGTAGATACTGCTGCATTTAAAGACCCACATTAAAAATACTAAGATAACATGGAAATGTTTTTTCTCTTTACAGGATTAATGAATTCTACCCTCTTTAGCAGAGTTATCACTGGCATCTGTACAGTTCACACAAACAGGTAAGATATTTGTTTTGCCAAAGTGGATCATTCAATTAGAAAGGAACCTCCAAGAATTCACTTAAACAGATTGCACAGGTTCATTCTTCCCATCTTAAAATTCCTACTGTTCTGGCATTGAGTGTAGGTTGAATAATTCTGCTTAAAACAGGACATGCTAACATAATACAGAGTCAAGTCAAATCTACTCTTTAGCTTTATTCTCACATGGAAATTTTGTTTCTTATTCAGGGTCAAAGTTTCATTAGAAATGGACATTCATTTTCTACATCTTAAAAAAAAATACAAAAACCCCACCAAACCCTCTTGGCATTCTGTACCAGAGGCTGTCATTGAAATTTGTCTATGAACAGTTTTTTGGAAGCATTTTCCTCCCAGAGAGCAAAGAGTAGATAAGACAATCTGCTGCAGAGATCTACGTGACAAAGACTCTTGAAAAAAAAATTTAAATCACTTATTTTCAAACACTTGCCCAAAACAATACAAACACCACAGCTAAGGACACCCAGAATGACAACAAAACAGGTATCAGGAAAAGAAAGAGCCACCTGCCAGCTCTGCTAGTTTTCCATTTGTCCTTCCACGCTCCAAACAGGTCAAAGCACGTTTTACTCAAATGATGGCAAAAATAGGAATGGTCAGCCAGAACCCAAACTTCTCATTCACTCTTGCAAGTCGTTCCCTTGCCCTCCTCTACGAATCTGTGAAGTATTTAGGTGAAACAACAGGCTGCTGGACTAGAGGGAGTTGGGAGACACAGTTCGGAGCCCTTTAGCGAGCACTGCAGTCTCCTGAGCTGGGTTCCTCAAATCCACTCCTCGCTGTCACTAACGTGCCTGCCCTGCGCCATCCGACACGATCCACCTTTGCAGAGCACACACGGACCCTCCGCCCACGGCTACTCACCCAGGGGAAGCTTCTCCAGCAGATAAAGGTAACACTTGAAGAAGTCGTTCTGGATGGCCTTGTGCAAGACAAAGGACATGCTGTGCCGACAGAGTTCTTCGTCCGTCTTGTGCCAGCGCGACTTAAAAGCCAAATGTGCTGCTTTATAGGCCATGATGGAGATTTTTCTGGGGGGAGTAGGCAGCTGCTGTGGCCGGTGCTCTCTGGAGAACCTCTCCTTCCGAGGGGGCAGAGGCAGTGTCATTTAAATTGTGGCAATGTGCTGTCATTCTATATCGGGGTGTGTGGCAGGGGGCGGAGGCGGGCGAGGGGGGAGTGAGAAACGCTGGCTCTTGGCACTGGCTCACAGTTTTCCCTGGAGTGTTGCCCTCTCAAACAAGCAGGTGCTGGAAAGGCGGGGAAAAAAATCCACCAGGAAATGGCTTAGCCAGGGTAAAAGTATATCTACTCCAAAAAGGAGTGGCTTTAATTCAATTGTACTTTTCCTAATCTAATCAGCTTTCACTTCAAAGGAACTCAGATATTATCCAGAATCTCCCTCTTATATCTTGCAGGGTGATTTTTGTTTCTGTGTCTCTTCCTTGCTATTAGTTCTTCAGTGCAGGGCACTCCAAAGGAAGGCCAGAAGACAGAACATGGATGTGCCTCTACACAAACTGAGAGTCCTAATAAACTGTGATTCTAGCAAGCAAAGGTTTCCCCTTTTCAAGCAGTTTGCTCCTGGTGTCTGCAGTATCAGTATGCTGCACTGCAGAAACACAGTCAGGAAACTGGATGTTCCCAATACCAGTGGGCTGCTAAAAACAACTCACAGGTGGTTCACACCGTCTCCTAAACTCACATTCTGAACAGGAGCATTATCATTCTACCCAGAAGCTGAGAACACTCCAAGCACCATTACACATCCCACATCTGCATTCACAAGAAGTGTGGGGTTTGAGTATGGGCATGATGACACCCACACTACCTGTGGTGTGACTGCTGAAATGTGAGCAAACCCACATCTCACCCTTAGTTTCTTTTCCCAAATGGCCATTTGACTCTTTCTGAAGTTGAAGTCAACTACCCAGCCTTTCTCTTGGTGCTAGGGACCCTGGAGAATCCAGAGCTATGGATAAAGCAAACTAAACTAAACTAAACTAAACTAAACTAAACTAAACTAAACAGTCTATACATCCATTATGTCTGACAGTCATTGGCTTTGAACAGCTTTTGGTCTAAAATAAGAATGTGCTTGTGTTTATGTGAGTAAACAAATAGTTCCTCTGTGTGACTTCCTTTTCCTTCCCATGAGATCAGGCAGTTCTGCCACAAGAGGTTTAGCAGAAATTAAAATGAGGGATCAGTTAGAGCAGCTTCTTGTTAAAACACCTGCAGCTCATCTCTGCCTAAGCAGCCCATTTAAAATAAGGTATCAGATGGTTTATGATGAGGTGCTGAAAGATCCAAGGTGGATCTGCTTGTTGGAGCATCAGGATATTTAAAGAGGAGTTGGACTTGCTTTTATATTAGTAGGTAACCACCTGTCCCTGCAGATTTGAGCTGTACATGCTACTTCTGAAACACATCAGCTGCACAGAAGAGAAAAATAAAAACAGGTGCACAAGCTCCACGTATCACGTAGATCATAAAGGGTCAATGTTGCCTTTAAATGACTGTGTTCTGCTTACAAAACACCTGGTATGCAATCTAATTTCCATACAGACAAGCCATCAGGACTGCCCTAAGATTTCTCCTTACCTTAGAAAGGCCTCTCTAGTCATTCTTCTCCCTCACACTCATGCTTGGCATATGCTGCCAGGAATAGATACAGTTAAAGCAAGTAATTTTTGTTTCATCTTTGACAACAGGTTTTTAGGAGTTCCTGAGAACCACAGGATGATGTTGGCAGAAGAGGCATGGGCAGAGGGCACACGTGCAGTTCTGAGGGCAGTGAAGAACAGCTGCAAGGTTGGATGGCAGCTGGTAACCTTTACACTTGCCTGGATTGCTCTGGCTGCAGCTTCGGTGGCTCACTCAGAGCAGCAGTGAAGGGCCCTGTCTGGCTGTCAGGAAAACAGCAGTATGACAGTGGATGCACAGATTATCTGACTTGCTGAGGTCCAGAACTCTTAGTCACAATCCTGAATGCCACTCATGCGTCCAATCAGACTTAGCAGTTTTTAAAATTATTACTGTGGAAATAATTTAGTTTTGAGTTGACTGTAAAATTGACAAAAAAAAAGAAAAAGTACTTTGGGTTGATGAGAAACTGAAATACTGCCCTTTTCTCATGCACAAAAAAATTTCTGTGTCAGGCCAAACAAAAGGCTTTGGTTTGTTTGCAGGGCTATTTCCCTTCTAATTTTTATTTGTTTATTTATAATCAGGTTCAGGTAGATTTGGTTTCAGTCTGTCATTTACAAGTGCAAACAAGAATAATGTCTCCAGCAGACTGGTCAGTCTTGCAAAATCACTCTGTGGCAAGGAAATGTAGAGCAAAGCAAGTCCTTGGGCAAAGACCCAACCTTGGGAGGATAGGACTTCTGATGTCTCAGGAGAAACCCTTGCTTTGAACCACACTTCCAAAGCAGAATTCACTGCTTGTAGGTCAGGATGACTCACAGCCTTCAGGGCATATCCTGCACAATTCCCATGTGCCTTCATGGGTGCAGTCACAGCAGCAATCTGTCATCGTTTAGACAATTGGAATTTAGCAATCTGGAATTCCATCTAAAGCAACAAAACACAGCATCTGAGCCCTATGGGTAAATATATTAAAAATAATGTAACTGAAATTGGCCAGAGCTCTATCCCTATGGAGGGAACACACATTGCTTTCCCTCTAATCCTTCTAGCCCTGGTGCCAACACTAAATTACATTATAAAGGGAGTGAGTGAAGCCACTCTTGAGTAGGAGAGGCAGCTTGAAGATCGTGTCCCAAGCACAGTGAGAGTCCCAGCAGGACCCTGATCTGGAGATCCACAAACAGTATGCTAACACAAACAGCAATATTTGGGGAGGACCCCTGAACACTTTGGTTGTGAGGATTTTATTTGGTTCTGGTTAGGGACGCTCAGTAGTGCTGAGGATGAAGGGAAGGAAGGGCAGGGTTCCTGATGGAACTGCAGCAGGGGCTGCTCTGTTGTTCCTGATAAGAAGCATGACAGCTGTGCCCACAACATCTGGTTCTCATTGAACCCTAGTGAGAGTTCCTTGCTGAGTCTCTTCCACCCCAGATGTGGTGGTTTAATTGATGGAGCCTGAGAAGGTTTTAGGTCCAGCGTGGAATGCTGCCTTTTCACTGTGATATGTGACTCCAGATACGGTTAGGGCTGGGCTGCTCAGAGCCATCTTTTAAAAGCATTTCTTTTCAATAGTGAATTTTGAGTCTGTTGCCCTCTGTTGGCTCAAGTGCAGGGTAAAGCTCCTTTTCGAGGTGAAAGCTAACAAAAATCTCCTCCTGGCTGAGTGGGGAGGGTTCTGGGGTTTAGAAAATGCAGGATCAAGTCTGCTGTAGCCTTGTGCATGTGAGTGTGCACAGCTCCTATGCCTCCACAGCTCCACAGTTTAAGAATGCAGGCACAGCTCTAACCAAGGAGGAAGGGGCTCTGGAAACTGCCTGGCTCGGCCATTGAAGACTGCACATAAGAAGAAAGTTTTAAGGAGTGATCAGAGGGGATAGTGGTTTGGTGAGCAGGGATAAGAGGATGTTGCACACTGATGAAACAACACAGAAAGCAATGCAGAAACCCCTCAGGGAGAACTGGGCAAGTGGGAGATAAGTTAGTCTTAATGTCTTTCAGCTCTGGCATGCAACTGCCAGAAATGCTTTGGTGAAAAGTCTCTCAAGGATTTATTTTCAATTCCAAAGCAAAAGAAAGATGGCAACCCACACCATCAAAGCTCCTTCTGCACACAACACTGCCAGAAAAAACATGCCTTTCCACTTCCTCTCAGCTGGATCCTTCCTACCTAGGGCATGAGACTGACCCATTGCTCAGACCACAGAGCTACTGCCCAGTTATCCTGTGTCTGACAGCCACTGGCAGCAGATTTAGGGAACAGCATAAATCCATTCAGTAGGAAATGTGCCTTGGCTAGCTCTTAGCACTTCCATGCTGCTCCTGCATAGAGCCAGACCAGGTATTTTCCTGAACTCTCAGAAGGCCCAGGCATGAAGCACCCCCAGTGTGGGAAAACCAGGGCACACCCTGGTGATGTGACATGGAAGTGGTGATGTCAGGAGGGGACAGCCTTTGTGTAGAGTGTGAACATCCTGACAGAAGAGAAACTTCACCCTGAAAAAGAAGAGAGTGCAATAGGTAACAACAGAGCTGTAGAAAGAAGTGCTGTGTGCAGGCCATGGACAAGAGAGACCATTTAACCTTCTCAATCTGCATCTCTTTTTGCAGAGGCAGAGATGTAAAAATCCAGACTTTCAGATCTGCAGCTCTGTGGATCCCTCCCTGCTGTTGGCTTGGATGGCAAACATCAGACTGGGTTTCCCTGATCTGATACAGCAGCACTTTGCACAGCAGTGGTGGTGAACATAGTTTCACTCAGAACTGTTAGAATTAAAGTGGAAAATACATATTTTTCTGTGAGCCCACAAAGCAACATGAGAGCTTCTTTTAGACATGTGTCTTTCTGCTTCCATCTGAAAAAGCCCCATAGCTCCTCTCACTTGCCATCTGTTGGGAAAGATCCACTCTGGACAAGAAACTGCCTGTGCTGCAGCCAGTCTGGAGCTGCTCTGGGACAGCTTGGCCAGCAGTTCCTCTGTGCTGTCTGTCTGGAGAGTGTGCACAGAGGGACTGACCTCTCACTACTGCCCAAGAGCTGAACTCTGCTTAACTCTCCTTCAGCACAGTGCTCAGGTCTCTCCCTCATCTACCTGGCAGCCAGAGAACACAAACCTTTAGAAACTTAATTAACTTGCAAACTCCATGCACATCTTTCACTTGGCCAACATATCATGGGGTTATTGAGGGAGGGAGAAGAAACCTGATGAATGCATGGATAGGTAAGGCAAGATAAAACTAATTTCCTCAGGAAGTCAAAAGAAAATGAGCTGAAAGGAAAAAGAAAAAGTTGACTGTAGAGAACAAATATGACAAGTGACCTTGAAAGACCTCTGGCACCTTCAGCTCCTGAGAAGGAACAGTCTGGCAGGAGTGTGTGTGTGTGTGTGTGTGTGTGTGTGTGTGTGTGTGTGTGTGTGTGTGTGTGTGTGTGTGTGTGCACAGCAGGGAGATGAGGGGGGTCAGGAGCTGAAGGCAGCATTTTTGTGGATCAGTAAAAGTATCAGGAGTATAATATCCCTTGCATTTCAGATACATTTCAGTGTCTGTGACATTTCTGGCTTGATCAGCCTCCATCCTTAACCTGTCTCTGAGTTGTGTGAAGCTTCTCAATACCAGGAACTCACCAGTTAAATTCTGTGCATGTCTTGAAACATTAAATTGACTGTTTCTGAAACACTGAGTGATAAATATCAAGGGGCACGAAAACTAGATTAAACTCAACTCCTGAACAGCATAAACACACAGGAAGATGAACTGCAGAGAAACACACACCTCTTTGTGTGAAATACTGCTCTTACACAGAAGAGTGGCTCAAAATTTGCAAAAACCAGCTCTGTTCAGAACTGATGTAGAAACCTACATGATCAAGACTGGAAATTGTTTGCTTTGCACTGATACTTTCTAGATAAACTCTCAGACTAGAACAATTCAAAAGCCAAATGTATGTGTGTTGTCCTTTGGAACCAAAACATGATCAAGACGTGAAAGGTTTGAGATGGTTAAATGTTTCCTCCAGAGGCTGAGGATTAACAGTCTGGGCAAGTAGCAGGGGAGGGAAATAAAAAAAAAAAAAAAGGTAAAATAAAAGAAGAAACTCTTAACTGACCTGACAAGGGAAACTTAAATCTTGTTTTTAAGAGGTTAGGTTGTACTAAAGCTTGAAAAATTAAATCCACAGCTGTCTCCAGAGGACTATATCTCACTGAGAAAGCTTCAAGTAAGTTTATCATGTATCCAACACCTAGACATTGGACCTCAGGGACCACTAGGATAATATTTCCTCTGGATTAGCAAGAAAGCTAGCAAGTGACATTTGTATGAGGCTAACTTTTAGTTTAAGGGGTTTTCTTATAAAATGATAAATGAAGAATGAGCACACTGGGAAGGAAAGTTCTTGCAGTTTGTAAATCTAATACATCCCCACTATTTGCTTAAAAATGTACTGTTATCTCCTAAATTAGTTTTATTTAGTGACATCAGTAACTTGATGTTTTTATATCTGTCATCCTCCCAGTGAGGATCAATGTGTTCTTTACGAGCAGTATTTTTAATCTCATAATCCCCTTTATGAGAAATGCTTTTAATTTCAGAGACCACAAGCACTGGCACTGAGACAATATGTATGAAAAAAAATTCTAGAGCAAAACCATAGGAAACACAGGATGGATCTGGCACAATTACAGTGCTTTCCTTCTTCTGGGATTCTTCACTACTAGCCAATAAAGCCCAGGATATGTGGAATGCTACTAATTAACTCACCTCACTATGCCTTGCCAGGACAACTGATATGCCCCTGGGTTCCAGGGGAATCTCATGAAACACATGAGATGCTCAGCTGGGTGAGCTAAGGACAACTTTAATATGCTAACTCTGAAATCTGAAATCGAACAGCAAATTGAGTTTTGTACAAAATAAAACTCAGACATCGACACAAATGCCAATGTTGGAGTTTTGTAGCACAAAGCACTTATTTTTTAATGTATTTCACTCTTTCTGTGTCTATATAAAATACACTGGTGTGAGGAACAGGCCATGGGTCCCCAGAGCAAAATGCCAGCAGTCTGTGGATGGGTTACAGTGATGTAGCATCACCCTGTTCTGCCCACAAAGAACATCAGTGACAGTTGTGTTTTCCAGCTCCATAGAAAATCCTCAGTTACACACCTATGTGCTTCTCTGTGCCTGCACAGAAGAACATGTAAGAGGTGGAATGAAGAAAAAGCACACAGAGCAAAATTAAATGGGGAAAGTGAAATAAGGGGAATGGCTTAAACAGCTTACAGATGGTAACTGAATTAGTTCAAAGCTGAAGGATTGTTTTTTCAACACACAGCTCAACAGCACTGTAAAACCTCCATTATTGTAACCCAGAAGCTCCTGAGAACCAGTAATTTCCAGAGCTGAACTCCTGGGCTCTCCTATTTTCTTACTGTTGGGCCAGCCACACCAGTCCCTGTTTTTTCCTTCCCCCAGTGCTTTCCAGCCTCCTGGAAAGCACAGCTGGGAGGGTGAAGGAATATTCTTCCCCCCATGTTCCTTTCCACCTCTCAGGTCTTCTGTTCCCACCCCACACCATCACCATCCTCCTCTGACAGCCTCTTCCAGGTGCCCCAAAAGCTCTCCTGCTTTTCCCTCACCAAGCAGGGCAAAGGGGAAAGTGCACTAAATCAAACCCAAGTTCAGCCTCTGCTTGGTTCCTTCCACGATGGAAATAAAACAAATGAGCATCAGGACAGACCCTGGGAAAGGATTTACTCTACACTCACCCACATTCTCTTTCTTAAACTCCTGATATAAAGACTGGTAATAATGGGGAAGCATCAACTCATAAATCCTAAGGTAAGTCATTCCATGTGTTAAGTGCTATCCCACTAAAATTTTATGTTTTATTTCAGGTCTGAATTCATCTAGTTTGAATGCCTCCCCTTGTACTTCCACTCTGCTACACTCCTCATGTGCTTTGGCTAAAATTAGGTGGAAACAAATACAAAAATACTGCTATCTGTAAAAGTAGAAGAGTTTTTCCTGATATGAAGAACAATGCTGGTGTTGTCCATGATAGTTTAAAAACTTAACAAAAAGATTTTGACTGTAAAGTGTTGTGCAAAATCTTCACTTTTTAAAGGCAATAGCCAGTGTCTGAAGTATTTAGAATTAATATTGAAAAATTGATATTCCCCTCTTGAATCCATTTGAAATTAGTTAAGTCAAATGTCACCAGAGCAACACCACTTCAGCTGAGCTACTCATTCCTTGCTCTCCCTTTGCCTTTTCTGGACAAAAGCTGAAAAAAAGGCAATTATTGTTGTGCAAAGTAGAAACAATTTGATGATCACATGCAGAATCCTTTTCTTTTGAAGGGGAGAAATTCCTGATTTATGATGAAATATAGACTTGTTCAAGTGTAAAAGAGACCCCTCCTTGAAAACACTTTAGCTAGTGCTTAACTTTATTACTGTGGCAAAATTAAGCATGTGCTTGAGTGGTTGCAGAGTCAGAACCATAAAATGTCACAGCCTTTATAGCTGTGAGTCTGCTTTCTGCCTGCTGCATCTAATAAACATTAAGAGGTGAAATTCTGTCCCCACTGGGGTCAGTGGTAAACCCTCACTGATTTTAGCAGAACCAGGATTTTGCACGAGAAATCCCCCTCATTGTCATTAGGGGTCATGAGATGGCACGAACAGAGAGAGCCCATCTGTTCCTCCTTGTATGGACACTTCTATATTGAATCTTTTCAGGCTGTTTGCCAGAAAATGAGGAGAAATGGAAAATGCAAATCCTAGTGCAGCACAAATACTGAACATCCACGTCCAGAACATACTGGCAAGGTAAATGTGACACTTTGGGATGTGCTTTAGTGGTGGATTTGGAAGTGTTGGGTTTATTCTTGGGCTCAATCTTAAAAGTCTGTCCAACCTACATGATTCTAGGATTCTATGACAATATACAACGTGCTGTTCTGTGTTCCTCCCAGCAAAATTCCCTCTTAAAGGCCTGGCCTCGAGTCAGGCACTGGAAGTCCATGTAGATGGGTACTCTACCACAACCCCAGCTCCAAAAGGAGCTACAAGGCCATCAAAGAAGATCAATCCCATGGAAGGCAGCAATTCTGATTTCCATGGGCCAAAGGAGAAAACAGCACACTCTGCTCTACAGTGAACTCAATCTGCTTCTTTTCACATCTTTAGATGTTTCCTTTTAACATCTGAAACAATGGAAACCCACAGGTAATTTTCTTCCCTGGTTTGAAATGAGTTGCAAATTGATGCATTTACTTAGCTCAGTCTTTGATTAAATATATCATAAAATACAAATCACTCGTTTTCATTTTTGTGAAGTCTCATGTTCAAGGACAACAAAAGCACTCAGGATTTGGCAGCCCAATCAAGTGTCACACTGAAAGTGCCCTTCTCTTGCACAGATGTCCCTGTCACTGCTGATCAAAAAGGCATTCAAGATCACCTTGATCTGTGCTCCAAGATTAATTCCATCCAGAAAAGTTAAGCCAGGCTTTCCCTTTGCGTATCAGATTTTGCTTTGCCTCCTCTCACTTCCTCCTCCCAGTATAAACTTTTAAGCCCAGGGTTTATTACCTCCATTCCTCAATCCCTCACTGTGTGACAGCACATCAGAACAACAGCATCTCCATCCCCCCTCTGAGCTGCACAGTCTAATCACCTAACATGTTTCCCTGGAAGTCATCCTTTCAGAGTGCTCCACTTCATTTTAGCTAATAAAGAGTCTTAAGGAGTTTTATGCACAGTTCATTTTATGAGGTCTAGGCAAATGCCCCATATTCATGGTTTTTCCCTACAAAACCACAGAATTCTTTTTTTCCTGAGAGCAAGATGCAATCTTCAATCGATAGATTACAAATTTCAGGGTTCCTTTGGTTTCTCAACTCCACAAAACACAAGAGATTAGGCTATTACATTTTAACAATTCCATTTGCTGGAGAAAAACAGTGTTGGTTATTTTGGTTGAATTTTTTTTCACGGTGGTGTAAAAGAAACCAGTCCCAATGCATTTTCAGCATGCAGTCTTGTCATGTACCAAAGGCTCATTGAAGACAATGGAAACACCTTTTTTGACTTAAAAATCACTCGTAATTTTCAGTCCTAAGAGAACAAACAGAAAGAAATAAAATCAGGTTTACCATAAGGCAATGTGGTGGGTGTTGCTCCAATGTCATCCAAGTGTATTCTGTCCATCTGGTTAATAACATCTGTCTGCAGTTTGAGCAAATGATATAAATTTGGGAGGTTTTTTTCATAAAAATGTTGTTAATTACTCCATCTGTTCTTATTTTACCATATACATATACATATACACATACATATATATACCATATGAGAACACTCCACAGTTGTCTTTCCTCTTTTTACCCACCTGCTTCACTCCTCTTGCTCAATTTCTTCTCATGAAACTTTCTCCCCCATTCTCTTCCTATTCTGATTTTCTCTGCAGCTCCCATGCTCTTTCACACCCTCCTTTATATTCCCTCACTACAAAAAAATCTCTTCTTCAAGCTGACTCCAGAACAGTATCTCTTCCAACTGTTCTGCAAAAAGAACCAAACTACCCCAAAATCACCCAAACAAAAGAACAAAATAGAAACAGAAAGATCTTCTACATTCCAGCTTCTGATTGCAACTTGATCACCCTTCTGCCTCAAATACCACCCTCTCTTTCCTTCTCCTCATATATTCTTCTACTTTGCAGGTGAGGGGATCTCCAGGGTCCCATCCCATAAACCTCATCACACTGTAAGGAAAGGGATGTAATGAATTGTGCAAAATAACATCAGAAGCTCAAGGCAAGTCTGCAGAACAAAACCTCAGGCAGCATGTGCTCTACAATTTAATTTTAGAAGGATCTACCATGCAATACATGGGTTTTGGTGTTTATGCCATGTGGTTTTCTAAACCCAGAATCAACTTGTTGTCACTGACCAACAGAATTGTCTGATCTTGGCAGTGCTGGTGGCTCAATAATTACAAAGATATTTCACTTGGACTCTTTCAGGCTCTGCTGTCCCTTCAGGTCCTGACAAACAGCCAATTTTAGCCCAAACAACATGGCACACTTAACTGGAATAAATGTGCCTGTACTCGTATTTTTCAGTTCTCACATTCTTTTGTATCATTCTCATCTTGTAATCTTTGGCCTCTTTTCCATAGGTGTCTAAAACTAGACTCCATTCACAGGCATATGTGACCAGACAAATAAGATAAATTCATAGTGAAATAAATGGAGACTGTCAGGTACTCAGTGCTCAGTAAATATCAGACTATATGGCTTCAGAGTTTAATGTTTGGCTTATGCTTATCTGGAGAGCTGCTGAAATCACTGGAGAATTATCATTCTGATTAGGCAGCTGTATTTTATTTCTTTATGATGATATTACTGTGATAAAAATAGAATAAGCCTAGTAAAAAAGGTGTTATGTTCTAGCAATGTTTTGTAAATTCATTGCACTAAGGTAGCACTTCATATTTCACAGGGTACTTTCTTTTTCCATTTTCTGTTAAAACAAAGGCAGGCACTGTGTGGATTCCACAAAATATTTTATTCTGCTCAGTTACAGGTTGTGAAAGCATAAAAATTCTTAGTCTTTAATGGTATCAGCAGACATTAAGTATTTATGTTTAATATTTTGCCACAATAAAAAACAAAAGCTTTGTTGTCTGTTATTTATTTCTGCATTACCTCTGCGACTCTGGGTAGACAGAATTTTCAGCTGTACGTTGTGGGGCAGTAAAGAGTACTCCAGAAAACTACAGCCCATTAAGATCCTTTCTGAGACCTCTTGGATATGATGCTGTTTGGTTGTTCTTTAGAGAAGCTTGGAGACAAGATAAAGGGACAGAGGATTCACGTGCTGGCTGAATGTGTAACTTTTCCGATATGATTTTGGATTTTCACTCACTTTGCCAGAGTCTGGAGCCTCAGTAGTGACATCCCCGTGCTCTCTGTTGTGTCAGTGGCTGACCCGAAAGAAAGATTATGTTTCAAAACACCAAGGCTGCCTTAAGGCTGGGCTTTGCCTAGAGCTGAGGACCAGTGGCCAGCTCAGGTTGGCCACAATGGGGCAGGACATCACAACAGCCCTTCTTCAATCCTCCTCTAAATACTGCACACAGG
>JANPWX010000161.1:1144917-1199429 GCA_024734555.1 Trochalopteron elliotii | reverse complement strand
TGGGCCCCACATAGCCCCCCTCACCGCCGCCCCCCCCAATCCCCTCAGAGCCCCTCACCGCCGCCATGCAGAGCGAGGACGCCCGGTACCTCAAGAGGTAACCGGGGAGGATGGGCGCGAGGCGCGGCGGTTCGTTCCGGGGGTGACCCGGGGGAGGAGGAGGTGGGGGGGTCGTGGCGGAGGAGGCGATGTTGTCCCCAGGGATGCAGTGTGTTAGGTAATGGGGTGGGAGACGCGGGTGTTGCGGGGTGTTTGCAGAGGGGTGGATGGGCGGTTTGTGGTTGGAGTAATTTAAAGGAGCTGAGTGTGGTGGGTTGGGGGCAAGAAGGGGCTGAGGTGTCGCTGGTTGTAGTGAGAACTGGCTTGGGGATGGATGGGAGATTATAGTTGGGGGGTGACAATGGAGAGTGTTTTGAGAGGGATGATGATGAGGCGGGTGGAGGTATTGCGTGTGAAGAGTGGCTGGTTTGGAAGCCGACTGGAGGTTGTGGTGTGGTGGGTAAGATGGGTGAGGGGTTTGGGAATGGGAGATAGATTTGTTTAGGCGGTCCCCTCCTCAGCCTGCCCCAGTCTCTTGGGCAGAAGGTTTAGATGAGGATTGGGAGGGTTAGAGATGATTGAAGGTTACTACAAAGGCAGGGTAGGCAGGGAGATGGGGTGGGTGCTGCTGGGGTGAAGGTTTGGAGGGATGCTCTGCTCTGGGGATAGCTGTGGTGGTGTTTTATGGTGTGTTTGGGACGAGGCACTGAAGTGACAGCAGGGTGAGAGGAGAATGGGTGCTCTTAGGAGATGAGTGGAGAGGATCATTATGTATTAGGGGCTGGGATGGGGCAGGTGGCTGCTTTGGGGTTCAGGGATGGGATAAGAGACAGTAAGGCCATATTCAGGGAGAAGTCTGATTCAGAGATGTTAAGAGTATGGCAAGGCAGATTGGGCAGGACAAGTGGCGTGAATGGAAGGGGTAACTGTGGTGTATAAAGTGTGTGATCTGGGTTTGATGTTGCAGATGTGATAAATGAATGGTGCCTTTTATCTGTCTGTTTGGCAGTGAGACCAGTCAGCCTAAAGAACAGGGCCTGAGCTGGCAACTGTTGGATCTCTGTCAGCTTTTTCAGAGCAAAAGTGAATCAATCCCAAAAGAGGCCAGGTCATCTAGGCCTCTGTTCAGATGTTATGTGTGCACAGTGTCACTTTCTCCTGTCATGCTGGTGATTTTATCCATCACGTCATGAATCCTAAGGAGTTCCTGCTCTTGTTTTTTACTTCCTGTCCACTTAATAGTATTTGCAGAATTTCCTGTTTAGACTGTCTAGATTTTGCTTTTTCTCCTCTTATATGCCACGTATTAAGACCCATAGTTGGAAACAGTGCAGGGAAAAAAATAATAGTATTGATAATCTTTGAACATCAGTTCTGTCATAGCAATGCCATGATGGATAAAATTCAAATGGCCACCTTTAATTAAATCAGCAGCTGTAACCTTAGAGTAGTGCCTATTTTTTAAGCCTTACCTATTCAGTTTTGTCATCTTGTGTGATTTTGTAGGAATCTTTGTTTTGTAGTCATCCCTGCAACAGGTGTAGTTGTCTTTTTTTTTGGGAGCACAGACCCAAACCTACTTGCTGTGCTGTTTATTGTGACCAGGCTGGTGTGCAGATCTGGTCATTCCTCTGCTCCCTGTTTCCTTTTGTCATCCTCCACGGGCACTCCCCCTCCCACCAAGTCTGACTTGCTGGGATTTGTCATTGGATTTTCAGCCTTAGCCACGTGCACCGTTTGTCCCACTTTTCATTAGGATAGTTTGCTTTTGCTGTTTCCCTCTAAAGGAATTAGTTAATAAAAGCTATTAACGCTCCAGCTCTGGTTGTGTGAGATCAGCTTGGCCAGCTCTTGTCGGTAGAAAAAACCTCTATTAAACCTTGAACTGGACTGGGTTCTTGTTGACAGAGCAAGCAGTGAAGTGAAAGGGCAGGCTGATGTGCATGAGAGCTCCCCAGTGCATTACTGCTTCTACTCATTGTAGTATTTGCAGTTTAAAATGTTTTATGAAGTGATTTACAGACTCAAGATGTGTAGAAGAGCAGTAAAGAAGATGTTTGTAGATTTTGGGGAGAGGAGGGGATTTTTTTTTCTGTAAATGAAGATTTACCTTGAGATGCTGACAATCTGAATGCAGTGTTTTCCAAATGAAAAACAACTTCCGTGGCTGGGGAGTACATTTTAATGTAGGTCCTCAAGCTTTTCACAAGGTAGGATTTTCAGAGAGGGAACTTGGCTGTGTATTGATTTGTGACTTCATTAGCTCAGAAATAGCTCA
Organism: Trochalopteron elliotii; assembly: GCA_024734555.1. NCBI lineage: Eukaryota > Metazoa > Chordata > Aves > Passeriformes > Leiothrichidae > Trochalopteron > Trochalopteron elliotii. Next base: position 1,197,112 of record JANPWX010000161.1, on the reverse strand, counting down.
GGCCGAGATGGTGCTTGTCAGTGTGAGAGGGCAGAAAATCTCTGCAGCTGTAAGTTCTTCAGTTTACCCATCTGTCCCTCTGAATGAAAAAAATTAAATATGGGAAGTCCTAAAACTGTTTAAGCAGTCTTAAGCTAAGGCTCTCCTGGTTGCTAAGCTCATCAGTGGTTTACTGTTGCCAAAAGGAGGAGGTTTCCTTCCTTTTTTTCCCTGATGATAAATAGGCAGTGTTGTTCCTTTTCTGTAGAGCACTTTGATTCTGTTACACAGTGAAAAAGTTCCTCTCTCCAAAACATGGAGAGTTTTCTGTCGGATTGCTGGAATTGCCTGTGACATGGATTGATGAGCCCTCATGTTGAACTCCAAGGTGACTGCCAGGAGCAGGGAAAACACGGGAAGATCTAATCCTTTTGGCAATGATGAGCTGTTAGTTCAGCTTTATTCTTGTAAAACTTTACCCAACTCCTGTTCTTTACCCATCCTTTTCTTTATATCTGTAAATGTTACTAAGCTGTCACTAACCAGAGCTCTGACTGTCAGGAGTCTGAGTGTTTGCAGTTGGCATCTCCTGATAGATCTTAATGTGGGAGAAATATATTTGGAGATGGGGAGTGAGAGCTGGATTCTTTTGAAGTAAATTGCCGTGAGCTTTCGGTCCTGCAAGACTGGACCTTGTGAGAACAGACTGTAATGAAACATCTGTTTCAAGGTACTGTTAAAGGGGAGTGAACCCAAGTCTCTTCAAAACATCTCAAGTCATAGAGTTTTGCTATACTCTCGTGGAAAATGTTATTCTCTGGCAGGGAGGTATTTTTGTTTACTCTGTGTACCTTTATGTCCTTGCAAGGCTAGTAGTTGAACTGGACTCTTAGTTCCCCACAGTGGACCTTTCTGTGGCCTGTGGGGTTTTTTTGGGCAGCTGTATCTCAAGACAAAGGTGTTTTTTGCAGCTGTATTCTGCAGAAGGGAAAGTGGACACCAGAGTAGCTGGGTAGATGGGGACACATTTCAAACATTTTCTGCTGAGAGTGGTTACACCACAGGCTGCCTCTGAATCTTCTGACATTTCCAGCTTTATGAGGCTGAAGTTGTTTTCCCAGATCTAATTGGCCCAATGCCACGGCTACCTGCTATCTCCTAGATGCTGATATGACTACTGGTGAAGCCACTTGTAATTCTCTTTATGGACACGATCTGTCTAAAGAACCTGAACACCCAACAAAAAACCCACTCCACATCCCAAAAGCCAAACCTACATTTTGGGGGTGGTTTCAGTTTGCAGTGTTTCAGCAGCCTGATTTATGGCACAACTGCACGCATTCGACTGGCAGTACCAAGTGGAAAAGGGACAAGTGTCATCTTTACCAATAAATAAAAATGTGTCACTGTATTCTCTGGATGTGGTTCTGCCACTGCTGGAAAGCAGAAATGAGGTGTATCTTCATCCATCTGAGCCTTTCCTCAGGACCCTTAGAGCTGCATGGACACAGGATTGTTGGCACAAAGGAGGAGAGAGCAGGACGGGCCCGTTTGGCACTGACATACCCCAGAGTGCTCCTCTGGAGAATACTTCTCCCAAGGGTCTGTAGCTGTAGAAAAGCAGGTAGATGTGATTGATATCTTTTGATGGCAGCTGTTGAGTTTTGTAATCCCTCAAGCCTGGCAGCAGGCACAGTGAGGTGAAGAACTGTAGCAAAGAGGTTTGTGTTTCAAGAGAGAATATTTAAATTGAAATACAAATTATTTGTAATTCAGTCTCATCAAATTGTAGCTACTAAGAGTTAGCCAAGAGAATGACAGAAAATTTCCATTTGTAGAGGACTGCACCAAGTGAAGGCCGTTAGACAAAGATTTGTCAATACTGACAAGGTAATGGGGAATCAACTGGGAAATTCATCTGCTTGGTGAAATGCATCTTTTTACTCATTGTGGTGATGTGGAACGGGATAACTTTAATTTCTTTCCTGATTTTTGTGAGTAAGGCTTGACCAGTGGCTTGGATATTTCTGTACTACAGGTAAGAGCCAAGAATATGCCACTAGAACCAGTTTTGGTACAGCTGTGTAGGATGGAATGTGGTATGGAAGGAGAGCACTTGGGTTTAGGGTCTGCATAGAACAGGAGGCAGGTAACTGATTTCTTCTCTGGTGAGTTTTCTGAGCTTTTCATTTAATCAAATTTTTTTTTCCTTTCTGACAGGAAGGTAATAGGAGGTCACATAGATGTGCATCCACATGAGAAAGCCCTCATTGTCCATTATGAAGTGGAAGCAACAATCCTGGGAGAGATGGGAGACCCCATGCTGGGGGAACGCAAGGGATGTCAGAAAATGTAAGGTCACAGCAAGCTCTGATATTTTATTTCAGTCTTCGTAGTCATAGATTCAGTAACTCAGAGTACCACCTACCTCTGAGAAATTGTAGCTTATAGTCTTTATGCAGCTTAGTGCTGGAGTGGCAGAGGGCTTCAAAGCTGGGAAATAACATGTGCCTAGGAAGGTTAACATCTGAAACACACGTTGTAAATTGCTTTTCAGCCATGTCCTTTAAGGTGTTTTCTAAAGAAAAGTGATGACTCCTGTTTTACAGGAGTGGGTAATTGAGGCAGAGAAAAGTAAAGTGATTGTTTCCTGTGCAAATGGTAGTTCATGTTGGAGCAAGAATTACCATTGAACCTCCTGGCAGCCTTATGCTCCAGCTGTTGGCTCTCCTGTTGTTTTGATCTGCCCCTGCCCAACCAGTGAATTCACTGCTTTATCTGCCTTTTACTTTTGTCTGGTTAATTTCTTTCAATACTATTAATATATTCCCCACTGGAAAAGCCCAGAGAACTGTCATAACTTCAGTTTTCAAGCTGCAAGGTTGGACTTATTCTAGGGGTGTTTTATCTGATTTCTTTTTGAAAATTTGACCTGAAGCAGCTTCCTCTGTGTGTGCGTTAGGAGAATAACTTGGGGAAAAAGAAAAGAGTATCCTTAAATTGTCTCAAATTTTTGAAGATATCAGGAGCTTTCTTCTGTCATCAGATGCATCAGCAACTTGCATCTGCAAGGTGGTGGAATTCCTTTTTGTTCCACCGTGTTGTTAATGCTCACAGAGGTTTCTTGCTGCTTGTTGCTTGTGGACCTGGCTGCAGATCTGCCAGAGCTGTGGGAGACTCCTGACACTGCAAAAGAACCTTCCTGTGCAGAGAACACCCAGAACTGCCTTTCATCTGGGACTTCTTTGTGTGCCAGTACTCCTTTGTGGTCCTGTGCACTTTTTATGGGGTATATTGCCAATCAATTACTGTCTTTTGTGTCTAAGGTGGTTGTAAGGGATCTGTTCATACAGCTGCCTTTAATGTTGCTTGTCAGCTCATGAACGGTCACGCTCCACCAAATCTGTTTGACAGTTCCTTGCCATTTGGAGTTCAGAGACACCACTTTGGCATGAAAGGCACAGGCACTGGGTGTATCAGGATCATTTCTGCTTGAAGAAATTCCTGACTGTGTAAACATAATCAAAGGACTGAAGATAAAAAAACCATAAAAACTGAAAAGAGACCTGTCTGTGTTGCAGCATTCGGCTGAAGAGTCTTAACGCCAACACGGACATTTGTTCCCTGGCTCGGAAGGTTGTTGAGGAATGCAAACTCATCCACCCCTCCAAGCTGGCAGAGGTGGAGCAGCTGCTGTACTACCTGCGCAACCGCAAAGATTCCTCGGCAGTCATCGGTAAAAAATACAGCTACAAAGTAGCTGGGCACTGGGCTGCCTCAGCCTTGAACAAACACTGAGTTTCCAGCTGGGAGCCCAGTGTCTGGGGATGGTGACAGGAGGGGACATATATGTTTTATCACCCAGTTATGATCTTGAAGTGAGATTGGAGGGAATTACCTTTTTAACAACCAAATGTATTTCACGATCTTTTTTTTTACTGGCTGCCTTCTGCTTTAGCAGGAGTTGAAAGGTACAGATTCTGCTATTGGGTGCAGCCTCATCATATTGAACCTGCACTTAGAGTGACATCAAAAGTCTCTAAGAGGATCTTCCTAGAGAGACCTCTGCCATCACCTCTTGCAAGGGTAGACAGTGTGCTGAGGCCGAGTTTGGGCTGTGTGTAAAGCTGGAGAGTTTCAGAGCCTGACAGGCTTTGGTCCAGTGTAGCAAACAGCCTGGGGTGTTTCTCTCATCTTGTCATCTTAAGTTCCTGGCCTCTTGGTGCTCCTGTTTATGTCTTAAGTTCACCTTAAACTTTCTGCTCAGGGCACAGTTGAATATTTAACATTAGATTCTACATTACCTTGCAGTTATCAAGGTTTCTTGCAACCATGAAATGGTAAGCTTTGTTCTCAAGCTGGATTCCTAGTGAGACAGATTTAAGACTTAAGATTTATGTTATGTGTGGGGTTTGATGTAAGAGCTTTGCATGTTTTACCCTCTTTCCCTCTGCACTTCTGTGTCTTGGTGTGTCACAGGGCACAAGCAGAATCAAAGCTGCTGAGGTGTCTCACTTTGGGAGTGAGTGTTGTCATTCTGGGCTTGCTCTAATGTTTATTTCCCTCTGTCTCCCCCACTGATCATTTAGACTGAGTTGTCAAAAGGAAGCTGAGGATTTGCTCTACTCCCTAGGGACTGTTCAGCTTCAGAAACCTGTATTAGTGTGGCAGGTCAGCTGGACACAAAAGGACTTTGACCTTGATTTAACTGGGGTGTTCATTATGAGAACACTGGATGTGTGCTTGGTCTGTGTTTGTGTGTAACTTAATTACACTCAACTGCACTTTTTCTTTGTAGTAAAGAAGGAGAAAACCAGCAAGCCAAAAGATCCACCCCCATTTGAAGGAACAGAGGTAAATATTGGTGTTAAAAGAGAAATGCAAACCCTGTTTACTACTTCAGTAAGCAGTTACCAAAGGGAGGAGGGGAGAGGAAATGCTGAATTCTTGTGGCTTTTTTAATTCTTGTTTTTTAAACAAAGAACTTGGTTTGGAAATACTGTACAATGGAAAAAAAAATACCTCCATAAAGGGTAAAATATTTGACTTGCATACTTGCCCCAAGTATAGCACACAGCAGGACAGCCAGTGAGGTCTGGAACATCGGACAGGACACAGAGTCATGTCTGAGCATCCTTTTATTTTTAGGAATTATATCTCACATTTCCTGCTGTTCATTGCCAGTGATTCTGCACGTGTTGGGGTTTTTCAGCTTGTATTTTATTTTTGCCTGAGACCTGCACTCAGAAGCTGAGTGCCCTTTGGTGTCGTGACTGAATAACGTTGTGATTGCTGGTGTTGAATTGCCACGTGTCTCTGTGGAACCCTTGCCTCTGGCTGCTTTCAGATTGATGAGGTTGCCAATATCAATGACATGGATGAGTACATTGAGTTACTGTACGAGGACATTCCCGACAAGGTGCGTGGCTCTGCCCTCATCCTGCAGCTGGCCAGGAATCCTGATAATTTGGAAGAGCTGCTGATGAATGGTAATTTTAAAACCCAGTGGTAATTTCTCTTGTGTCCAGGGAGAAGTAGTTCACCTTTAATTTGGGATTTTCTTTAGTTTGCTAGACTCTGTTTCTCTGTGTTTAATAAGGTGGCCATCAAAGCCCAATTGGCTCTCTCTACAAATGGATGCTGCTTAGACTGGTTTTAGGTGAGCCTAATACTGAAATCTTCCTAGGCTCTACAGGCTTCAGCTTTTTTTTTTTTTTCCTAGTTATTTTGATGCTAAGTTAGCTTCAGCTGGCATTACTGCTGCAGATGGGAATGTGTTATTGTATTCTGTGGATCAGGAAACTTGCCTTGAAAAGGGGTGTTTGCAAGCTGACATAAATTAATCTTGTAATTTTCTTTCCTTACCCCTTTTGTCTCTTTTGCTGAGCCCTTACACCCTCACATTCCCTGAGTAAATGATGACTTCAGTACATGCCTATCTTGCAGTGTCACCATGGAAGATGGGATGGGAATGGTGAGCCATGAAATAATGGCTTGTCCCTACGAGTTGTTGAAAATAGTTAGTGCTTCGTGTTCCCAGTTGCTGCTTTTCTGATCAACTAGCATGGTGTACATGAAGAGAGACTAGCTAGGGGAAGGTGAATGGAAAAGTGAGATTAAATAAGACAAGGAGAAACCAAATTATTAAATAATATGAAGTAGATTCAGGGGGAAAAATAAATAGAAAGATGGATGAGAAATACTATCTGTCGAGGTAGAATTTAAAGGGGATTTGAAAGTGAAAATAGTGGTGTTTTAGGCAGGGGACACAGTGTAGTGTGGAACACAGAGCTGGCAGAAGCCACAAGATCCAAAGGTTAGTGGTAGTTTTAAGATGACTTTGGTGTTTGGTTGCACTTTCCCTCCATGTTTTTACCTCCTAGGGTTTGTGACAGGGTGACCACCCAGGGTACTCTCTGGTACTGTCTCCAAACAGAACTCATGAGCAGTGTTGCCTGTTAAAGTGAGATACCTGTGAAAGTGTTCTGCTAGAAAATTTAAAATAAGGTGTATTCAAATTCTGAGACTCACAAGCTAAAAAGGAAGGACATAAAATGCTGATGCTTCTCTAAATCTTCTTCCACTTCAGAAACTGCCCTGGGTGCATTGGCTAGAGTGCTGAGGGAAGACTGGAAGCAAAGCATTGAACTGGCTACCAATATAATTTACATTTTCTTCTGCTTTTCTAGGTGAGTACAGAGTCCTGGGTTTAGGAAGATAAAGAATGTAGCTCTGCTTAGTGGCTTTTCATTTGTTTTCTGCTCTGTGCTACAAAACTTCACTGAAACAGGAAAAACAGACAGAAACACACTTGTGCCTCAGTTTGATCACTTATAACAAAAAGAACTCTCATGGTGAGGCAGTTTGTGAGAGAGCTGGGAGGCAACTAGTAAAGATTCTGACTCATAGTTTTGTGTGAGAAATGAAAGGTGGCTGAGCTGCCACCTCTGATTTCCATCTGCACTCCTACAGGGAAGAAGCAATGTTCAAAACTGAAGTGAGTGCATGCTCTTGTTTAGCTATGCCAGTGTTTCAGCATACCCTGCCTAGAAATAATTCAAGCAGAAATTGCATTTACCTTGGTTTTAGGTCTCTGTTGTATTTCTGGTGAGGGGAGAGTGCTCTGGAGCATTTGCAGTATGGGAGGCAGGGCTGAGGGGAAAAACTTTTCCTTTATGTATGAAACCTGGAATATGTTTTTATTTTGATCTGGAGCAACAAACTGTTCCTTGTCTTTCAACGAGTTGAGAAAATATTCATGTTTTCAGGGATGTTTTGAAATAATTTTCCAGTAGGGAAGTGCTATAATGGGGCACACTGTAAATACCTTTTTTACTATTTCATGTGGTGCAGTATTGCTACCATAGATGTCAAAATAGATGTGGAGTTGTTGACATTTATTCCTCACAAGTATTATTTCTTCAATGTAGTTTCTCTCAATTTCATGGGATAATCACACATTACAAAATTGGAGCTCTGTGTATGAATATCATAGACCATGAACTGAAGAGACATGAGCTTTGGCAGGAAGAACTTGCTAAAAAGAAGAAAGCTGATATCCTTTTGATGCTCTGGCACAGCCTGATGGTTTCTGACTTGTTTTGATGAGTGTTGTTGGGTTTCACAAGAGGAATACACAGCAGCTTCTCTAAAAGCAGTAGAATCTACCAAAAAGTGCAAAATATAGTTCAGATATAGAGAAATTGAGAAAGACCAAAAGTGAAGATTTTGGGATGTGAAAGAGGTTAAGCTGAAGTGACTAAAGCAACACAAGGGAAAAAAAAGTTATATTTTTATCACCAGTATGTCTTAGAACATCTGTGCTGCTTATTAGGGTGTAAAATATTCCCACCTAGAAGGAGAGAGGAATCCTGGCCTGGATTGCAGGTGTAGCAATTGGTGCTGAGGGAGAGTCATGACACTGGGTATTCCACACATCCCTTGCTTTTCACTGGTGAGGGAGGAACACTTTTGAGGACAGTTGTCATCTAGCCTGCATCACTTTTCTCTGAACTCCTTAACTTCTGTAATTCACTTGATGAAGATCCTGAAAATCAAACCCTGAAAAAGGACTATGAGAAAACTTACAAGAAATACAAAGGGCTGGTTGTCAAGCAGGAACAGCTGCTTAGAGGTACCAAATCCAAGTAGCAAATTGTTTTGTTGTTGGTAAACATGGCTGAGGGATCCTGCTTGATTCTTGTTATAAACAGGATGTCTTAAACATCCTGAATGTGTGGATGAATATGGGAGAGTGTTGCCAAAGAACAGGGAGAAGACAAGTACTTAATCAGATTGTTTGACACTATTAGTAATTTTGAAAGCCGTTTGTCAGAAGAAGAGCAAAAGTGATCCACTCTTCTTTGCTCATGATGTTGGTTTGGGAGGAGTTGAGTATTTGGGTTTTTTTGAATTTGCTTAACTTAGAATGAAATATACTCAAAGAGTCAGATACAAGCTATCTCAGTTTTTGTAGTAAAATACACTTCATGTTAGGTTGAAATTATCTGAGTGGCCCCTCTCTTTCCTGAGAGGGGCTTTTTAATGCTCCTGTTGGAATTGAAGAAAAACAAAAAATACAAACCACACAACATAAAAAGCTTCTAGTGATCATAATTCTAATTTTTTTTCAAACCCACGATTCGAATTAATCTTCTTAATGCCTTTTAAAGAGGCAAAAAAACCCATTCACAGGCAATTTCCTTCCAAATGCATTGAAAAGGGAGCATAATGCTTCTGAAAGTCTTGCCTTCAGCACTTAAAGTGTAAATAGAGACTTGTTTAGCTGTGTTGGTCGTGATCTGTTGCTGTGATTTGTGTTGACCTTTGTTAGTTGCAATTTACCTTCTCCTAAACCTCGCTGAGGACACTCGCATTGAGCTGAAGATGAGGAACAAGAACATTGTCCACATGTTGGTGAAAGCCCTGGACAGGGATAACTTTGAGCTGCTCATCCTCGTTGTAACCTTCCTGAAGAAACTCAGCATTTTCATGGAGAACAAAAACGATATGGTGAGGTTTGTAGCATTCTACTGTCATGCAGGAAAGGTTGGAGTTCTGAAAACTTTGTATGGTTGGAGGGAAGAGGGAGACATCTCTGCTTTCACACCGGGTGTCTCTAGCACTGATTATCCTGTTTTGTTACAAGTAAAAGTTACAGGTGAAATGAGTGAAAGAAAAGCACAGCATCCAATGGTAACCTACTGCAGTTTTGAGGAAATGGCATCCCAGACAGAGAATATGATCCACAAAATTCCAAATTTTGACTTCAGCACCCCAGAGTCTTGTCATACCCTCACGTCTGATGATGCCCATGACTGCCCCCAGACAGTCGTGTCTTGTCATGTCTCTTGTGGCAGCATATTATTGTTCCTGCCATGTATTGACTTGGTAAGAGAGGTATTTATCCCTCTGGAGTTTGCTAGATTAGTTTACTTATTTCCTATGTCAGTTTGGTTTTGAAAGGCACTTCACATCTGTTCCTTCCTGCTGCCAGTAGCTCCTGAGAACTGCAGGCAGTTATCCTTCATAAGCTTTTTTTTTTTTTGGGTGAAATCTTACACTTCTGAAATTGTAGCATACTTTTTTTGTGACTTCAAACTTTAGCCAAGTATCTCCTTTACTGATACTTAAATAGATGCTTGACTTCACCTTTGTGCCTGTATTACAATCTGTTAGATGAAAATGATACATTTTCCTTATCCAAGAGGTGTAATCTGAGATCAGTGGTACACAGAGAGACTCTGAGATGAAAAGATCTGTGTAAAAGCAGTGGTGAATTAACAGGACCTTTGCATGCATGTGCACAGAACACTGCAGACCAGAATCTCCCTTATTTATATATGGGACTTGGTTAGGAAAATAAGAATGAGCTCTCCAGCCCACTGATTTGCTGGCACACTTTCCCCATTCCATCTGATTTAGTGGAAAGACAAATAAAACAAAGTTGTTGAATCAGTTTTCTTTCAGAGTGTCCTAACAGTTTTGAAAATGTTGGTGTGCTTCAGGTCAGCTGTCTGAGCATTCCTTACTGATAATAAAGATGATGCTTTTTTCTCCATGGTTTTATTTAGGAAAGCTACCAGTGCAGGAGAAGGTGTTCTGATATTTGTATTGGGCAGTAATACCAAACTGTCAGAGGCAAAATGATCCAAGATTAGTTGTGCAGCACCTGATTCTAAGTAAAACTGAATAATCCAAATGTATTTATAGCACATTCTTTCCTTGGCTATTCCAGGGCCATATGAAATTCAAAGCAGTGAGGTAGGAGTTCTTGCTATCTGATTGTTTCTGATCAAAGCTGTCCAGGCAGTTGTCAGATTATTGCACTGTGCTGTGTGGGGAGAGCTGTAGCTTCTTAGTATTCATTCAGTGTCTATTTATAACTAGAGTAGTAATGTACATGGAGAAGTCTGAAGAATGCCAAGTAATTTTATGTGCCTCCTTCTGGCCAAAGAAGGATCTGGGAAACAAAAAATGAATGCATTTAAAAGATTATGTCAAATAAAAGCACAGAAATGTTGCTTAAAACATGATAAAAACTTTCTGAAGTCTTGCCAGTTCAGATGTGTTTTCTGGCTGGTAAAGTGAACATGATCTCAGGAACTGATACCACTTCTCAGTTCCTGGATTCCACTTTTTAATTGGAAAGTGATACATGTTTCAATATGACTTTCATGCTTTTATTAAATTAACATGCAGGATGGCATGCCTCTTCTGAGAGCACATGCACACTTCTGTCTCGGGGTTCATTTGAAATTCATAATGAAAGGTCTCAAATTCTTTTTGGATGCCAATTTTCTGTCTTTCTTGGTTGGGTCTATCTTTGACTCTACTGGCAGTTGCTGCAGAATTGCATGTGTTAAAGTTTAAATGAGTTTGCTCACCCCAATCTAGTTTTGCAGGTCATGTCTTCACATTCCTGCAGTATTCCAACTGTGAGGAATGTTTCCAAGCCATCTGAATTGGTTGGTTCAAAACCTTTTTTAATCAATGTTTCCCAGTAACCCAGTCTAGAAGACTTCAACCACAAAGGCATAAGCAAAACTACTTCATATTAAAATGCATTAACAGTCACTGTTATGGCTACAAATTGGATACTGAAGCCAAAGTAAGTTTGGATGGGTTATGATTTTTGTGGTTTTTTTCTTTGAAATACAGGTTGAAATGGATATTATTGAAAAACTTGTGAAAATGGTGCCATGTGAACATGAAGACCTGCTGAATATCACTCTTCGACTGCTACTGAATCTCTCCTTTGACACAGGCCTGAGAAGTAAAATGGTCCATGTTGGTTTGCTTCCCAAACTCACTGCACTGCTGGGTATGTCTTCTTTTGGTCTGACACAGACATTTCAGCATTCCAGTGGAGCTGTTTGCATCATGGTGTCATGTACCTCACAGTTGCTGTGCCACTTTTGTCTTTGCCACTTCCTCACTACTCCCAGCTTCTCAGCATTCACATCATCTTGTCACACACAGCTTTAAATGGAAGTTTAGAAAGTTTCCAGTAGATTTACTTCTAGGGTCTCTTAAACTGTAGAATGAATCTTGCAGTTTTTCAAAATTACGTCAGTGGCTACCTGAAAACCACGTGAGCTGACAAATGAATGATGTTTGAAATTCTGGGGGAGCAGCTAGGAAAAATACCCAGCAACTTCACAGAACCTAGCTGATGAGAGTACAAACTATATATATATACATATATATATATATACATTGGTTTTTAATGAAGGTTGATATACCTGCTGACTCTTGTAACTTGTCCAGACAGATCAGAAATGTCCCAATTTTGTTAATTTTCAATCTAGGCAGTACTGATTTCTAGACTTTCAACTTGGCAGTTTTGTGTTAAGATCTTGTAAATACATGAGTTACAAGTGAAACTTTTTGTTGTCTCCAGGGGAAAGGCATGGAAAACAATAAGGAGTTTGGAAAAAGCAGAGGATTGTTCTGTTTGATCATTGTTGTATGCTGGAGTTCTGAGGAGGGACTTTTATTGCTTTTTGTGTGTCCTTTGGCTGATATGACCTGGAGGCTGCTCTGGTAGATACACTAAAGGTTTAGCAGCTTTTGGCTCTCAGGATTGCTGAGTGAGAGTGGAGGATCTTGTCTGCTGTGAATCACTGAAGCAAGACATTGCTAAAGTCTTCTGAAATCTGTTGGCTTTGGGATGTGCTAAATCCAGTGCAGAGGGTGTATCCAGATACTGGCTGGAGCAAGGACAATTCAGTGTTGAATCTCAGCTTTCTCCTTTAGCTTTGAAGTCTCCTCAATTCTACTCCAACCTCCACACAGCCTTATTGCTGTTTAGTGAACACCATGAAAACTGAGAGTGCTTTGGAAGCCTTAATCCTGTTGGTGATTGTTATATGAGAGCTACCTGGTACAGCCTGAAATGCCTCACATCCTTTTATACTTTCTGTCCCACAACCATGTTTGCACTGGTCTGAGCTAGGACGATGAAAATCAGCATTTGAAATCCCACTTCTTTATCTTTTTATCCTCAAGACAATGTTGTTTGGTAGTAAAGTGAACTGAGAAATGGAAGGTGATGAGGAAATCTCTTTCCTCTTGTTTGAGAGAGGATCTGGTTAGTTAGTTTGGTTCAGCTTGGGCTGTAAGCTTTTTGGGGCAGGAACTTGTCCCTTTTGTTCATACAGCAGATCATGTGCTGGTCTAAGGGGGACTTCTGGGGATTTGTCACCCCAGGCAATGGCACGACACAAATCACTGAAGTCCCTGCTCCTAGAAATTCCCCATTTAATGTCAGAGTCAGACTGAACTCCCCAGTTAAAATCTGCTTTCTAGAGTCTGTTTGTCATGTGGAGAGGAGAATTGCTTTTCAAATGCCATTCTTAGAGTTGTAACCAGGTCTGTGTGAAGGCTGTTTAGCTCAGAAGAGCTGGTTGCTAAAATTGGAGTCTGTTCCTCAAGTGGCTGTTAGAGTAATCTACTGCAAGTCCTGCTGGTACTTCCAGAATATTCACAATGTGTTTCTTTACTCATCTCAGAAGTATTTAACCATTCTTTCTCTTGTTTTTAATTTTAATTTTTCATAGAGGCATGTGCTGGTTGTCCTTGCTTCTCCCTGTAGAAATGGTTCATATTTACTTTTCATGTGCTAACTAGAAAATCTAGCTAGAAGTATTGTCTATTACTTTAAGCCATAACTGTGATTTGTGAGACTTTCTTGGTGTGGTGATTCAAGCAATTCTCAAATGCATCACTTGGCGTATCCTGTCTGAGAGAAGTCTGCAATCTGAAGAATAAAACAGCCATGTGCCAGATGCCCCATTCATACAGGTTATTTGGGTATTAAACACACATTATTCAAGTCAGTACCCTTCAGTTTCCATTTGCAGGTCGTCTCCAAGTGCTAACACAGCACAACAGCTGCTGACAAGTCCCTGTACAACTCTTAATGCCAAGAGGTCAAATGTGCTGACTCAACCTGCTGAAATCCAGCATTTGTGCATGCTGGGCCTCTGAGCCTTTAGCACTGGGTTTGAGATGGGTGCAAATTAAGTGTAGTAGGTGTTCAAGGGGAGAGTTGAGATTGCAGAGAATTAAAGGGTTTGTTAGGCAGTGGTGCAGGGCTGAGCATGGAGGTGAATGCAGTCTGCAGTTCTGGAAGATGCACTGCTTTCCCAAGGGACACTTAATTGCTTGGGAGCAGGAAGGCTCTAAATGGAGGTTGAGGCTGAGGGAGTGGGCATGAACTGGCTCCAAATGAGCTCTCAGGAATGGAATAAGTATGCCATGGATATATTGGAGAAGGACCATCTCATTTCTTTCAATCACACTCCAGTGTTGAGGCTGCTGTTGAAAGCATGGACATGAGAATTTCTGCTTAAGTCTTGGTTTCCACTTTAATTAGCTTTTTCTTTTTAATAGTGCCAATTGCTGCTTCCCCATGGAGCTGTGCCAGTCAACACCACTGGCTCCTTTTCGTGGTTTCTCTTCACAAGCCACAAGTACTGTATATGACAAGGCTCCTCTTGCTCCCTGCAGGGACCCAAATTAATCAGCCACAGCTGATCTTTGTGATGCTTTGTGATGCTCAAAGAGCTCTGTGCAGCTAAGGGAAGTTTGGCTTCACATTTGAGATCTGAAGCTGGAGCAGAGCTGTGGAGGCCTGTAAGATACAGTCTGCTGTATTCAGCTTTTTCCATACATAGGGTGCTGAGGAGCTATGAAATGAGGTTTTGTTGCTTTGTGAGACTTCCATCCTTTAACCAGACCTTTTAAATGTTGAACCACCAGGGCCCTGCAGAGAATGTTTTTTGTAGTGTGACTTTGTTTTAATACTTAGAAATTATATTGAGAATGGTCTTTCCTTTCTTTTCCTTCCCATATATGAAGTATGACTTCAGTTGCCTAAGGTGAGAATTCATGTGAATTCATCAAGTGGTTTAAACTAGATGTTTGCCTGAAGTGTGGAAAATACAGGTTCAGTGTCTTCCAGTCATCCCCTTGGAAAGAGAAACCTACACACTACTCTGTGGAGCTTTGCTTCCTTCTTAGAGTGCTCTCATTGTGTTTTGCATGGCAGAATTCAAGGGAAGTGGAGCAGAGGAGTGACTTTCTCCAGTTATGGTAGAGTTTGGAAAGGGGGCAACATAGACCTAAGCTTAAAAACAGGATACAAATCTGTTTTCTTGATCCCTGGAAATGCTCTTCCACTGTTGGACATAAGAGAAATGTTACCCTTTTTCATAATTCTTTCCCTGGATGTGTGATTGGCTTCTAAAGTAAATGCCCTGGCAGCAAACAGAAGAAAACATTGTCTACAAGGAAAAAATAACCCCCCTCACATTTTGTTTGGACCAAATCCACTTTGTTGTTCAGTTAAATGGCCAAACTGAATACAAAATCTTTAGTACAGCTCTCTTAAATATAGTCACAGCTTGTGATTCATAGTCTTCTAATAAGGGTGCTGTTTTATGCTGCATCTGAGTTGTTTCTTGTCCTTTGTGAAGTGAGACAAATAGTTCCCCATTTGCCATGAGAACAGCAGGCAGTTTGTACAGCAGAGCCAGCTGGGGGCTGCTGGGGGGGGTTAAGGCAGCCTGAAAAGCTCATGGTGGAGTCCTTTCAGAAGCAGCTCCTGGGAGCATCCCTGTGTGGTGGGCAGTGGCATTTCTGCTTCCTCCTAACAGTGAGGTATCCCTCTCCAAGGATGCAAACAGCAGGGAATGTTGCAAAAGCAGTTACAGTGGGGACTGTGTTGCTGCTCAAAGAGTAAAAGGAGTAGGTCTGGCTCTGTGCAGGGAACAAACATTTTCTTCATGATGTGTGTGTTAATCTCCCAGAGGTGCTGGACAGTTCTTAGGTGTACTCAATACATACCTTCTTGAAATGCCATTTTCTTTTCATTCACTCCCCAGTGTGAGCCATGCTGAAAGAATGAACCTCCATTATGCCTGGAAGTCAGATTTAAGTGTCTCTTTGGTTGCTTGCAATTATTATCTGCTTTTAAAAATGGAAGATTGAACACAGATACTGGTGAGCTGAAAAGTGAGTGGGTCACAAAACAGGATCAGTTGCAAATCAGGCCCAAACAGAACATGGAGTGCAGAAGGGTTGTGCATACAGCTGTGAAAGTGCCACACAGTGCCAAGGTGGTCAATCTCAAAAAGATTTTAGGTGGTGAGGAACATCCTGGGTTATGTTTTCCAGCACAGATTACAGTGGCTGAAAGCAATTTGGCTTTGTGGATTTGTGTTCAGCCAAGCAGATGAGTGTTTGTTATATACAGCACTCTGAAATACACTATGGGCAGACCCAGGTAGCAACAGTATGGTTTTGCCAGTCACAGATTGTGGCCAGCCTCTCTGCCTTATTAATGTGAGCATCCTGCCATGATGTTCTTAATTTCTTGGTGTTCTAAGACTTAATATAAGCCATGAGGAGCAGTAGCCACCTAATTTTAGATAAAAATTCAAAGGCTGTGCAAACTCCAAAGTAAGTCACTCTTCTCTGACTTGTTCATTTAAGCTAGAGAAGCCAGAGCAGAAAGTAGCACTGACAGTCACATTTAATCCTCAGTGAAGAGCCTGTCTTTACTGGGTTCATTGATAGAATCTTTTCTGGGAACTGCTGAAATTCCTCTGATTTTTTTCCATTCTTTACAAGTTGGATTTAATGAGCAATCAAAAAATTGCCAAACAGTTGTATGTTGGGCTTCTTGACAATCAAGGCTTGATATGGTATGCAGCCAAGCTGGATTATATGGTGACTGCTGTTTAAAAAGCCAAGTAGTACTTTGCTCTCTAATTAACGGAGTGCTGTGGGTTTTTAATGCTCTATTCCTTTTATGAAAGTTTCTTTTAAGAAGGCTTAAAGTAGATGTGCTCTCTTTATGAGTTCACTTGGCCTTTTTGTAATGAACTTATTATGGAGCTTCACACATCTGTTGAAAAATGGAGCTTCTTATAGGCTACTGCAGTGTTTTTTTCTGACTTTAATAGGCCTCGTTTATCCTATAAAGAAACATACATTTTCTTACCTGATCAAGTGAGCAAACAATGAGGGTCAGATGTGGCAAAGACCCTAACAAAAAGCACATGTCCAGCCATCAGGGTGAGGTAAAGTCATATCAGGATTGCTTGAAGTTATTAATGGCAGTAAAATTTATGCTTCCTCCTGTTTTCCCAATTAAATTGAGAAACCTTTTTTTCCTGAGGTGGCTCTGCAGCAGCTGGTTCCAATACTACTTGTGTGAATATTGCCTGGGGTGTCTCCATTCCTTTATAGTAAAGGCTGGCTGAAGCACATTAAGTAACAGTTCAGCTACAGGGACCAGTCTGTTGGAAAGCAGCAATTATTAAGGGATTTATTTTAATGGTAGTTTTTTTATCATTTGTGGTGAGTATGGCCAAGGCTTAAAAAAAAGAGAAAAATCTTAAACAACAAACAAAAAGAACCCCAACACAAAAAAGACTCAAACCCAAAAACATCTCTTAACATTAATTTTCAAAATCCTCATTAGAAGTGCAGATAGACCTAAGCATGTCTGAGTGACTTGAGGAGAGGTGGGTGCACAACATGTCTCAGAACTCAGCATTTAAATTTAGATACCTCGAATGTGGATTAGACAGCAAACTTTAAAGAAGAAATGACCTCTCATTTTGAGAAATGCAGAACTGAATGTAGAGACTCATCAGTATCAGGTGAGTGAAAGCTCCTTTCTGTGCTGTGCTGGTCACAAGTGCATGTGTGAATTTACCTGTGTTATTGGCTTTTTTTAGCAGAGAGGATAACTTGAGTGGAACATGAGAAGCTAACTTCATGTGTGTTGATTGAAAATAAAAATGCTCATGCCAGCAGCAAGGACAGGAGTGATGGCAGCAATGTGATGATGAGGGAGCTGAGTTGTTGGAAATTCACTGAACTCATGAATAGAAAGGATCCCCTGAGCCAGTATTTCTGTTGTGGAGCTTACAGGATGTGACTGATTAATTCAAAGCTTTTAATGGTTTCTTAGCTTATTGCAAGAGCAAATTAATACTTAACAGTAAAAAGTAAATCTAATCTTCTGCTGAACTGTTGACATCTGAAAGCTTTACAGAGCTTAACTTGGATGCCTGAAGCATGACAGAAACACAAACAACCAGTTCTGGTTCCCTGAAAAAATCTCCATAAAGAAGGGGTGGGGCACTTCTGCTAATCTTCCTGATCTGTGGTGGTTTCATCATAAGGAGGGCCAGGATGGAAGAGAGGAGCACCTTTTCCAGAGCTGTTTGAAGGCTGCAGGTGGAGGGGTGGCCTCAGAGGACCATGTGGAACAATTCTGCTGCTGGAGTAGTCCTAGAGCTCCTGAGGATTTTACAAGTTCAGATGTAAGGGAGAAGGTTACTCTCTGCTTTCCTTCAGGACATATGGAAGCATCTTAACTCACAAGTTTGTTCCTTCCTTAAGAGTTTCTCAAATGATTGTTGCAGTCCAGGAGACCAACTGTACATTCCCCATGTCTGCAGTTGCTGAGGGGAGAAATGATTTGGCACTTGATAATATTCTCTTCAAACCCTTTTAAATGGGTGCTTGACTAATACAGGGCTCAGTTCTTGCTATCTGGAAGACTCAAAAGCTCAACCAGTGGTTAACTCCACCTTTTGGGCTTAGTAGATTTGAACCTCAGCTTTGTACTTCAGTATCTTCAGAACAGGGGTAAAACCAGTGTCCATTTCAGAGTGGTGAATCATCCCTTTCTCAAGGCAAGAGGCAGCATCCTGCATCCTGCATGGGGTTTGTTCCTCCTCCAAGCAGGAACATGTTGGAATCCAGCTGCACCATCCATTAGGAGCTGAGCTGCTCTGCTGTGGAGCCAGGAGCACAGAAAACCTCCACCTATTTCCTTTCCTCCACTGAATTCCAAACTAGATTAGAAAGGTGTGTTTAGATCCAAAAAGTCTCAATATTTTCTAGTAATTTTAATTGGAGCAGTCGATTTATTTTAACAAAATAATAGTGCAGGTATGGCAAAAATTATGCATGTCCTGTACATTTCCATTTAATCTACGTAGCATGGTGGAGACTTCTAGAAGAAGATCTTTGCTTAGAATTTTTTCCACTTACTTTGAAAGTGTGTGTTTCCTTAGTTTGAATCAGACTGAGAACCTGTTCTAATTTCTAGTTTCTGGTAATAACAACAGTTGTTAATTCTTTTTTCCATCTCTTCATAGCCTAACCCAAAACATAATACTTTTGTGGAGAAAAGAGAAGCAGCCTACCTTCTTTCAGGGATAATCCTATTGCCTTTTGATTTCTCTCTAATCTGAATTTTTAGTTGATTTCTTTCTGCTTTGTGAGGTATATGACATATTGCAACTGATCAGCTTCCAGTTTCTGTGTGAAGTCACATTAGTTCAAGTATGCTTGGTTGTAGCCCATCCTAAGGACAAAAACAGGGTTTGCTTTGCCTGCAAAAAGGACACACCTGATTATAGCAGTGTGTTACTTACCCAGTGGCTGTGCTGTGTTGTCTTTCTGAGTGGCAGTGCTACACTGAGGTGGTTACTGAATGTTTGTCAGTCTGTCTTGCATGGAGTTCCAGGCAAAGAAAAGGACCCTGAGGTTCCAGACATGCAGCTTCGTTTTTTCCTTGTGTTGCAACATTGAATAACTCAAATTAGTCAGTTTTGAGTCCTTTACAATTCATCATTAAACTTCTTTGTTTGTTTCCTAGGAAAAAAAATTGCAACCAGGTTTCAGATGTTGCATGTACTGAGTTCTTTGGGTGAAGGGGAAAAAAACCCCAGAAAACTAAACCCCAAATGCAGCCATGGCAACACTGAGGTTTTAAATTAGGTTTCTGGTATGAAGCCAGTTTCAAATAACATAAAGGTGGCACAAGAGGGGTTATTAGTATGTAATTACTATCATAATGTTTTATTTACAATGTCTAGTCTCCTTGAGTCTGAGCAGATTTGAAAATTCTTTCAGTTTCTCTTGATAAAATAAACTGATATATCCAATATGATTTATATTTACGTATGTAAATCAAACCAATATGTGTCTAAAGCACACATGGACTAACTCAGTCCAACTGTTTCAGAGCTGGTTGTGAGGAATGATATGGGATAGAGGTAAGTGGAAATACCTTTCTATCGATTTTTTCATAAAATCACTGCTAATTATGATACATTTGAATAAACCCTTGATTAATCTGTTTTCTGACATTAGGGTGAGACACCACAAAGATCTGATATTCAGTTTGTGGCGTTCCTAATAATCTAGATTTCTTACTTGCCTAATTCTGCAGCAGATCACGTTAGGGTGTTAGAGTCTGAAACTCAAATAAAGATTCACTCTGCCATTTTAACAGGTATTTATCTTCATTTGTGTTCTGGCTTTGATTTAGTGTTGTTAATGTTTTGCACATGGGTGGGATAGGGCATATTTCATATCTAATGTGGAGACATTGATTATTCCATTAGAAGTGATGGCTGCTTGATTTACTGACAGTGTTATATTTGAATAATTTAGTCCATAATTCATATTCTCCTTTTTACTTAAGCATTTGAAAGCTGAGTGCTGCTGCTGCAACTGAGACTGGTAATTCAGTTTTACAGCTTTAGGGTTTCTCTTTTTGTCATGGAGCTAATGGAGGATTTTTTATTTTAAGGTCACAAAGTCAACCAAAATGTAGGACTTGATCTTGTGATCAAGAAATCTTTATTTTTTTCTTTAGCTTCTGCTACTAATAGTATTTAGATCTTTAACCATAGTAAGAACTAAACATGGAATTCAGGCATTGGTCCCCAGAACTGACACATGGCTTCTTATTAATGTTCAAAGGCTAAAACTCTGAAGCCATTTTGAACTCAGAACCCATCGTGTATTTATTTCCCTCTCTAATTTGCAGAAAACTAGTTGTGAAAACAGCCCCAGGGACCTGATATTTTTCCATCCCATCTGCTCCAGCTGAACTACAGCTGCAAAAAAAGAAAAAAAAAATCTAACTATTGTTTCTATAAACTGTTGAGTGTATTTTATAACACAATAATTCCCACAAAATCAGTAACTGCAGTTAATGACTGGTTTGTTAAGGCATTAACTGCACTCAGCTGGGAATGACCAATTTCTCAGGAATGGCTGTATAAGAACTAAGGCTAATTCAGTTACACTTTCAGATAATTATTTGGTTAATTAATGGTAGATTCTTGTGGAAATCCTATCAAAGTGCTTGTGACCCCCACATTTAATATCCAATGAGTTCATTATGATTCATGTTTTATTGCCATAAATACCAGAAGAATCCATAATGACTAGGCCATTATTTTCCAGGGCTGCCCTCACTGCTTTAGGCCATTTGGCTATTCCACCTTCAGTCATAAAAAGCTTGATGCTCAAAACTTACCAGCTTTTCTAGGCCACAATTTTCTGGCACCCCACCAAAACTTTGGTGATTTTTATGAACACATTTGGCAGAGATCTGTTTTCTGGGTTTTTTTTTCTCTTGCTTTTTCTAGTTAGGGCAATAATTGATCCTTACTGTACCCAGTCATAAGGAAGTCTTCCTTGCAATGTCTGCTTTTCCACGTGTGGCCTTCAGCAGTGGTCAAAAATAGCAGAAAAGGTGTCACTTGGGTGCTTTGGAAAGCTGTTTTCCAGCCAGGTGCTGGGCAGGGTTTGAAATTCTTACAGCCAAGTCTTTATGCAATGCTTGACTCAGGGTTAATTAATTAGCCTTTAGATGAGTAGAATATAATTAGAAAAAGGAAGCTTGGTACTGACATATTCAAGTAATAGTGAGCAGCTGCCAGTTGATATTTTTAGAAGTGAAGTACCAATGTAAAAGGATGAGAACTGACTTGGTAGGTTTTTCAGAATCTGTCACTTCTTCCCCTTTTGTGTAACCTCCAGCCTGCAGGTGATGCTTTAAAATGCTTTAGCTGTTGTGTTTGTCCTCTTCCTAATCTTCAACCAGCTACTTCTGCCTGGTCTCCACTCAGCTTTCCAGCAGGCTGTGTGCTTCCCAAGTGAGCATGAGGTGAACATTGTGTTAAACCATGTGCTTGGGAACAACCACCCCCTCTTGATTTTCCTGCAGTGTTTGACTCTGTGGATCAGGAGTTGCTGCTGTTTTGTGTGAGAACTGACAAAATCACAAGGTGCTGCTTTTCCTTCACCAAAGTGCACCCATAGGGAAAGTAGAACAGTGAAACTTGCAGACATCAGCCTGAAATCCCTTCTTTTCTGGGAAATTAAAATTAAATTAAACTTTAAAAGGTGGGTTAGCTGCAAATTTCCTTTCAGCTTTAGTTCTGTACTTAACTTTTATCAAGTTAGTAGAATTCACTTGATTTACTCAAAATTGAAAAGTACTTCCTTGCTGAGGCAGTGCAATATTTGTCTGTGACTTAAATGCTTTAAACCCTTCTCTGTTCCCCATGTTGACATTAGGACAGGGCAATTCAGGGAAAATTGGTCAGATATTCCACAGGAAGGAGGAATTTAAATTTAGTTTTTCTCTTTGAAACTAGCTGTCTGCCTTTTGTGTGTCATGAAAACTACTTTATGGGATGCACTTTCAGGAAATGATTTAAGTGCTGGTCATTATAAAGTAACTCCTAAAGAGTTCATTCAAATAAAATAAGTTTATTTGGATTCCACATGTTCTTCACACTTTAGGTTGAGTATCTGAGTATTTTTGATTATTTTTGGTAGTTTTGAAACTGAGGTAGTGCTGTAATTTAGCAGTGACACCTGAGGTCGTGTTCAGGCATCAGAAAGGTTATTTTGATCAGCTGGACCTTTGAAAAAAAGGGATTAGAAAATCATGCAGGGTTTCTTCTAAGAAAGAAAACAGAAGGCCTTTAGTGTTATATCAACTTATTATGATTGAAAATAAGCCACTAATATTGCCAGATACCAGGAAGCTGCTGAGCTTACCAAATGTAAAACTGTACCTTAGCTGATGCTTTGTGTCAGCACAAATGAAACCTGCAAAAATAAGGAGGAAGAAGAAACCCACAAAGGACAGAGGTTAAACAGTAAAATTGAGCATCATTCTTGTGAATGGTAGTTCAGATGTGCTGAAGGTCTGGTCAAACTTCATTCCAGTTTCTCTTGTTGCTGTTTTGGGGAGCTTGTCTCTGTTTTATACTGGCTTACCTTTTACTTCATACACAGTTTCCTGCATTATCCAGCTAAGTGTAATTGTCAAATGTGTCTTGTGTTTAAGTCCTAAATACAGGCATGGAGTGAAGTGTTAAGAGCAGTGTAAACAGATACTTTTTTCCTTAGTCCCAAGGAATAATTTCTTCTGTAAACTCCTAAATTTGTATAGAAAAAACCTTTACCTGTATGTGTGGGAAGTTTTTTTTATGAAATTACTGTTTTCCCAATGTTTCTGCAGGTGAATAGGTAGGTAAGATGACCAGTCATAGGGGAAGCATTAAGATAACACACAGGTTTTTTGTTTGCTGGTACCTTCTGTGCTTTTATTTTCATAATTGTCAGAATAGCTTTCACATTTGGGCATTATACTTCCTCCAGCTGTTAAATGTATGGAAGATTGTGATACCAGTTATGTTTTTTTCAAGCAGGTAAGACTCTAGAAGGATTTGAAGGGTCAGCTGTGATTTTAGGTTAACGTGGCTAAGCATACTTCACTTACTTGATGGCAGCTGCCAGAGGAGTTTCATGGATCTCTTTGGATAATTCAGTTTTGAAAAAGGCTCATTCTCAGGATAAAGGCATCATATCCTTGCTGCTCAAAGGAAATTCCAGCTCCCAGTGATGTATGCAGAAGGAAAATTTCACTGTGTTGGTTGCTGTTTGAGGTCTTTGTGCTTTGCCAAATTATTACACGGATATCTTCTGACTTAGCTTATGTAGAAGTGGGAGGTGGGGTATTGCTGATGAGTTGTGTAGGAACTGTGACCTTATTACATCCTGGTTTAACTAATGTACACGTTCAGATGCAGGGTTTATCCCATATATAGCCAATATCCTGCTCGTGCAGGGCTGGAGGAGAACTTGAGAATGCCCAGTCTGGGTTTCAGCAGTGAGTCAGAAGCAAATTCCTCTGTGTTGTTCTTAAACATTTGTATGTTTGTGTAAAATTATTTTATAGAACCTTTCAGTTAAATACTTCACACCCCACTCACATTAACTGCTCCAGTTTTTCTTGAGAGTCTTTCTCTTTGGTAAATATCACTATGAAAATGCACCAATGTAGTTTTTGATGTGTGTGAAACACAAAAGGCACCCATGGGGTAATACTGTTATATAGGAGAGTAAAACAACCAGTATGTGATTTGCTTGAAAGGCAGTGGATTCCTTCTATAACACCTCTCAGTGGTAGTTCTTATTTTTCTCTCTGGAATTGGCACATTCTTTATTATTTCACTTCAAGACAAGCTTGTTATTTCAATAGGAATATCCACAGCTAAATCTTAATTGTCTAGCTGGAAACTGATTAAGTCTTTCTCTGGATGGCCAGTCATTATTAAGCATTCCTTTCACAAAGTACATTCCCTGCAAAGTGGGGTTAAGGAAGTGTTTTGAGATGCTGGGAAGAGCAAGGAATATTTACCAGTGCCCTGGTTCCCTCTTTGCACTAATATATGGTTCATTTGGCTAGGCCAGGCCAAGACCCTTTCATTAATGTGTCATTTCTGATTTAAATTTTCCCTCTATTAGCTAGGATTGTTCTGATTTTCATTTTCCTCTTTCGAGTATTTAACAGCAGCTAAAAATTCTAATTTTTTTCTTCTCCTTCTAGGAAACGAAAATAACAAAAAAGTAGCAATTTGCATTCTGTATCACATCAGCATGGACGATTGCTTTAAATCGATGTTTGCATACACAGACTGCATCCCTCAGGTATGTGGTGAGCTGATAAAATCCATCTTCCCTCGTGCTCTCAGTCCCTCGCTGATGGCAGAGCTCGCACTGACACCCGCAGGTGACAAGGGGAACAGCCGCGGTGCTGCTTGGCAGAGAGGCACCTCCTCCTCGGGCAGGGACTGTTCTTCTGGGTTTTCACGGTCCCCAGAAAAGGCAGAGGTGACCGATCTCTGTCACTGCTGCTGACACTTGAGCTGCACCAATAAACTGCTGAAATTGCAGGTGACCTGCTGGATTCCTACAGAAGATCGGGAAAGCTTGAGAGAGATTAAAGCTTGTGCAGAGCAGCTCCTTAGGGGATGTGGTGGAAAGTATTTCCTTTACAGTTTTAGAAGGCATTCTTGCCTGATCCCATTGGGTATCAAAATTTCAGTGTTTCCTGGATTGCAGGATATGAACTGGAAACCAGCCAAGGAGGGTTACGTTCCTACATGACAATTCCTTTTTCCAACTGCAGGCCTGTACAGTGATGACTGTGGAAGGCTCTTCACTGATCTTTCAGGCTGCATTTTCTTACTTATTGACTCAAGCAGACACAATATCATGGGGTTTGGGGTTATGTGGGTATGTTTGGTTTCTTGTGTGCATGTGCTTTGTTGTTTCTTATTAGTTTGGGTTTTTTCGTTTCCCTCAAATACCAAGTGGTCTCTTACTGACCTTTTTCTCAGTCCTGGTGAGGCTGGTGTTGAGAAACACTGTGTTGCCTAAGTGTAAAAGCTCTCTGGTAGCTTTTTGAGAATTGCACCATGGTATCTTCTTTCCTGCTAAAGGGGTTTTTAACATCAAATACTTCCAGAATGGAAAGTTGTCATGAAAAGTTACCAGAATGTTTCTGGTCATTATCTTACGGCAAAATCAGTGAAGTTTTTCAATGTACAAGATGATTTTGGATAGTAGAGAGGGGAGAACTGGTGAGAATAACGAGTAGATGTTACAAAGTGGTCTTGTAAACATCTTGCTGTCTTTTCTACCGCAAGAAGCAATTACTTTTTAAGGCATTTGTGTGATACAAGAGACTTGCTTTGTTCTAGCAGTTACCAGCCAAACTCAAATTCCTGCAGCAGGACATGCTTGTGACGTGCTTTCAGGGAATCTTGGTATGACTCCTGGACCCCCAGTGCTTACAGAGCTGTGTCCAAAGACTTATGGAGCAGCAAACAATTCTGCTGCCTTTAGTGAAGTAAACAACAAAGTTGGAAAGTGTAACTATGGCTGTTGATGCTTCACAGGTCACATCTGCACACTGTTCAAAAAGAATCTGAGCAACCAGTGCTTACATTTTACTAATGAATGTTCAAAATCAAGATGGTTATCAAGGAAGACAGGTAGCTGAAAACATTAGGAAGTGGATAAGGCATCAGGAAAAGAAAATGACTCTTTTAAAAAGACTCACTGTTATCTAATACTACCCAGGAAACCCAAAATCTCTTTTCAGTGGTGGTACACGCCCTTGTGTGGGTTTGTCTCTTTCTGAGGAGAGCTGTTCATCTAGCCTGGCAAATACTAATTAATGTTCAGCAGTTGTAGAAAGGGCTTGGCAAAGCAGCCCCCTGTGGTAATTCCTGCCGGGGGCTTGCGCGTGCTGTCCCGGGTAAACATCCTTGTGGATTGCAGGAGTTAGTGGGTGCTACTCTAGTAACAGTTAAAAATGAGTATTAACAGTTCATTCTTGTTTAGACCTCAGCAACGCGTGTTCTGTTTAAATAGGTGCAAATGCCATCCAGATGCTTATAAAAGCCTTTATTGCTAATAACCTGGCCAATCAAAGGGCATGGTTAGGCAGTGATGTCATGGTGATATTTAATATTTCACCGCAGAGCGGTGTGCAAGGTTCTCCAAAGCTGCCCACATGTTTTCCACCACAGTTGTCCTGCTTGGCCCCTCTTTGATCTCTAAGCTTCTTTTCAGCTTAATGCTGGTAAACGTCCTCTCTTGACAGCCCCCTTTGCTCCTGTCCGCCATTATCTGCTGAAGTTCAGAAACCAGAGCATCACTTCAAACGGCGGAGTTGGGGAGTAGCTGCTCAGGAGAGATTCCTGAGGCATGCACTTCTGGCATAATCATTCAAAGATGTTGGAGCTGGGCTCGGGGAGGGGGTTGGACAGAGGTGTATGTGAGCACAGAGCTGTGGGGGTTGGCCTCTGGTCACTGGTAAATAAGTGAAGGCAGGTGCCAGAGAGTCTAGACACAGTGATTTCAGTGCTGGTCTGTGGTATCTGATACTCAATATGGGACTTGTCTGATTGAACACTACTGCCTCTTCATTGCACATGCTGCAGTCTTTTTACTGCCTTCCTGTTAAATCAGTAAAAGATGACAATGGACATAGTAAAAGCAGAACAAATTTAATTTTAATATTTCCTATTTGGCAGCAATTACTCTTCCTTTTGAAGTGGCACAAGAAGCAATCAAATTAAATGAAGACATAATGGGAAACATGGAACTCGTATGAAACTATTATTTTAAAATTTGAACGGCTTTAATTGAAACTGGATATATTTTTTCTTTTTATAGAGAAGTAGTTCAGTAATTAACAGTGTAATCCCATCTTGTTAAACATTTAATTTCCACAGATTTTGTATTGTGTAAGTAATGAGAATGTTTCCCTTCAAATTATTTGAAGGGTTTTAAAAATCTGTTTTTAAAGGTTTTGTAACAGAAGAGTTGCAGGGGGTGATTTTTGAATGCTCGTGTTCTACTTGTTAAATGGCAATTTTCTTCTCTGTTAATTCCCTCTTATGTGACTGTCAGGCTTAAGGATTTAATAAACCCAGGATTTTATAAGTTCTTAAAACAACCTAGAGAAATCTGATTCTACCTTTTTAAGAAAAGGAGGAAGAAATCAATGATAGCTTTTAAACAAGTACATGAAAGTCTCAGGAAAGACTTCAATAGCTGTGTTGTAATGTAGTTTTTATTTGGGGGTTTTTTTTGGGTCCCTTTGGAATGACTGCCTTCTATCTGATAATAGGTAAACATACAGAATGGCTGGAGTAAAATACTTCAGAGGGAATTCCTGCAATCCTATTGTTTCTTTTTATTTTCTCCTCTTTAAATGGATTCTTCACCTACTTTCTCTGGCTTTTAATGCATTACAAACTTGTCTTTCCACCAGGGGGCAAGCACACAAATATTTAATGATTAGTTAATCATTAAATTCAATGATTATTTGTTGCTTTCTCATCCTCCCACCCCTTTCTGAGCTACAGTTTTTGTACCTTATGTCCTGCTTATCTTTAGGCTTAGTTGTTTCCTCTTCCAGTAATCTCAGTCTTGTCTTCACACTGTTTGGCATTATAATCCAAACATGTCTTATGAACTGAGTGGGTTTTGGAAGCAAACAGGGTGATGTCCCCCAGCCCTGAAGTTGTTCAGGGCCTGTCTGCCAGGATTGGAACCAGAGGGAAAAGAAAGGGGCTTATTTTAGTCATGTTCATATACTCCAAAGGCATTTCAAAACCTGTTCCTGTTGAACCAAATGAGCCAGGGTAGCCAGCCTATGATGTAATGGACAGTACAGGGCCAGGTGTGTGAAATGATGGCAGTCCATAGGTCTGGGGCCTTGGGAATCACCTGGAAATTCACTGACATTTGCTGAACAGTTTGAACAGGATTATAGGTGACTGTCTACTTATATTAATGTTACCAGAAGAATGGGATGTGGCAGTGTTCAGCTCTAGCTGGAAGCTGCAAAGGTAAAGAACAGTGCTGCAGGGACAGCTAAACTACCTGTCAATGGAGTAGCTCACAGCAAAATAGCAGTAGAATTATTTTGCAATTAAGTATCTGTTTAGAGTCGTAATTTTATTAAGCTAATAGGTATTAATCTGACTTTCTGTGTAATTAAGTTGTGGGTTGTTTTTTTCTTCCTGTATTAAATTCACCTAAGTTTTCTAAATCAATTTATCCATTCACAAATACTAAAAACAGTAAAACAAAAAATTTAGTGGTAGCAATAAAATGTAACTAAGCCAGATTACTTTAAGGTGATGAGTGATTGCCATTTTTGGTGCTTTATAGGGATTGTTATCCCTAAATAATGGAACTCTCATGCCCCTGACCTTTGTAACCACCACTGTTCCTGTAGAAATGCTGAATACTAATTTTTAAAAAAGATACTGTAGTTGATATCATAACACTGCTTTTTTTTATTGCTTTGGAAAGATGAATGACCCAAGTGTGCTTGTGTTTCTTGGCAGTTGATGAAGATGCTTTTTGAATGTCCTGATGAGCGAGTTGACCTGGAACTTATTTCTTTCTGTATTAACCTTGCTGCCAACAAAAGAAATGTGCAGCTTATCTGTGAAGGTAACTGGACCAAGGTTTTGGGGGGGGAGGTTGGAGATGACAACACTCTGTATATTTTCTTTCATTATAATTATATATGTAAATTATGTATATTTGAGTTATTTATAAATATATAGATGATTTTAAAAAAAATGCATATGTTTGGGTAATGATTGCAAGCAAATGGCCACATCCTCCTCACATTTGCTCTTGGTGGCAGGAATGGCACTTGAAGGAGAGGCCCACAGCTCTTGTACATGTACACAGGTCTGAAAAACAGGCTGATGTGGCATTGCTATAGGAAACTATGGCTGTATGGAGACATCAGGGTTTTATTCTGCCTGATCCCCAAAGTCCATCTGTGGCTGATTGGTGTTTCACCTGCCAATATCAAATGAGTAGCAGTGATGTCTTTAAGTTGCATCTTTGCATAAATTTTTTTATTACAGTTGAGCTTCTTTTGGGGTCTAGTATTTTGATTCATGATCTAGATAGTTCTGCGTTTCTTGCAGTAGCTCTGGATTGCTTTTAAAATTTCATTATTTTCATACCAGCAGTTTTAAATGAAACAATATTACTCAGTAGCTCCAACTTTCACTTGTGCTGAACATTTTCCCTTGGAACTGCTGCAGTCAATTACTGGCCTTCAAAGGGGACAGTTGCAATCAAGAGATTCTGTGGCCTGAAATTCCACTTTAAAATTCTGTGCATAGCTCTGTATAAGGGAGAGCAGGGAGATCCAATTTTATATTAAAAGTGAAACTCAAGCTAGCAGCACCCTTTAGGCAGGCAAGGTGATCTTTTGGAAGCATAATGTTAACAATTGGGATTTGCTCTGTCAAGTACTTCAGACCTGTTCCCGTGCATTGATCTTTGGTAAATCAACTTTAAAAAGCACAACAACGTATTTATTCCATGGAATGGGGAGAGAAGTCTCTGTTCCTGGACTAACTGCTGTGCACTTTTTCATTCTAAACTTTTAAAGCTTAAAGCATATTTTTGGGTGCATGTTGATTTTTGATCAGCCAGTACTTTGCCCTTTTTTGAGGATTTTCTAAGTGTTTGTTTCTTTTCAGGAAATGGTTTGAAAATGCTCATGAAGCGGGCTTTGAAGTTTAAGGACCCGTTGTTAATGAAGATGATCAGAAATATTTCCCAACATGATGGACCAACTAAAAGCCAGTTTATTGTAAGTATTAGGTCTTACTTAATGTGATCTCTGTTTTTTATCCTTCTGGAGGAGACTGCCTCTGGAGAGCTGCTGTGGTTTGTTTTGCAGTGTGTCCAATTTAAGTTTCCTTGTCTGTCCTGAGGTGATTTATGTTTTGTTTTTTAAGGCTATCTCAGCTGGTAGATCAGAGTTTGGATCCCCCACTATGGGGAAAACAGATCTTAAGCCTTATCCAGTAAGTTTCAAAACAAACACACAAACCCAAGCAAATAAACAAAAAAGCCCCTGCTGCTGGGGTGAACATCATAACAATTAAGTTATCCTAAATTTCTGCTTTTGGACCTAGAGAGAAAAATCTGGTGGGTTTTCCCCCCCCTGCTCCCACCACTGTGTGGCTATTTAAAATACTTAGTATTTAAATATTGGTCCTGTAAAGCCACCCTTTTAAAAGACAGGAGGAAAACACAACATTCTAATCATGGAGGTTTTAAACATACTCTTCAAACGTGGATGAAATATCAAATTGTCTTAAAGCAGAATGAAGTGAGTAAGTAGAAGCCATTATTCCTCTGTTCCTCTCCACAGAAAATCTTGTAGCTATTTATTAAAATCTTTAGGTAAAGAACTCCATTACTGCCACTAATGCAGGATGGTATTCTCTATCTACTTTATCTTTTTTTTTTTAAGAGCTTCTTTAAACTCTGTGTTGTAGTAACTAGTACAACAATATATGGAACGTTGGAACAAATCATCCACATCCCTTAGAAATGAAAGGATGGAGAGGAAGAGTGCTGAAATGTTTTCTTGGATTATTCATCAACTGGAATTGCAACTGACTTATTATTCCTTATTTCAGGAGCAAAGTCTCTTTAGTTTTCTTTTGGGAACTAGCTTTATTTTGGCTGAGATGTGAGTTCTTCAGTAACCCAGATTATTCCTTTGTAATGATTGTTGCTGTGTTTTCTTCAGGAATATGTTGGTGATTTAGCAGCTCAAGTATCAAATGATGAAGAAGAAGAATTTGTGATTGAATGCCTGGGAACACTTGCAAATTTGACCTTACCAGAGCTGGACTGGGAACTTGTGCTGAAGGAATACAAGCTGGTTCCATATCTCAAGGATAAGCTAAAGCCAGGTCTGCACAAAGTTGGGTTTGGCTTCTAAAGCAGAGTCTGTCAAAGAATTATTTAGAGTGCTCAGAGTAGAGTCTATTTACCTTTATAATTTGCGGTTGTTTAGGAAAACACAACACTAAAGAATAGAAGCATGTCTGCAGATAAATACACAACTGCCAGTAGATTAAGCATTCCTGAGAGAGGTAATATTTCCTGCTTCCTGCCTTCTGCCTGAGCAGGTTCTGCTGAGGATGACCTTGTTTTGGAAGTGGTGATCATGATTGGGACTGTTTCCATGGATGACTCCTGTGCTGCTCTGCTGGCTAAATCTGGAATCATCCCTGCACTCATCGAGCTTCTGAACGGTAAATTGGCCATGTTTGACTTGACCTGTGCACAGCAGGAGCTGCAATTGACAGTGCTGTTTCCTTGGAGGGCAGAGGTTGGTGTTTGTGTGAGGAAGGGGAAGCAGTTACGTTATTAGTGATAGATTCTGAGTAGTGGTCTAATAGATTGGGGTTTTCCCAAACCTTCCCAACTCTTTAACCATCAAAAGCTTCTATTCATGAGATTTGAAATTGTGGTGGGTTTTTTTTTTCTCCTTGCAGCTCAGCAGGAAGATGATGAGTTTGTCTGCCAGATCATCTATGTGTTTTATCAGATGGTGTTCCACCAAGCCACCAGAGATGTCATCATCAAGGAAACACGTATCTTTTTACAGATTAAACATCTAGAATTGCAGCACTTAATTTGCCATTGCTGGTGTTTGACTTCTCTTGCAGTAACCTCATGATCTCAGAGGTTTCTTTGTAAATGTTTATTTCAGCTGAAGAAAAAACCCAAGCAGCCTAAGCATGTAAAGGGACTGTAAGATTAATAGTAAAGATTAAAACTTAGTTTGCTTTGATGCAGGGAGGGGAGTAGGAGGGGGATCACTGGACCAGCTGACTCATTAGTTGCTGTCCAATCTGATTTACAGTCTGAATTTGTTTTGCAAATCATAATGAAATTCACAGTGCATGAAAGAACATATGTAGAGCACAGGCAAAGTTTTTGCATTGCACCATTATACAAATATGTTGCATGGAAATTCTGTGGGCCTTAACTCAATGTTAAATTTTATTGAAGCATTCAGAATGGGTTGAATTAGCCCTGGGAAGGATAGCAAGTTAGTAATTACACTGCTAACAATACAAAGAATACTTCTTCATGGTTTTTTTTGCCTTTAATCTCTGTGGAATATCTGAGAAGCCATTTGGGTGGTTGTTCTTTGTGTCCTGTTTGGATTTCTAGGTTGCTAGCTTTGAAAAATTAAGAAGTTGCATCTCTTGCTAATTCTGGCATGATAAAGCACCAACATTTGAAAAATGCTTTCTTGCTACATGAGATGAAAAATTCCTGCCTCTGCTTCTTAGTGAAATTTGCAGTTTGAAGAACCCAGGGTTGTGAGGGGGGGGGAAAAGAAACATTTTTCTCCTTAACAGTTGCTTTGCAGAAGCCCCAGCATACCTGATAGACCTGATGCACGATAAAAACGCCGAGATCCGCAAGGTCTGTGACAACACTCTGGATATCATCGCGGTAGGTCTGACTTCTTTGTCCTTCCAGAGCCTCTTGACACAAGAGAGTTCTAAAATAACTGAATACATTGCAAATTGAAAGTATTTTTCTTGTGCAACTTTCTAATCATATGGATAAAAGATGAGTTTTCAGAGCACGATGACAATCATTAGGCAGTGCATCAAACTTTTAAAAAGTGTGTATGTACTTTGAAAATTCATACAAGTTAACTTTACACTTTTTAAAAGTGCTTTTGGACTTTAATAAATTAATCACATTACATAAGTGTGCCAAGCCTTCATTATTTCTTAGCTCTCCAAACAAATGGCTCTTGTTACCCAGCAGCTTTATTCAGCTTCTCTACATTGCCTGATGCCAATATTTGTTTCAAAAAGAAAACGTGGCAGCAATCCTGACACTGGCTGTTCCCTGCTGGGGGAACAGTCACACTAATATTGTCTTCACCTTCTGGATAGGTTTCCTTTAGCTACGTAACTTAGTTTGTCCAACTGTCCATGGATCACAGTAAACTTTTGGGACAGTTGGGACACTGCTAACTTGGAAAAAAAAAAAAAAAGAATACTAAATTATCATGTGCTGTTGAGGATTGTAGTGACTGTACATTCTTTTGGATACAGAGTAACTGTTATGAAATAAAATTTTATTGTCAAAGACAATTTAACTTAGTCAAGAGCAGCAGTACCTTTGTCTCCCTATTGCTTTTTCAGTCATCTACATTGTTCCTTTTTCAGTTGAATTATCTGTACTGCAGCTTGTTCTCTGGAAAGTTTAATACAGTGTAAGGCCTAACTTACACTGCAAATTACTGCATATAGTCTAGTTTGCCTTATTCTGTTATACTCATTAATAATGTCTTCTAATTTAACAGTCCCCTTAAACCAGTAAAATGACTTAACATTTTCTGAACTGGAATTCTTTTTATCTGGCTCTGTCTTTTCTTCATGGAGGTATGGAATGAAGATTTGCTCCAGTGGCAGAGTTGCTATTGATATTCATTAAGGGCTAGATTTAAACACAGATGAATTTGCACTTAGTACTTATTTATGATGGGCATCATGTTCAGCTTAACACAATCAACTATTTCTAGGGACATCTCCAATGGAAACAGTGGAAGGATTTTTTTTAATCTGGCAATCTGAATGCATCCAGCAGTTGTTTTACCTTGGGGGCAGTGCAATTTCCAAGTGGTTGATTTGTTCATGTGTTTTCTCATGTTGGTTTGTTCATATGGGGAAGCTTTGCAGTGAGGTGTGTTGTAATATCTAGTTAGTGAAAAATTGCTAGTAATATTATCAAGCAAAATTTATGGAATCTAGAAGAATAAACATACCAAAATACAGCTTCATATTCAATATTACCATCTGAGTAAAATGTACTTGGCATTTTTTCCCTTCCTAACAACACAAAGTCTTTATGCTCACCATGAGTCAGGAGTGTTAAGATAATGGATGGGAAAGGCTTCTCGACTTGCAGAAAGCACTGGACAGGACTTTCAGGGCCTGGAGGAAGAATAAAGAGAAGAAATGATGTGGTACTGTGGTTATTGGGGGTGGAGGAGGACACAACAAACACGTACTGAGTGCAGCTTGCATGGTGGTAAATAATATTTTTCCTTGCTGGTGGAGCAACGTCACACTTAGAATGGTATTAGCTGGTGAATTAGGAGAGTTCCTTTTCCAAGAATGTCTTTCTGGATTTATTATCTGGGTGCTGGGGTTATAAGTTGCATAAACACCATGGCCCTGAGGGGAGCAGAAAGCATAATGTGCTCTCTTTTCTGGAAGACAAAGAGAACCATTAATTAATTGATTGCTTTTTCAGTCATGTTGGAATCTGGTTGCACTTGTGTCTCTCAGTACAAAAAATCACAAGCAAAAAAGGCAACATATTCTAAATAGTGATGGCTGGAAATGTAAGAGAGCAAGTTATCAGGAGCTCAGATCTTGATAGGTGTTAAAGGAATGTTAAAGCAGGCTGTAAACACAGAGCTGTTTGGTTGTGGGGCAGTTTTACACCAGCAGTGCCTGCTGAGGTGTCTGAACATTCTCCAGGAATGGTGGATCTTCTTATCTGTGCTAAATCCACCACAAGCAAACCTGCACTTTTCACTCTTGTTGCACACATGCTGACAGGAATAGGTCCTCTGATGGAAATCAGAAAATCAACGTTGGGGAGTAGATTTGAAAATAATTTCTACTCAGGGAGACAAATGCTTCTTTCATCATCACTGCTTTCTCATCAATGAGCTGTATATACTGTGATTGAAATAGCACTGGAGAAAATCACATGGCTTATAAGCCTTAGGGGAGAAATGCTTTTTGTAGTAAAGTAATTGTCACAGAAATTATGGAAATGTTACACTAGTGATGATTTGTTTAATATAGCTTGGCTGGACTCTGCCACTGATGAACTGAAACAGATGTGCTGCTTTAGCACAGTGTACACTGGGCAGTCTCAGCTTTGCACTGGGAGAAGCAAGATATCCCTTTTGTCAAAAAAAGTCTGAGTTGATGATTTAGGAATGCTCCAGTCTCAGTCATGTGCTGAGCTTTGGCAGCAAGCAGCCAGTTCAGTGTGTTGTACCCCTGAAAGTGGGGCAGCTCTCAGGGCTTAGCTGAAAGCCTGGAATCAGCAGCTGGCATAGGAGTCTCAAGCAAATTAATTTCCCTTTTCCCCTGCTTCAGAAGCCTGGACAACTGCAACTCCAGGATTGTGGGAAGAGATGTCAGCTTACTTGAGATGGTTCTATTCTGTTCACCTTAGGCAACATTATCAAGAGCCAAGCGGACTACTGATCTCTCAGGTTTCTTAATATTTTTCTGCTCCTAGCTCAGTTTTATTGCAGTCAAACTATTTTCCTTATTTATTCAAAGGATATTTAATTAACCATCATCAGATCCTAGGACTTTGTAGTCTGACCCTCCTCCTTTCTCCCAATTTTCCTCTTCAGTGCCTTTGCAGCTTCAAATCCAAACCTGCTGTACCATCTTGTTTCTCTTATGGTCAGGAGTGGCTCACAATACTTCCTGCAGGAGTAAAACCCTCTTTTAGATAATTACAGCAATGTCCATGGGATTTAGAAAGGGTCTCATGCCTAAGGTGTTTTTCCAGCTCTCTTTCTTTGCCCTGGGTAGTTGTAATGAATGACAAATAATGTTTGCCTTTTATGGAATTCATTGTTAATGAACAGCTTGCATCTTTCCACATTAGCTAAGCTCCCTGATAGAAATCCTCCATGTTGGGAATGCTGGAATTTGACATAAGCAGCAGGAATGTGCTGTGAACCCTCTGTGCTCTGGGATTTGGGGCCAGCTGTATGAGATGTTGGCCAGCTCTCTTAGAGTCAAGGAAGAGCAGACCACAGGGATTTGGTGTGGGCTTTATTTGAATAGGCAGCATGCTCTGAAAATAGATAACCTTTGACTCCAGCTTGGTGTCCTCTTTCCATGAAGGGTGCTGTAGTCACTCCAGGAAAAAAGGTTCTCCCTTCACTTGACAGGACCCCCCTTTCTGTGGTGCATCTCGTTGCCCTGTTACCCTGTAGCAAACATGAAAACAGAGGGGTGGGCACAAGGGCAGCGAGGGGCTGGGGCTGCAGATGAGCTGCTGAAGTTTCCTCTGTTCATTGTTCAATTTGCCAGCAGTCTGCTTTGGTGCTGTTGCTTCTTGTGGCTCTGCCTGCAGCAGAGTAACCACAGGCAGCTTTAGATAGGGCAAGAGTGTCCTGATTGTTTTTGTCTTCACATAAAACCTGCCTTGGACAGATTCCCTTTCAGCACTGATGCTTGCTCTCTGGATTTGTAGGACTAGGAAGGTGAGCCAAACCACTGATCTGTTACTTACATAACAGGTTGCCAATGAGATCTCTTACATTCCTCCAAAAGGGAGGGAAAAAATATTTCTCTAGTGTGTTACTGCCAGTATAGGAACTTTGAGGGTGCCCTACATTTTATGGAGCCACCTAAATTTAGAGGGCATCAATGGTTACTCTTTTTTTCCTTGCCTTGCCATTAGTTTCAGCTCCCAGATTTCTGTGAGCTTCCTGTCAGAATATATTTATTTGTTATAGCAATGAAGCTGATGGTGAAGCAGTGACTCCGGGTTGCACAGGTGTAAGTGGTGGAAGGAGTTGTTTTTTTCTGGCCTGTGAAGGAATTGTCCTGCAGTGGTACTTAGCCTAAGGTAGGTGTGGGAGACACCTGCAGAAGGTGATCCCTAACATCTGTTTCTCTCCTTGGTTTATAGAGGCACAGAGTTAAAATCACATATCTAGCTTTTGGATAGCTAGACAAGATGAATCTTTTCTTTCTTAATAAATGGTTAATTTAATCTTTCATGTAAACAGTAGGTTTTTAATGACAAATGTAACAAATCACTAAGTGGAGCCTTGAACATAATGAGCTTTCTACTTATTGTATAGCAGTTTCAGTTCAGTATGAGGAATCACATCAAATGAACCCTATTACAGAGCCAATTAAAGGGCAACCACATTAAAGTGAAAAGGAAAATCTGTTTTTCATCAGCTGTGAGGGAACACAAAGCAGATCTGTGTAGCTCTGTGTTATCCTATAGTGTGTTAATCAGATACAAGGTGTGACGGAAGCCAGTGACAAAGGGGACCCTGATAGGGAACAGACACGCTCTGATAATAGGCCAGTTAACGCTTCATAATATTTCAATGCTTCAGTAGTAAACAAAGCTGGAAGTAGAACTTCAAAAAGGATGGCACATTCCTCCCAGAGTCAAGCCATACATCTTCTGTGACACTTCTGGATTTATGGAAACCGAATGTTAAGAACGGTGATGTCAGGGAGCTCCGAAGAGAATAAAATCAGCTTTCAGAATTCCTGCTTTTAAGTTTCTGACCATGACTGCAGTGCTTGAGGGGGGTGGTGTTGGCAAACAGGCACATTCTGTTCACCTTCTCATTCTCCCTTGCAGTGCTTTTCCAGTAGCCTAACATTTAAAAGGACTGGAGGGCTCAAAGCTATAGCTGTATCTCCATAATTTTTAGTTTTCTGGTTTCATGTTTGCAGAAATTCCCTTGTAAAGGAGTGCTTCATGTGTTTAAAAACTGAAACCCAACCAAAACAAAAGAACGCCCCACAAAATAATAAAAACGTTTTAATAGTTCAAAATATAATTACTGGAAGACTTGCAGTGTTTTAGGGAATTGTTTTGCTCTAAATGTCTTTAATTTGGTTTCTTAGTGCCTTTTGGCTGTAGTCCTGCATTTACAGCTTTTCTTCCATTCTGATGTTATTCCA
This sequence comes from Trochalopteron elliotii, assembly GCA_024734555.1. Lineage (NCBI taxonomy): Eukaryota > Metazoa > Chordata > Aves > Passeriformes > Leiothrichidae > Trochalopteron > Trochalopteron elliotii. The sequence goes on along the minus strand of JANPWX010000161.1, from coordinate 1,159,352 downwards.
TTAATCATTTACCCAGTGGTGGTTCTGCATATTTCCATGGAAAATCTACAGACATATTCCTAATCTAGCATTACTTAAATGAACTCTTTTTTTTTTTTTTTGTGCTGAGGCTATGTAAATCATTGTAGATTATTGCAAATCTTCCTTTTCTGTGATTGCTGCCAGAATGAAAACTGGCTCCTGACAAAACTGATCATTGATCTAGTTCTGGTGCAGTCACTTCTTTGTAACATTTGTACCTTGCTTTTTTCACTGGGAATAAACAACAAGAACAAAGTTGCCGAAGTACATGAATGGATAAATTGTGGGTTTTAAGTAATGTGCTGTTCAATTGCTAATACCATTTTCCAAAATATAGATGAATGATTGAGGAAAAATACCTGGGAGTCTTAAAACTCTTAATATAGGATGGGAAATGTGGAATATATAGGAATATTCTGCCCTGCTGTCATCGTTTGAGGGAAAAATCAGTTAGAATCTGAGAAATGTTAACTGATTTTGCAGGAGGATATAAGAAGCTGATGTCTATTTCTGACAGACATTCAGCATGTCCAGACAGTGGTGTGAATGGACCTCTGATGTCAGGAAGTGGGATACATTTAGGGTTGTAACTTTGGGAATATTCAAGTGTTTTCAAAGTGCATTGATGGTGAATGTGAATGAAGTGATTTAGCTGATGGCCTTTTGGCTTTTGAGAACTTGGAAAAGTAAACGGATAATGTAAAGGGATTCAGCTTTCACAGAGGTTAATCCAATTAGCTGTTTGTTAAATTTGTTTATTTTCCTCCCCTTCTTTACAATCCTGACTTCTGGGAATAGTGTTCTTGAGACTGCAGTATGATTTCTGGCAGTTACAAGATGTTTCTCTAAGGCTTTTAAGTAATTCACAACTGCTGGAGGCTGACATAACAGCCAGCCCAGGGTTTAGCTCTGGCAGATGCAGCAAAGGAGCTGTTTCCAAGGTGCTGGTCAGATGTCATCACTGAAAGTCATGCCTTGTCTTTTTTTTATGGGTCATTTTATAAATCTCAATGATGAGCTTGCTTTTTCTAAGTTTTTACTGTTAGTTCTAGTTTTTCTCTTTAATCAAGAGTGGAAATGAGGGACAAAAATCAAGAAATAGCCTGAGGTGTTCTTTTCCAAACAGTATGAGGTATAAGTGTGTGTTTGTTGGGTTTTGGTCTTGTCTTTTCTCCTTCCCTATGGCTGCAGTAATACTGACAGACAGAAAGTGGAATTTTGCTTCCCTAGGCAGTGAGAGTATCTAGAGATCCCACAGGTGTTACCTGCTCTGGGTGTGGAAGTTGTGCAGGACACCAGGTTTTGGGCAGGATCACTGAACAGGAGTGCCAGGATGGTGAGGAGTGGAATTAGCAAGGTCTAGGAATTGCTGTTGATCAGAGGTGGAATTGGAGAAATTGAGCATAATGAAATCTTGGATGTTCTAGGTATTTGCAATGTCAGAGAAGCCTTTGCCAGACTGGCAGGGCCAGCTGGTTTTGTGTTATCCTCCAATCCAAAGGTGGAAAAGGCACAGGGCAGAGAGTGTTACCTGTGGAACACACATGATAGCAATGAAGACCAGGCTGGTTGAATATTACGTCAGTTTAAAACCTCAATTCTGTAGGACTGTATGACTTCCATATAGGACTATAGGACTTCCAGAGGTTTAACCTGAGCTACTAAACCAGCTGATTCTGCCTTCTCTGCCTTTAATGGCCTCTGGTTGTAGACAGATCTACTTTGGCATGTCTAGCAGGAGCAGAGATTCCCACTTCCACCACCAAGGCATTGTCACTAACTGTGTGTCCTCTTCCTGTTCAGGGCTAAGTAAAGCAGATTTTTAAAGCCTTAAACTACTCCAGCTTAGATCTCTGAGGAAAGTCTGTCTAGATCATGTGTTAAACACCATAAGACTTAAGAAATTATTTTTAACTTTTCTCTCCGTTGTAGTCAGGTTAGAAGACAGTGAAGTGGGATGTATTTCATAAGGATATTTCTTCCCACAAGAAGAAACATTCTAGTTAGGGATGCTATTCTTGCTCACAATACTTCAGCTTAAAAAAGCACAAATCATGGTGCATTATATGTGACTATTGCCAAATGGATACCATCTGCAGATTGCCTATGTTGATGAGCTTCCTAGAGATAGCTGGGCCCTGTCTTCCCAGCAGGATTGAGGCTCTGAGTGTTATTCATGGCTTGGTGCTCCCTCTGTGGAAATCACCAGCCCCCAAAATCTGCTCTGTTTGGAAGATCCTTCTCTGAACAGCTGATGGCAGTAACCATAGGCTATGTCACCTCATGCTGGTGTTCCTCTACCTGAATATCATCACATCACTTGAGTGCAATTAGGCTGTAATCCAGATGGAAATTTCATGCCTGGATGGTTTTCCATAGTGACTGGAACCTATATCCTGTTTTACTCAGCTTTCTGGAGAAGTTCCCCTCAGAGTTTACTTGCCTACCATTTGTGTGGTTGTTCAACATTGTATGTAAAATTTGGCATGAAGTTGAAAATCAAATTCTTGCTGGAGCTCATGAAAGAAAAGAAATCTATTGGCTTTATCACAGCCTTTTTCCTTAATAGATTTTTTTAGTATCCAGTTGTCCTAGAAAATGCTCATCTAATGAAGATGTGCAGGGTATTTGGCTAGTGTTAGTAATTAATTACTAAAAATCCCCTGAAGATTGGCAGTAATTGGGTCTTCTTAAATAAACCAAATGAGGAGACTGATGATAGAACTGTTCTGTTCAAAACAGGAGATTTTTCTGGATGGTACAAAGTTCCTAACCACGAAGGGAAGATTGTACTGCTGCACCACAAAGCAGAATAATACCCAATGCCTGCAAAATGCCTTCTTTGCTCTAAGAACATGCAACTGAGTAGAGCATTTCAATCACTGAGCCCTGAACTTGCATCTTTTGCTGATGTTAGATTCCCCTGCCATTTACAGGGGAATTACATTACACCAGCTCTGTCTGTAGCTCACCCTAACCCACTGTGTGGTGACTTTTACCAGGAATACGATGAGGAATGGGCTAAAAAGATCCAGACAGAGAAGTTTCGCTGGCACAACTCGCAGTGGCTGGAGATGGTGGAGAGCCGGCAGATGGACGACAGCGAGCAGTACCTGTATGGGGATGAGCCCATCGAGCCCTACATCCACGAGGGGGATATTCTGGAGAGACCTGACCTCTACTACAACGCAGGTAAGGCAGCACCTTGGCAGGATTTAGTACTGGGATTGCCACCTCTGCATCTGCAGTGGGAGCTTGAGCTGGGCTTGGCTCAAGCCAGCAGGATAGTTCCTGTTTTGTGGCACCGGGAGCAGCACTGATGCCAGCCAGGGATGGGCTTGTCCTTGTTGGGGTTGATGCCTTGGAGTGGCCACCTAGAGCAGAGGCTAGACAAGATTAAGAGAGTAAAAGTGGGTATTTATTGAAGGCTTTCAATAGGTACACCTTGGGCAGTCAAAAGCCTCACAGAGGAGCTACACCCAAGATGGACAATGGTCAGGAGTTTTTCAGACAATTGTAAGTTTGCTCCATTTACATATCAGGGGTTAATCCTCCAATTACAGCTTCAGGTAATGAAGTCACATTCCCCAGTTTGCTCCCCCAGTTCACTGTTGTTTACATCTCACAGTGAGGTGTCCTTGAGTTTCAGGCCTAGAGGGATTGTTTTGTCTGACCAAAATGTGAAGCAGCTAACACTCTATATGGAGTTCAGAGTTACACACTGAAGCAGTACAGGATCTGAAAAGTATAAAAGCTGAAATCCTAAGGCATCAGGGTGTTAGTGGTGGATTAAGTACTGCATATCCATGATTTTAGGAAATGTTACAGATCTGCAGGAGTATGAGTAGACCTGTCTCAGAGAGCTGATTGACCATGATAATGGAGTCAAGTAAAGGTGGCCCAGCCTTGTTCTTCCCAGCTATTTCTTGTGTCCATAGTTTGTTTTTTCTGTGAGCAAAAACCTTCTCTCATCTCTGCTAAATTCACAACTGTGGAATTTATGCTGAATTGTGTTCTGCCTATTGTGTTAGTTGTATAATGGGATTTTTATTGCAGATATTGATGATAGACTTCAGTTGAGTCACAGCAATCTTGCAGATTCCTTAGCAGAGGCCATCATTCCATGACTTTAAACTAATCTATCTATATGATTTTTTGCTGTTGTATATCTAGGATTTAGGGAAGTGTGTGAATCTCTTTTGTAAGTGCTGATTTATCTAATCCAGTGTTGCCAGCTGTTCAGGAGGAAGGTTCAAAAAAACTTTGCAGGAGACAATAATGAAATAATTCACCCAGTGGATAAATGTCTTCATAACTTTTTGTAACTAGGAATTGGCTTACCCTCTCAAATTTGTGGGTTTTGATCCTTCTCAAACACCTGGAAAACTGAGGGCATGATTTTTTGCCTTTTTTTTTTTTTTTGAATTGCTGGGTTTGAGTCTGTGTTTTTCATTTTCCACATAAGTGTCCAGTCCTCTGCCATGAAGCATGAGTCACAAAACTCTGTGACTGGATCAATTTGCAGGAAGAGTAATTAGAAAAACAAAACCACTAAACCCCATCGTCTTCGCTCATAGTTGCTGCAAGAAAATAATTGTGCAAGATCTCAGTAGCATTTCAAAAACTGTTCTCAAAGGATATCAGAACATAAGGCTTCTTTTTCTTCTGCCATAGCAGCTTGCCTCTTCAGTGTAATTTTTTTGTCCCTTTTGGATTTTTTGTGTTGGAATCAATACTTGACTGGGAAGGAGAGGTAGAATTCTGGTGATAGGTTCTGCAGATGTTTGAAACGTGCTTTTGTTCTTAAAGGTAGCCCTTTTTAAAGAGTGATTATATACACAAGGTAGAGTCACTTCTCAGGTTCCTTGCAACAAGTGTCAGTAATTGTGTGCTTCTGCAATTTCCTAGACTTCAGCTTTTGAAATGTGGTATCTCAAATGGGACATAATATTCCTTTAAAAAGGCTACAGGTTAAGGTGCCAATTGGAGCAGGGATTTGGGTTCTGAAGGACAGATCATTACCTAGTGAAAAAAACCCAAACCCACCAAAAGTACAAATCTTTGTGCAGTCAGAAATTAAATACTTGTATTTCAGTTTGATAATTTTAGAAGTGATCTACACTGATGGCTGACACTCAGTACAAGTCCCACCTTGACCATAATAGTTTTTGAGCTCGCTGATGGCAAGGTGAGTTCCTTATTTCATGACAGGCCAATCTCTCTCTTGCACAGTAATTTAAATCTACATGAAAAATGTGGTAGAATCTCTGAAGTTACCTTCCTGAGCTCAGTGTCTGGCTTGCTCTGAAGGTACATAACCTAATTTATGTTGAAATGTACATAACAACAGATGTCTTTTAACTGTGTAATCACATTTTCTGCAGCTGATTCTATCCATGTGCTTTCATTTTCCTATAAATTCATGTGAGCCATAACTCTGAGTGTTATGGTTTGACTGTTAACACTCTTGATTGAAGACACTTTAAGTAGTGGTAGCACTAGCCTCAGAGTTAAAATGTAGTGCTTGCTTTATTATACAAAGAAAGACATTATTTTAAAGTTTCTCTGCTCTCAAAGAAGAGAAGTTTTAACCTAGCCTGACTATTTAAAATGCATACTCACTGAAATGGATTGCTTTTGGTCTGAAGTGCTGCAGGTGTAAAAGTGATTCTGGTCCTCATTTCAGTTCAGTGGAGCATACAGACTAGGAAGTGAAATAGAAAAATTTGGCACAAGTCTTGATAAAAGCCATTTCAACTTTCCTTTCACTTCTTTGGACATTTTCTATTTGTGTGATGTCACAGGGCACCCGTGTCCTGCTGAACATGCTGAGAGACAGGAATATTGATCCCTGCCAGACCACTTGCTTGTCAAGTCATACTCCCTCACATACTGTACACACATGGCTGCAATTAGAACATTGCCATGTACAGCAATCTGATGCTGCTAAAATGTCCTCTGATCGTGGCTGGCATTTTTCATTTGCAATCTGCTGCCTTGCATCCAGTCGCTTTCCCATGAGGTATTATCTTCTAAATGAATCTCTGCAGCACCTCATCAAATGTCTGTTAGAAATCTAGATGTGTCAATTCTATTCCTTTTATCACTTGTCACTATATTATCTTCAAAAAACATCAGGTAAATTCATAAAGCACGGGGAGATTTGTTTGAATGCCAGAGTCATCATCTCTAAGCCCTTGTGTCTGTAAGTAACTTTCCACTGCTTCCTGTGCAGGCAGTTTTAGTAGTTTTGAAACCACAGAGGTTAAGCTAAGTGGCCTGTGACTCCCTGGATCTTATCTCTCTTTCTTTAAAGTGGAATGGCATTTGTAACTTCCTAGTCATTAGGAATCTCTTTCTTCCCTCTGTTAAACTCTTAATGTATCAGTCTGGGTGTACCTGCTTCTGCCCTGGTTTTATGGGGATGCTTTGTGCATTTCAAGTCTGGAATCGTTTTCATACAGTAATGGAGACAAACTGATGCAAGGGTCTGTTTTAATGAAAGAGCTTGTTTTATCTGATTAGAGCCTAATACTAATTGCCAAGTAAGAACTCTGCCCTTAATATTAATAAGAAATGTGTTTTGTGAATGGGAACAGCAAAGAGTTAAACTGGGCTCTCTTTCAGCTGAGGTCAGTTCAGTGACTTTACTTCAAAGACACTCTCTGGATTTACATTGATGTAACAGAAGGAAGATGTTAGCTCCTGATTTTCTTTTCCTCATAAAGCAAGCTGAGATTGTGAAGCCTTTAAGGAATACTTCTGGCTTTACAAATGTCTGCATCTTCATATTCCAGTGTTGTAATGTAAAGGAAGCACAAAAAAATCTCTAATCTGTGTTCCTGAGAGAATATCATGTGAAAATCCTGCTCTTGTTGGAAAGAGCTCTGAGATATTAAAAGATGAACAAGATAAAAGAAATAGGTTTGAAGTCACTTTCTTGTTCTCAATTTCTCAACAAGTTTGAAGAGATACAGTGGTGCAATTAAGACCTTTGCTGCTTTTTTATTTTATGCTGCTGGCCCAGATTAATGTTTTACCTTTTTGATTACTGGTTCTCTGGGCTTACTTTGATGGATAAGACAAGATTTGTCATGAAATAACTTTTATAGGCTTAAGGAAGAAGGGCTAAGAGAATATTTCTTAGATACAGCATTTTTCAGGGCAGTGGGCTGAGGCTCCTTGGAGTCCCAGTAAAGATTTTTTGTACTTGAAGTTGCTGGGTTTCAGTATTATTGCTGATTTTTGCTCCTCACAGAAATACTGTAAGTTAAATTCGTGATGAATTGCTAAAAGAAACCAGGACAGATGGCTCTGCCCACTTGCCCTCAGTCTTGCTCCTTTACAAATCACTGTATTTTGTTTTTCTAGACGGGCTGATAGCCCCCGATGGAGCGGTGAGTCCGGATATCTTCGGGGATTACCAGCTGCAGAATGGAGACCTGGTTGGGCAGCACCCCTTCTCTGGCAAGTAAGTTGTTCCTAGTAGAGAATTCTTGTCATCCAGCCATGGCTCTTCAAGTTTCGTTATAGGGCTTCATTTGTAGTGCTGAGTAATTTTTGCCCCCATAGCAGCAGGAATGATTTACCCTGCACAAGCAGTCCTAGTCTGTTGTCTGGATCACATGTCTATTTTACCATCCTAACATGTTGGAATACATCACAGCTTTGTAAAAGCTGTAGAAGAGAACAGTAACACAGAACACACCACCTGTTATGACAACTACTCAAATACTCTTCAGACACTGGGAAACATCTAAAGAGAGGCTTGAGATGCTGATTACCCAGATGATGTTTGTGTCCAGTATTTTAAATTCAAAAGAAATCTTTCATCTGCTGTGGGTCTGGAGTTTTTTGGTGTTTTTCCATTAACCTAAGTCTTCCCAAGCTATTCTCAGTCAGATTCCTGAGGGGACTTGGAAAATGGGCTATAGGAGCAAAAGACATCAGCTTTTGCTGATATTCTGGGAGATCTTTCTCTGAATATCCCCTCTGGTCAAAGACCTCTCCTTCTCAATGTTGACAAGCAGTTCCAGTTTGAATTTCTGAGTAAAACTTCTCCCATGAGTTCAAAATAGAAAAGACTCATTTCCAAGAAAGAATTCTTCATAAATCCTGATGCCATAGAGTTTAGGAAGTGCCTTTTTATAAAGCATGAATTCTGTGCAGTCATGAGCAGGAAATAGTTCAAACACTTGATAGTCAAGGTACAGCATTCACTTCAACAGGATCCAGCTATCTGGCTATGCCCAGCCCTGGGGCTGAAGCTGTTTCTTTTCAAAGGGAGAATGTTCTTTTCACCACTAACAACTTCAGTCACCATTTGTAAAATGTAAGTTATATACAATATGTACAGCTGAAGCAAAAAAGATTTTCTTCCTTTACTTTGGCTTCTTGTAATTAATCAAGGGTGGTGGACAGTTACTTTTGTTTGTTTATTCTACCTGTGATGCACCAGGAAGCTGAACATTTAGTAAGGGTTGGAGTGGTTGTAACATTTTTAAGGACAAATTAAAACTGTCCTTAAAACTAACATGCTCAGGGGAAAAAAGGCAGGATTTGAGATGGATCTTCTAGAAAAAAGTAAATATTTATACTCAGTAAGCATCAAGTTTAGAGTAGAGTGAGTCTGCCTTTGGAAAGGGGATGCTGGTGCTGATTGTTTCCAAATGTGCAACTTTTGTTGCAGAGCTTGCAGGTGGGAGAGAAGCTGAGGTGAGTGTGAGCTCTGTGCTGCTCTTGGGGCCTCAGTGGGTGACTCACCATTTTTAACTTCACAATAGACACACAGCCCACGAGGTGATGGATTTCTCTGTTCACCAGAGCACTGGAGGCTGCTCCCAACAGTCTTCAAGCCCCCCTGGAGGTGTGGGGAAAGATGTAGGGTAGAGCTTGGGGACTCCTTTGTTTCCAGTAAACTTAGAGAAAGTCCCAGTCAAGATACTCTTGTTTTGCCAGAGAGCTTTCAGCTGGAAAACAAAACTCTCTTCAGTGTCTGTGGTTAAAAGTGAAGGCACATCAGTCAGCCTCAAATTGCAGTCCCTCATCAGGGATCTCCAATAGTAACCTGCTTTTTAATTGGATTGTGTTCCAACTAACATGAGTAGCAAAATACATCTGATGTACACCTAGTTAAATTAAGTATTTGTAGGATTTTCTTGCATGTTTCAAGGCATTCTGAAGGCTCACCTCAAGAATGAAAACAGTAAAACTTTAGCAGGTTGGCCCATTGATGGTGGCCTCTGGAAATATTGGGATTTCTCACTAGAATTCTGTTTTCTAGGAAGACTCCTTGCAATATGATTGCTCCACGGGCTTATCTGCAGTCCAGACACACAGTCTAATTGGAAACAGTGTGGAGTGCTGCAAATGTTGTGTCCTATTTGCAGCAGCAGAGCAGGAGTGAATTGTTTGATGGAATAGATAGTGGCAGCTGAGTGGCGAATCCGACTGCTCACATGTGGGTCATTATGGGCTGGAGCTGCTTGGCGCCAGCAGCCAGGATTTCCTGATGCTCAGACCTCATGTAAAATGCATTAGTGCTCCAAGGCATGAGCCATGGAATTGCCAGTCCCATGAGTCTGGAGCTCCCTTCTCCCAATTTGAACTGGTGTTGGAAGGTAAAACCATACGTGCTGCAGAGCCTAATTAAAAATAATAGCAGCGAGTCAAGGCGCTTTTTATGTGTTATATAGTGTGCATTTCAGCCATACCAAAACATAATTCTAGGGTATTTTTATGCTTACAGTTTAAAGCTAACAAGAACCTTATGTCAAGGATTTATTTTTAACCGGTTCCAGCTTTTAATAAATCAAGATTTTTGTTATAAAAATGGTTCATTTTTCTATTATTAATATTTGAATGTGTTTTCAGAAACTTTTTTAGCAAGAAAGCTGAGTTGTGGTTTTCATAGACAATTAGCAAGTCAGTTAATAGTAACGTGTTTTGGAAGTTCAGAGAGATTGCTAATTATGAGTAGATTCTTGGTTTTGGTCTTTTCATTTGTTATACTTCATTTATTATGCATTTATTTGTTGTGCCTGTGTCTTCTGGTCTTTGCCTTTTATATTAGGCTTTTCAGTTCTGTAATAGAAGCAGTTTCTGCTAAGCAATGGGGTGAGTTCTGAAGACTCTTTAAGAGAGAGTCTCTTTGCCATTTAAGACCACCCTGTGAATTTTGAGGTGGGTAACAACCATGAACTGACTCCTTGCTACTCAGCCTTGAATAATTTAATCCTTTCTTCTCCTTTCTGCATTCCTTTGAGAAAGAATAAGGATATGTTACCTCTTTAATTTCTCTGAGGCTATTTCCTGTGCTTGCGATGTGCTCAGAGTGGATCAGGACTTCCCCTTGCCTCCAGGAGGGCTGAAAAGGCAGCCAGAAAGTCCCACGTTTTCAGTGGCTGCACATCACAGAGAAACTGAGTTCATGTTGGACTGCTGTTGGTGCCCTCAGTGCACTACCAGGGCTTAAATGTGTTCTGATCACCATCCTCATTTTTGGAGCCAAAGAAGTGTGTCTGTGAGGAGAGGCTGTCAAGGGCCACAATGAAACTCAAAGTGTTTTGAAGATTTTCCCTGTGAGTGATGTTTGATTACAGCCCACACCACCTGCCACATGTTGTGTTGTTACTCCATTTATATTGTGAACTTCCTTGGCTGGGAGATGCTGTTCTAGCAGAGATCCAGGGCACCCTCTGCCATTGCAATTCCACACTCTTTCATTTGGGAAAATTCAGGGCAATTGGAGCAGCAACTGTATCTGAGGGTGCAGTTGCTGAAATGGTTGACTCCTGTAATCCAGCAGGGATCCCACAAGCATCTCCTGTGGAGTCCCTGTCCCAGGAAACACTGGACCTACACTCTTAGAGCTGCTGCACAGTCTTAGGAGGGTAGGGAAATGCTTTTTTGAAGTCAGGCAGAGCAGGAATTAAAAATCTGCACCCACTGGGTTACCACATGGGGGCTGTTCTCCCCTGTCATTTTCAGGAGGGAAACATGAAGTGACAGCATTGGCAGTAGAAACATCTGTTGATCTGGGGAATTAGGCAGAGTGTCTTGGAGGCTTTTTTTCAAAGACACTGCCTTCCCTTCATGGGGTGTCCTGGACTTTTCCTTTGAAACCTGGAGTAGTGTTACCCTCAGGAGTTGAGAATGCACCTCACATGATCAATTCTTGCATTGTGAAGTAAAGAACAACTTTGAAGGGAATTGTAAAAGTATCTAGCCCTGCATTCAGTTTGTAGATTTGCTTGCATGCTTGCTGTTTTGGACATGTTCACATGCTGGTAATTGTTATTTCTGTTACTTGTCACCATGAAGCAGAAGCCACACAAAAGTGAAGACCTGGGCAGCTGCCATTTTCCTGATAGTGCCACCCTGAGAAAAGCTTTGTTTCTGGGGATCTAGCTTGTGTGTTTTGCAGCTTCCTCTTACAGCTCTTAGCCCTGAACTGTATTCTTAGTGGAGCTGTATTGTTATGTATGAGCTGTATTTATATTCTATAAATAGAATTATTTCAGAATGTACCATCCACAGGACCAGTGATAAAGTCCATAAACAGCATCTCTTGTTTTCCTCAAAGGTTTGGAGCAGAATGCAGACAGATTGTAAGGTATGGTTTCCATTCAGCACAAAAGACGTGGCTGAGGAGGTTGTTTTGACAGCTTCTATCCAGGTTTTTTTCATTGGCTAGGAAAAGACTTTTGTGATTAGATTACCAGCTTTGAATCATCTTACTTGTCTTTCAGAAGCAGATGGGCATTAGGCATAGATTTGAAATTTTCATCTGTTATTAAAATCTGAATTCAAGGTTTCTGGTTCTGATAAGGCTTAATATATTGAGTGAAAGTTTTATGATTGTGGCAAACAAAAATCCCTCACCTTTGGCTGATATGATGACAGCTTAGTGTCTGAGCTGCAGGGGATAAAGACCAGCTGAAAGACATCTTCCAGAATCTATGGTCATTTATCAAATTTTAATCACCTTCTGGAGACTAATTACTTTCTTAAGACACAAACATAATAGTGATGGCTAAATACCTTGTAATAAAGACAGCTACAGTATTTTTCTTGCCCTTTGGGGAAGAGGCCACTTTTTAACCTTTCCCAGCTACAGCTAGGTAATGGTACAAACGCTGAGTGCAAAAGCCAATTTTTGGTTAATATCTTCAACAGAGTTCTCAAATCTTCTCAGTCTGTAGCTTTGAAAAGATTAATAGTTAGGAATGCTAGAGCTGGCCAAAACTTTTTTTTTCCCTGAAGAAGTTTTCTCCAGTGCAAGATCCTTTAACCTTGTTATAAAATGCAGCAGAGCTGCCATTGCACAATCCTCATTTTCTGTGAGACAAGACTTTTGTGTGTGTGCTGTTCCCAGCATGTGCATTCCCAGCTCTTCCCAACAGAGATCTGACTGAGGCTGCTTCCCAGGAAGCAGTGAGGTTTGGCATATCAGACACAGCCAGTTTTATGGGGTGACTGCATGTCTCTGTCCTTGGTGGAACATCTTTCCTCTTGCCTGGATTTACAGCCTAAAGCTGTAGCTGCATGTCTTGTTTTTGCCATGGCAGGTCATTGGGATGTTTTGTGAGCTCAGTGTCTGGAGCCAGGTCCTTCCAGGCTGCTCTGGGCTGGCCCAGCAGAGCTGTGGCTGCTCTTGGCAAATTCCAGGGTGCACAGCCAGGCTCTTGTGTCTGGGCTTGATGGAAACAGGACCTGGCCACAGCTCCTGGTGCTCCAACACTCTCAGTGTGACTTGGCTTTTCTGTAGCTAAGCTAACCACGTGTGATGTCTGCATGTGCTAAAAATCCACACTGAGTGGTGAGAATGCTCATATCTCTGGCCTTTTTTCACTTGGAAACCCTGATAGAAATCAGGTGGGAGTTTTCATGGTGGAACAACCTAGAGCTGTAGCCCTTCCTTGCCATTGATTGCTGCACTGTGGTGAGAGTTCCCAGTCATGAGTCCCACCTCCCATCTGGGTCAGGTACAGGAACTGCAGCAGGTGCTGGCAAATGTGCACTGTGTGAATAATTATCAAAATGCTTTTAAATGGTTGTACCTGTAATTTGCATCTTACTTTGACATTTAGCTATATTCCATATAGATCCTCATCTTCAATTAGATTTGCTAAAGGAAAGGGCTGAAGGAATTGGTGATCTTGGTGATCCTGCCAGGGAGTGTGTCTCATCCATCTTGTATTTTCAGTAAAGTTCAGCACAGTTTATTTAGAGGTTGGAACACTCCCTTCCCAGCCTTTCTGGAGGTAAGAACCACCTTGCAGTCTGTCTCTGAGGGTGAAAACCCACTCTGTTAGCAGACAGCAGCAGGGATCAGTGGCAGAACAAACTGTTTCATGCTCCTGTAGACAAAAAATGTTCTCCTGTGGGGTCTGTGCTGAGAGTACCCACATCTCTTTCCTTCTCATTTGAAGAGTCAGTAATACTTCCCTGTCTTAGAGGTGGATATATAGTGAGTATAAAGTCTTTTAATTAATGGAAAGAAAGCCTAAAAGAGTATAAATTACTCTTACAAGAGGATTCTACTTTGAACCATTTTACCTTAGTGATATTTCTTACAGTTCTGTGCAGTACTTCTTGTTTTCCATAATTAAACTTTATTTTAAAAACAAGACCCAACTTAGTTGCCTTTGCAGTGTGCTCAGCAGAGCTGTACTCGGCTTCTGCCATTTGGACACTATTTAATTTGCATTTCCCAGGAGAATCGAATTAGGTTTTATTAGTAAATTGGGCCTATAACCTTGCAGGCAGGTTTTATTAGTTTATCACACATCAGCATTAGCAAATTGTAAATCCCACTGAAACGAATTTGAAAAGGCCTTAAAGAAAAGCCCAGAACCAGTGAAGCTCCTGGACACAAACAGAGTTTATTTTAATTGGTTTATGTGTTCTTTTTCTTTTAATCCCACAAAAATCTTGTTAGTGGCAGCAGAGTCACCTTTTTTATCATATTCTGTTGTCCTAACTGTGCCTACATGTTTAGTTTTATAGAAGTTAAAGGCACTGACTTCCTGGGGAGCTGGCAGAGAAGTTTTGTTCCTCAGTGCTACATATCCCTGGAACTGAGATTTTGCTTCTAAAAGAATATGAGAAGGAAGTGGGGACTGCTGCCTTTTGGAGGGTTTTGGTCACAGTCTGGGACAAGCTTATTGAATGACTTCACTTGAGTGCTTCAGGTCCTGCCTGGATCATGGCCTAAAATGGCCCAAAATTCACTGTGTAGTTATTCTCCTTCTGTACTGAAATGTGGCAGTGGTGATCCAGAACAGGAAGGCTTCATTGCTAAGGGCTTTTGAATGTGAGCTTGAATTTCTTTGTGTCTTACAATAATGTGTTTCTGCATCAATACTAGATGATTAGTATTGACTAGAGCTCTCCCTGTCCTTTTCTGGGTG
>JANPWX010000161.1:1127176-1144910 GCA_024734555.1 Trochalopteron elliotii | reverse complement strand
AGGAGAAGGGAAAATACTCCTCCAGAGCCAGGTGCCAGAGCTGGGGCAGGGCAGGGCTCTCCTGAGTACTCCCACAGTGACCAGACCACACCACCTCGCCAAGGTGTGTGGTCTGGAGCCGGGAAGGATCAGGTTGCCCTTGTTTCATTTACTGTAAGAGAGGTTTAATTGCTCCCAACAATTGCAGCAGTATGGGAGAGATGGAATAGCTTGCTGGGGAATATTTTAACACAGTTAAAATAGCACAGTTTTTTCAGCAAGTTGCAGATGCCGTTTGGGAAGAGAATAAGTATTGAAGTTTTAATGCACTTCAGCTCTTTTGGAATACAGGATACTTGGGCCTCTTTCATTTGCAGTCACTTCTTTTACATTTTTTTCATTGCTTTTTATTTTATTATATTCCACCTGCAGTTGGCCTCATTTAACCATCATGGTTTAGGTGGCTATTAAGAATTTTAAAAGAATACCCAAATGCTGGAGCAGTGAGCTCAAGTCCTTTGGAATGTCTAACCAAAAAATCCCCCAAACCTGGGTCTGTCTCTTCTGAAATGTAGCATTAATTAATTCCCACGTTCTGTCTGCTGCTCAGCCCCTCCAGATGTGCTACTAGGAATAGACTGGCTCCCTGGTTACAAGCCATCTGGGCTCTGTAAACTGATTTGCACTTATATTAAACAATAAGTGAACAGAATGCGGAAGAGTTATTAAAGCAAATGTACATTGCATATAAATCTCAAAGTAAAATATTAAAATGTAGTAAAGGGGAATGGAATGTGCAAATGAAGACCTGCTTGTTTTTAATGAGTTTAGCTGTGACCTTCTCAATTTCAACCAAAAGAAAAGAATTTTATTTTTCTCTTTAAAAATAAAAAAAAAAAAAAGAAAAACTATAAAACTGCTTACAGAAGTATCTGAGACAAAAACAAGGAAATATAATGTTCTAAACTTGACTGGTCCAAACCACTCAAGCTGCTGTGACAGCTCATAAAACTGAGAGTAGTTTTTAACTGGACTCTGTTTTACATTGCCAGAGTGAATTTTCCTTGCAGGAAGTAGCCAGAAGGTTTATTTAGTTTCCAGACTGCTGCTTTGACCTTTCCATTCTGTCACTTCTCAGGTTACATAGCCCTTTTTCACTGCAGTAAATCTGCAACAGTTAATGAGAATAAAATTTCCTCCTTCTCACTGATCACATGCTGTTAAATGCCAAACCACAGCCAGCAGCATATTTGCAGAATTCGGCTGCACTGTACAAAAACAGCACAATCAGTTTAATCTTGTTGGTTTTGTAATTCATTTTATTGAGCTTTCCTTTTTCAAGTGAACTATTTTATCAAGACAAGTGGTTGGAAGGCCAGATCTGGAAGAAAGATTTAAAACTGTAATAAAGTGAGGGGTGTTTTGTGTGCTGGGTTTAAGCATGCTCACAGGATTCAAAATTAAACTTAAAATGAGGAGTTTTTAAAAAGCCCATATATCAGTGGGATATTTCTTGTGGTTATTATCTGAACTGAACATGTGCTCTGAACAAGTCTCTAGCATAAAAATTAATACATCAAATTAATTTCTTTGCCAAATACTTAAAATTGTTTTGATTCTAAAACTTTATTCTGATTCTGTGTTTACCAGCATCAGCCATCCAACTCCAAAGACTGACCCACCCTTTTCCCTGTGGAAAACTTAAGATGATGGTTTTTTAACTCTGAGATTTAAAGAAATAATAAATTGGCTTACAGAGTTTATTTGCCTTCAGGGTTTTGAGCTTTTTAAATTTTATTTTTTCCAATACTCCCTGATCAACCTTTTTGGTCTGAAAACATTTGATTTTTCATTTGTTTAATTTGAGTTTTTTTATATAATAATGATACTCTTAAGATACAGATCTCCAAGAACACATCCCTTGTCTGTATTTGTATCTGCCTTGTTTCCTGATATATGCAGTGTTACTCTTAAGAAAAAAAAAATTAGGAGACATTGAGATTTACTTTCTTCTTGATTTTCACTAAAATCATTGCTGATTTGGGATAGATCTTGACAAGATTTTACTAGGGCCCTGTGCTGATCTATAAAAGTGTTTGAAATCAGGACAACCACCTGTGGTCGTAGAAAATATTTAAAGTTTCTTCATCAGCAATTACACTTCAACTGCATTTGCTGTGTGCACTCACTTGAGTGCTGCAAATCCCCCAGCAATGTTAACTTTCAGAAAAGGCTTTGAAAGCTTTTATTGGCTGCAGCTGGAAGTCAGAGCAGAACAGATTTCTTGATTCTCCCTCCCTCCTTCCCTCCCTCCTTCCTCCAGCAGCTGGATTCTCATCCACAGTGGGCTGCCCTGCAGGCAGCACGATGTCACCGATGTCACCGGTGCCCTGTGGCCGGGGCTTCTCCAGGCTTTGGTGCACAGCAGGGAACTTTTGTCCCCCATTTGTGCTGAAGGACAGAACTGAGTGGCTGTGCTTGAGCTTGAGGTGTTTGTATAAACATTTAAAGGGAAAGTTCTCCACCAAAAAGCTGCATTTTTGCTTCAGCTCCTTATTTCTGGGTGTATTTTCAGTGACCTGCTCTAGCACAGGAAACAAGGAACACTTCCCTGTGGAAATGGGAAGACTAGTGGAAGCTGGAACAGATCCTGATTTGGGCAGTGACACCAATCATCTCTGTGAAACTTCAGCATCTTCTTTTGCTCAGGCAGTTGCCTGAAGCTTTCTGGACCCAGCCTTGCACTGAGCTTGCTGCAGACAATTAAAAGAGAGGCCTGAAAGCTTCCTAGGCCGGGCCTATTCCTAGTTCAGATTAAGGCAATGTACTCTTTCAGTTTATGGAGTTGACACATACACTTTGGACTGTGCAAGGAGAGAGGGGGAGGAAAGGACATCTTGCTTTTTATTGCCTGTTCCTTGGGGCTTTTTAAATTTGTTTTAGTTCTTAATTAATTCTTAAGAAATGGATGTATCTAATCAGTGGGTTTGGACAGTTGTTGAGCCAAGAGCAGAGGAGATGTTTCTGTCAGGCTTATAATGGAAAGCCAAAGCTCTTGATTTCCGTTCCAGCTCTGTCTGTGCACTTGACCTTTTAAGAAATCCTGTAGAGAATGGCTGAGAAACTCCCTGTCCTTGTGGCAGACCTGTGAGCCTGACTGCAGGAATGCTGCAGGAGCTCTCCTGCTACCCTTCAAAGAAACAACGTGGCTGCGTGAAACAACTGCAGCCTTTGAGCTGCTGTTTTGCCCTCTGGCTCTGCTGGGGATTGGTTGCTTTTCTAGCAGAGCAGAAATAATCTTTTGGTTTTTTTTCCTAAAGGGTCTTACAGAATAAGCAAAAGTCTTTTCTGTCTATGTCAGTCTAATTTGAGTCTTCTCATTACTGTAGTTTGTCATTTGGCTGTCTTTAATGTCTGGGGTGTATTCTCTTCCAATACTCCAGTGGGAAACTGAGGTCATGGAGAAAAGGAGCAACTTGTCCAGGATCACACAGCAGGTAACTGACAGCAAGAAACTGAGGCCAAATCCCAGGCTGTGTTTGCAGAGCAGGGATGGCAGGAGCTACAGCTTTCAAGCAAGGCTCACACTGAATTTGGCTAAGTAAGGTCGTTTGTTTTTGGTTCAGTGCTTTCTTACTATTCAGTTGGGACTTTTTTTTTTTTTTTATGCTGCCTTCCCCCAGTGGATTTTGGCGTGGTTATTGCTTGGTGCATAGCTGGAGCCTGACACAGAAGACACAGTGCTCATTCCTCCACCATTGTCAGCTTTCCATTTGTTTGTAATTAAATGGGAGAAACAGCAGTATTGTGCTGAGATACAACTGGGCAACAAGTCCAGAAGCAATTGGAAACTTTAAGTCATTAAGTATGCTGAAGAAAGCTGGATCACATGGAAGGAGAGACATGATCATATCCATAAAAGCTGTACTATGATGCACGAGGGAGCTGAAGCATTATTGCACAGGTTCATTTGGATATTTTCTGTCTTATGAGAAGATACAATATTACTATTTAATTGACACTAATGTTTAATGCTAATGTAGAGATGGACTTGGGTGATCGATGCAATGGGCACAATCACAGACACTGCCAGAAAACTCCCCTCCCACTGGAGCCTGAGGAATAGAAAGCATGAAAAAAAGCTTCACAGATAGGGGAGAAAAACTTGGGGTCATGAGAGGCAGAATTTAGTAGACTTGTGGTTTATAGTTTAACGTCATTACCAGTAGTGGGAGAATCTACAGTTACAAGACATTATATAAAGAAACATTGTTTTTTCCTAAGGCTTCTCAGTTGTATGGAGTTTCTCCATAACCCGTGGTTTGTGCTGTTGCTCTGAAGGACAGAAAATTTATGGTCAGTGAAGGCAAACCAGAGGTAACTGGCTTGTAGGAGGAAATGGGATCATCATCTAAATCCCTGGACTTAAAGCAAGGTCAAAAGCAGCAGGCCTGTGCCCTTTTCTGATGCCCTTTACCCTGCCATGGCTGGTGTTGGGAGAATGGGATCCCACCCAGTACTCAGCTGCCAGGGAATAGCAGCAGAAAGGCCACAGAGTCCATGGCTTCAGAGGCTCTGAGCCTTGGTTCAGGTGTGATGGTTCCTTGGTACCTGCAAAGGATTGGCTAAATGTGTCATACCTGCAGACAGCTTTAGAAGCTGGAGGTCTGTGTGTGTTCTGTGGAATTCCAAACCATTTCCCACCTGCTGTGCTTGGATGCACATTGTGCCTTAATCCCTGCCTGTGCAGTGGGTCAGGGCTGGATGTCCCCAGCTCCCTCTGCCTTTCCATGCCTGGTCTCTGTGCAGAGGAAACCTGGGGAGGGAGGAAGGGAGCTGCAGCTTTCATCAGCCAGTGTGCTAATTGGGCTGGCAGGGCTGAGCATCCCCTCAGTGTGATTATACTGCCCTGCACTGCAGTCCTTGTCTCAGACCAGCACTCATCAACACTTCAGGAACAAACAAAAACGCCCACTGAGATGAGAGAAAAAAAATACAGCCTTTGCTGCTGGCAAACTTCTGTGTGTCTTGTTGGCAAGGGTTCTAATCAGTGAGCTGCATGTCATTTGTATAGGTTATAATGCTGTGCTTGTTTTGGTTAGAGACTGGGGTGCCACTCCTGTGGCTGTGGCACCTCCTGAGGGGAAGGTGCAGCCTTCAGTGTTCATCTGAACGTGATTTGTTCTGTCTGTTACACACAGGAACTTGATCCAGCATTGTGGAATACAGGGCTTCATGGCATGAGAGCTCATAAGGGAATGCAGGATGGGAACTGCACTGTCACACATGAGTAGATTCATGGAAGAGAAAATTTAGGAGCTCAGTGATGTGCAGCTGAAATTCTGAACACCTGCCTGGGCTGAGGTGGGGATGGCTTGGGAGTGAAGACTGATTTTTAGAAACAATAATAGCCAGTGTATAGAGAGAGAAGGTACAGAGGAAACAGTGGGGCTGCTATGAACTGTACTGACATCAGGCTTCTGAAAGATGCTCAGAACCCCTCTGGTTCTAACCCCTTTCTCTGATCCTCAGGAGGAGTTTTGGAAAGCTGCAGGTGTGATCAGAGGTGCCACGTGTGTCAGCAGAGGCTGCCTGTTCACACCTGCATGTAAACCCTCCTAGCAGCTCACTGGAGCATGTGGAGAACTTTGGGTGTGAGTCCTTCATTAGGACTTGGTAGGGTTGCTGATGAGTTTAGAGTTGCAAGTAGTGTTTGGATGGTCTTAACGAGGTCAGAGGACCTACATAATTAAAAATCTAGATTTTTTTAAAAATAAAAGAGATTTTATTTTTAATAAGCTGATAAATCTTGTATCCCCACTGAGTAGCTGAGAGCCTCTGAGGCATGAGGGCTTGTTGATGTAGAGTAAGGAGGGAGGATTGACAGGGTTTTAGAAAAAGTTTAGAGTGAAGAGAATTAGAGATGAAATCTTGGCTCTGATGGAAGCACTCTATGTGTTTAGCTTGTAGTTTATTTTCAGGGGCCAATGATTCCAGGGTGCTTTAATTTTGGGCAGAAATGAATGAAACTGGCCCTAAAGTGTGAGCTCCTAAACTGGTATTTCACCCCCAAAGGCTTTTGTGGGGCCACTGTCACCTCCACAGGCAGTGGCAGTCTCTTACATCCCACTCTGGTACAATGTGTGCCAAACTGCTTGAGGCCTGTTTCCCAGGCAGTGCTTCCTGCTGGGATCACTCCAAGATCCATGGATCCCTCTGGGGGCCTTTCAGTTGGATTTCAAATGTTTACTTTTGACCAAGAATCTCCCCAATGATGCTGGACTTGCCTTTCTGAGGCCCTGCTGGAGGAATTAGTACCTGGGAATTAGGCTGTGGTTTGAGAGCCCCTGTCAGCAGCAGCACTGGTCCCAGTGTGAGCACTGGTGTGTGCAGTGTCAGGGGAGCTCTGCACCCAGATGTTAATTACCCAGGTGTTAATTACCCAGCCCAGGCTCACCAGCCTCTCCTGATACCCTGCCCTGGGAACAGCACAGACACCTGGAGAGGAACCCCAGCAGAGGATTCCCCATGGAGTGCTCCCTGTCTGAGCCTGCTGAGCCTTCCACACACCCCATCAGACCTGTCTAGTCCAAAGCCTATCTGGTTCAGAAGGATTCTGTGGATGTAGCAGGATGCTGGCTGCCATTTCCTGTTGGGAGAGAGGACACAACTGGTCTTTACATCTTGAATTTTGTCAGTGCACCTAAGATCCTACAGGGGTATGTTAATGTGGATGCTCTGAATCAGAGCAAGCATCAATAAGCAGGGCTGTTAAGAAATCTCTCCTCACTCCTGCACATCAGGAACATTTTCCTCTTCGGCATGTGTTCCTCAGTTCCCTAGCAGTACAAGCAAATTGGAAAGTTCAGCTGTCATTTGGGGAAGGTCATAGATCACACTAGCAGCCTGAGTAATCCAAGAGGTTTTAAGTATCACAGCATTTAGTTTAAAGTGAAATTTGCTCTGACAGGGGCTGGCAGACCAATAGGAAAAAGAAATATTTGTGCTTGGAGAAGTGCATGTGTAGAGACCTCGAGTATAACTGATGGCTGGAAGTGATTTCAGTCTAAAAAAAACAAATCATTAAGAGAGTGCATAGGGGTAAAATACACAGTTCATATTTTAAAGGCTCTCAAAATGAACCAGCAACCGAGGTTAGCAGTACATAGTAATTAGCTGGGCTGTTCACTGTTTAACTCCATCAGCCCCAGGCGTGGGGCTGAGCTCTGCACAAGAGCACAGTTGTGCTGTGCCAGGGTGGTGGTGAGCCCTGTTCTCTGTGCACACACGTGGCTTGTGAGAGAACTGCCTGCAGTGCCTTGCAGATTGAGGCTGTTGTGGTGCTCTGTGATCCACATCCACTCTACAGCTGCAGGGGTGCATGCTGCACTTCTGAGTACCCAGTCACATAGCAGTGAGCACTGGGAGGAAAAACTACTGACTCGGGCCACGAGTATTGTTGCCCCAGTGGATAATTATGTGTCCCTAATTTATGGGAAGACAGCCTTGGTGCTTGCTCTGCCGAGCACTGAGTTTGCTGGCAGATGCTGTAGCACAAAGCCAACAAGACGTTTTTCATAGGAGCAAGTCTGGAGGTTGATTGCTGGTATAAATCTGAGCACACATGGCACAGATCATGATCTCAGGCCAGCCATTACCCAGCAAGTGTTTACAGCCACAGACCTGCCATCTCTGCTGGCTCCCCCCTTCTGCTGTTCTTGGCAGATGGGGCAGGGATTCATCAGGGCTTGTTTTTAAATCCATCTTCACCTCGGTGGGTGCTGCCCTAGTCCTGGCAGCCTCGGGAGTGAGCTGGGCTCTGGTCTGCAGGCGTGTGCTGACTCTGTGGTTGTCTTGCCCCTGTGTCACCTCCTGGGCTCAGGACCCTTGCCTTCAGCTCCCATGGGCTCTGTGCTGCAGCCTGCCAGTGCAAACAATCCAACAGGCAAAGCTGGTAGGCTTCAAGAGCACTAACGTGGAAAAATGAAGCCAGTTTTTTTCAAGCATGGTCAAGACTTCATTTACTTCAGGGAAATATTTAGATAAGACAGAGTAGTGATTTGATCAAGGTGTTTTAATGTGATTTTCTGGTTTTTGGGTTTTTTTTTTTGACTGTCCAAAGCAGTTATCAGCTGATCCATCTCTTCCAGTTTTCTTCAGGACACTAACATATGTCTGAACCATTTGGAAATAACTGATACTCCTCAAAGTTTAAACTCTAGAGATCTTTACCTAATTACTTACACATTTATAAAAAAATATATTAAAAAGCTGATTTGTTGAGAATGTGATTGAAACCATATTTCCTCTGCTCTCGTTATCAATTTAAATACATTTAGAAGTTCTTTGAATAAGGATTACTGAGCTGAAAGTGGCTGGCAGAGCTCAGCCTGCAGGGATAGAGGCCCATTGCCACCGCGTGGCTCAGGGCGTTATTACAGCCGTGGTGGTTTAGCTCTGGGTGTGTACAGGAGTTCAGGTTTCAGGATCCTGGTTTTGTTGTGTCCCTCTTTACCACAGGAAACCTGAGGATGGCACTGCTGTGAGCCTGGGCATAGTTGCTGCAAAGCTTGACTCGCAGTCATCAGCCCTGGGCACACACAGCCTCCTCACTCACCTGTGTATCATTCCAGAATGGGCTTTGCAGTGGTTTGCAGAAATGCAAAAAGCCCCTATTCTACCACACTTGTAATAAAAACAACTTACCCACAACTAACATCGTTACAGTCACAGAAAACATCATGGAAAGATAAACCCAGAAAAGCATTTTCTGTTAAAATAGCTCTTCATTATAAATCAACTGGAGATGTCTTAAGGATCTTTGGAGGAAAACAATGAAATTCCTGAGTTTAAAAGTAGCTTTAAAGGGTCCTGCTTCTCTGCAGTGTAACGTGTCTGGTGTCACAGGAATTTGTCAAAGCACAACAGAACTGGACCCTGCACTTTCAATTCCCACTATGCCTTCTTTTAGTACATTGTTAACTAGTGGCACTGACAGTACTGAAAGAAGCCTTAAGGAACTGGCACTGCTTTATAGAAGTTTGTTAGCTGGTTTGTTTTCTGAACTGCTGAACAAACTGGTCAGCTTCATGCTTGTCCTTGCTGGCTTGTTCACAAGAGCTTTGGGCCTGATGTGGAGACACTGCAGCCAAGGGCAGCCTGGGTGAGGTCTGTCTGTCAGTCAGTCCCTTTGCACACTGCAAATCAGTGACACAGGAGAGGCAGGGACTGGCCAAGGTGAGTGCAGGGTTTGGGGTTTCTGGAGATGAGAGATAAACACAAAGTAACAGGATTTCTCTTAATCCCTTCTTTCAGGACTCTTTCAAAGCATCAGGCCTGATAATAAGAAAGCTGTTGTTTGCCAGGTACAAAGGAGGCTTCTGGGGAAGGTGCCTCAGAGGTCACCAGCTCATTTCCTAATGGGCTTGAAAAAGGGTAAGAGGACTTGGGAGTGGATACAGGAAGGAATGGGTGGCCAGAGGAATGCATTCACAGAGTTTTGCAGCACTGCAGGATACACCAGGGCCACTCTGCTTCTCTCTGCTGTGCTGAAGGGCTGATCAGCCTGCAAGGTCAGGCTGATGGCTCTGTGCAGGAGTTAGGAGATGGGTGTTGCCAGTTCAGATACACACAGGTAGAGCTGGAAATGCAAAGCACTTTCAGGACACAGCGTTTCTCAAGATACATCCAAGTAAAACAGTGATTTATTTTTTTTTCCTGTGCAGCTTGGCTGTTGATTGTGTCCCTTCCCTCTCAGAGGACAAATCTCAGCCTCAAACATTCCACCTTCACCTGACTATCAGGATATCCAATGAGTGAAGTTGTTTTCTGAGAAACCAGGCACTAGGGATCCTTTTCTAGGACCTCACTGAGACACAATCCAAGGAAAGTGCCTTTGTGAGGACAGTGATGGACATGATCCCCCCCATGCAGCTGAGCCCTTTCAGCCCAACCGATTCAGCAGTGCCAGCTTCTTGCAGAGCTGGGGCCTGGGGCCCACCCATTGTACATCTTCTGCAGGGGTCCTTCTTTCCCAGCCTTGACTGTTGCATAACCCATGTTCCATATGGATAATTGGCAGTAATGAGGTTCAGCTTTTCCCCACTCCAAAAGCACTTTGGTTCTTTGTGTTTTGACAGTCTTCAGAGGGGAAGTTCGACTCCTTTCAATGCATCTTTAGTCAGACAATAAATCAGGATCCTTTTCCATTTGTCCCCTACTGAAGTGGAAGCTAAGAAGTGACATAGCTATGAATAGGCAGTAATCCAGTGTCTTGGGCAATGCTTGTTTTCCCTCTACCTCCTGCATGAGTTATTGTTGAGCATGAAATATGAGCCACTTTTCCCTATGCAGTTCTTGTGTTTTAGTATCTAACTCGTTGTTGTGGGACTTTTTAGGTGTAAAAGATGCTGTTTTACATGCAAAAATAATTATTCTGTGTCATTAGTACATATCTTTTCAGTATGTGATTAATTCCTTCTGCCATTTGGCTGCCAGTTGTATCCCACCAGAAGCACCATCTTTTACCAGATATTCTCACTTTTAACTGGTGTTGTCCTTGCAGCTCAGAAATGGACTGAAGGCAGGGAATGAGACTCTTCAGATGTGCTCTGTAGGGCAGGGTTACAACAGGTATTGCCAGAAGCCTGAAGGACGTGGTAACTTTAATGTACAGAGGGAGACACTGAGTCATGGAAGTAAAGTGCTTGGCCAGTAAATCTGTGAAAGGAGGGAAGACTTTCATCTCTCCTGGGATTCCTCGTGGACCTGAAAGCCTTTCCCTGACTGGAGTTGCACTGATGTCTCTGCAGCATTTGTTTTTCCACCAGGGAAGTGGTGTCCAGAAGGGGAACACGGCTGGCAAAGTTTCCTCACAAAACCATCTCCGTGGCAGCAATGCCTTAGGACTTTAGCTTTTATATTTTTCATCTATTTGTAAGCCTGCAGTTCTTTAGTGTATCACTCTCAACTCCATACGCAGTGCCAGCTACTGTTCTCCCATTTTGGTCAGACAACAACAATTCCTGTCCAGGCCTGGGAGTCAAGGACACCTCACTGCCTCAGGCCCTGAGAGATGTAACCAAAAGTGAGTTGGGGGGGAGCAGACTTGGGGTAAATGACTTCATTAGCTGAAGCTGTAATTGGAAGATTAACCCCCAATATGCAAATGAACCAAACTTATAAAAGTATGAAAACCTGTGACCCCGTCATCCATTTTTGGGTGTAGCCCCTGGGGGGCTTTGTCTGCCCAAAATGTACCTGAAGGCCCTTCAACAAATACACCTGCTTTTTATTCCCTTAATTTTGTCTGACCTCTGTTTCTAGGTAAGCCCAAAAAGGCATCAGCAGGAGGAGCTGGAGCCAGCAGCACTATGGGTGTTCCTTCCATACCATACAGACCCCTGCAGTTTCTCTCTCCTTGTTATTTTGTAGCATTGGCGTGGATGGGTTTGGGCAGAGCTCGGGGGTTCCCGGGCGCCCGGCGACCGCCTACGGCTACCGGCCCGACGAGCCCTTCTACTACAGCTACGGGGCACGGTGAGCCCGGCCTGCAGCCCCTGCCCCGCCCCTGCATCGCTGCACCGCCAGGGCTCCACCACCAGGGCTCCACTCTCTGTATCCTTTGGCATGTGTAGCTCCACATAAATCTCGCTTTTCTGGGTCCCCTGTGTTAGTGACAGTGTTTACTCTCTTCGGTTGCTCCTTGTTGTTGTTATTATTTTTGTACAGTAACTGCGACTTGAAAGTGGGAATTGGAAACTACTGGACTGGAAAGTGTCACATTATGTATATGAAGCTAGTAATTTAATTTCTATTAAATATAAAAAGCTGTGTGGTCAGCAGTGGTGAATGTGTTTCTAAGCAATGTTTTGTGTGTTTTACAAGGCACTTAAGAAGAGTGCTCCATGTGCAGTGTGTTTAACATGGACTGTTTCCCTCTCACACTTCAATCACAGAACACCAGTAAGCCCCAGCATCTCCTAGCACTGCCCTGACACATAGTTTGGACCAAAGTCCAGTCCTGGGTCTGAACACTTTAATAATGGAAAGATGGCACAGATTCAGTTCCCTGGAGCTTCAGACATTTACAGTCTGTTTTAAATGCTTGAAAACACTTAAAATTAGAAACTACACAACAGAATATCTTTACCCTAGTGTTTAAACAGAATTCTGTGGGCTGAGAGAAGACAGCCACATCCATCTTGAGGTCCAGCAAGAGCAAGAAACACTGTACCTTGGTTCAGAATCCAGAGGCAGAGCCTTTACCCCTGTAGCTTCCCTATCTGGAAACACAAATCCATCCTCTCCTGGTCCTTTCTGGGGTTTAAGCTGGATCTAAGGAGGGATCATTGAGCAGCAGAGTCAGGCCAGGACCCCTTCATGCTGGACTCGCAATGTGGTGATTGTTTTATGTCATTTTTGAGACAGCCTGCAAACAGAATTCAGGCTAAAGCTGTTCTTCAGCTGGGCCCACTGTAACAGACAGAAGAAGGGGTGATCATGCCCTCTCTGCCACAGCTACCAAGGCAGCAGTTCAAATTTTCATTTTTTAAAAGAAAAGTTACCTCTACCTCATCCTTTTTTTTTTGTTAATGCCTGTTGATTTGCAGATCTTCTCCTTCTTCCCCCCTCCTTTATGGCTTAAACAGAAAAGCTGACTTGCATCAGGGGCTGATCCTACAAAACCAGTCACCAGTAATTCCATAAGACTGGGGTCTGTGCTGGGAAGGTGATCTTCAAAGGCATGGGATTGTTTGGGGAATCTGACAAACTCCTAGTCTTATACTTCAGAAATACCTTTGAAATAAAAATTGTTTTGAAACCCTGTGTTATCTTTACAAAGTGTGCAAGTACTTTTATAAGCACCGTTATTCCCTGTGTTTCAAGCTGCATGACTGGAAAGGAGTCTAAAATTAGCCATGGTATTTCATACCAGTTTTCAGCCTTCTCCCTGTGCTGGCTTCTTGTTCAGGGCTTCACTCACTGGAGGTAGGTGGAAGAACAGTGTTGCCAAGATTAAGTAGTGTTTTTAAAATTATTTTCTCTACCATTTTTAACTAATTCTTACACAGTTTCTTAGAACAGGCAAGATCTCACTTAGAAACATGGCAGAAAACTTGAACTACACTGACGGGTTTCCAGTATTGTACCTTTCTAGATTCTTTCCTTTGTTCTGAGCCCACAGTGGATTTACCCAGAAGGTTGTGCCACATATAGTCAAAAGGTTTCAGATATTTTTATAGTTATAGCTGTGAGAGAAATTCCCCAAGCTGCACACTCAGGCTTTTCTTCTGAGACTGGCACTTGCTCGTCAGGCTTTTCCAGAAATTAGTGTGAAGTTATTTAAAGCAGTTGCCCTTCTCATGGAATGTGTTTTGGGGGAAAAACAAAGTGAAGTGGGTCCTTGGAGTGTATGCAAACTATCAATGAAACTGAAGGAGCCTTTAATTGGAAGCTTCAGGTTAACGAGGAGCTGCAGTGGAGCTCCAGCAAAGGGTGGGTCTCTGTAATTGTAATACAGTTGTGACCATGCTGAGAATAAATGGCAGTGGAAAAATCTCTGGCTGCATTTTTAGTATTCAATGTTAGGAGTTTATGGGAAAAGAATAAAAGATCAAGTATTTGTAGCTTTGCCTGGCAGCAGCTAAGAGAAGAACATCATTTATCTGCAAACAGAGCTTGGTAAAAATTACTCAGCACTTAGTAGCCTGAGGACAGAGTCTGCTCGCCAAGATGAAAACCAGCTGTGCCACTGCACTTTCAAGGCAGGAGAGAGGCTGATTTTCCCTTTAATTACAGTTCCTGAGCCAGAAAAGGGGGAGAAAAGATAGGAGCACATAGACTTTTCAATCTATATCACATTTCCTGTGGGCGTCAGAGGAAGACGGGAGAGTCTGACCTGTTTAATTATCTGTATTTTATGGATTCAGTCCCTGGGTACTGTGTCCTGCACAGAACAGGGTGAGGAGGGATCAGCTTTCTTTTAGCAACTTCTGCAACTTTTCTCCTCTTTTTTTCCTGGTTTCTCTCCCTGGCTTTGTAGAGCTCCTCTTTTCTTTCCCTACAGCAGCAATCCCGAACCATCCTAGGAGTATCCTCTTTCCCAGCCTGCTGCTAATTAATTAATGAGTTTGGTTAGGCAAGTGTTTTAGATTCAATTAGGCTGTAAAGTTAATAGCACAATAAAATAAGCAATGGCTGAGAAGCTCCTACGTCTGGTAGCTATTAGAGAGGCTTTGTGCAGAGAGGCTCATTTCTAGGAGCAATCTGCTCCATGCAGCCGCCTGAGATCTTGTGCTCAGTTATTATTTGTACTACACCAGTATTTAGGAGCTTTCCAGGGCAACAGCGTGGGGGAAAGCAAAAGTAAACAAATACTCTCCTCCCTGAGAGCTCATGGAGGACCTGATTCAAGGTCTCTCAAATATCCAGGGGGTTGTGGAGCTGTCTGCTAACAGTTTAACATGTGCATTTCATTCTGAAATCAGACTGCCGTGATTCTGTTTAATTTTATCCACTCTGGATTAAATGAAACAGGAACAAGATGTATCTTCCTCTGGAACAAGCAGGACAAGCTCTGTTTAGATACAAGAGATTCTGGGCCCCTCTGGCAGGTTCTTTAATGGGATTCCTGCAGTGATGGTAAGCTCAGCTGTCCACTCACCATGGCCAGAGGCTGAGAAAGGTGACAACCTCCATTCCCTCTGTGACCATCCTCAAAAACCATGAAATGCACAAAGCTGCCTTCCTGCTGCAATTCATGTCACCCTTGAAGCTCCTGTGATCTGCTTAATCTCTGATTTTCCTCCAGGTTAAGGTTTTGAAGTTTTCTTCTGAAAGAGCTCTGAGGTGCCAAGAGAGGTGTTGGAGCTGCACAGACACAGGAGGACTGCACTCCCCTGTTTCATAGTCACAAGGTGGTATTTGCAGCCAGTTGGTCTGGACACCCACTTGAATAAAAAGATGGACTTTTCCAGAGCTGGGAAAAATATGCTGGGGTCCACGCCCCCTAAAAAAATATCTCTGTTTATTAAGAAATTGAGAAATATCATTGGAAGCAAAAAGCTGCTGTGCCATAGTTGTAACTCACATGGACATGCAGGAGTGGGACATCACTGGGGAAGGCATCAGCTGGGAGCATCCCTGCAGCCTTTGTTCCCTGTGCCTTTCCCAAAGGTCCCTGGCCTGGAAGAGGCTGAGCTGGGGAACATCTGCACTAGAGAGAGCCTGCACAGTGCACTGGACACCTTGGAGCACCCTGGGACAGAGGAAGGTGACCCTGCCCAGGGTGAAATGAGATGAGCTTTAAGGTCCCTTCCAACCCAAACCATTCTGGGATTCTAAGGCAATGCCCCCCAGCCTTTAAGACCTGGTCCCTTTAGACCTTACATGCTCTACTCCATTGAAGTGATTTTTGCTCTGTCCCCTTCTACAGTCACCAGCTTTCTGTCTCTCCACTATGCCAATCTTTTCTTGCCCAACTGACTTAAAGAAGCAGTTCCAATCCTGATGAGGCATTTGTTAGGAGCTCTGTAATCCTGCTGGTTCCAGCTCTTCCCTCTGCCCTTGTAAGACAAGGTTCACACCTCCCTAATCAGGTCCTGGGTTGTTCTCTGGAGGAGCCCACGTTGGCTGTGCTCAGGAAAGGCAAAAGGGGAAGTCAGGGGCAGGAGCCCAGCTGGGGTTTTTGTGCAGCACCTGGTGACAGGGCCCTGAGCAGGGCACACCCCTCAGTGCCACTTCAGCCTGTGGGAAATGATGGAATTGCTCGGGAAAAGCAGGTAAAGGGAAGGAACAGTGCTGACAGAGACAGCCCAGCAAAGGAAACACACCAGAAATGAAGCAGAACAGCCAAAGTTTGCTTTTTCTTCCTGACAGCCACATGAATCACACCACAGCCTAAAGCTGGAGCCAAGGGCTGTGAGTAGAAATCAGTTGTTGCTCATTAAGAAGTTTTTATCTTTACCTCCAGTTATTCATGTCTTCTGACCTTCTGCCTTTGCCCTGCCACAAACACACATAGGACATACAAACCCACACTTGGCCCCTTGAATAAACTGGTGACTAATGTTCACAGTTCTCCTTATTGGCACTTTGGGGCCAGGATCTTTTTGTGTGTCTGTCCCATTTGGGCCAAAGACTGGATCTTTCCTGCCTTTGACAGATAGAGGTGGTGTGCCTGAACTTTATTTAGTTTCTGTTCCTGTGTGCATTGTATTACCCTGTAATGGGTGATGTACTACATATGTCATGCTATCTGTGACCCATTTTACTTTGCTGCACCCTGCTCTTCCCATCATATGTCTTCTTTTTTTTTTAAAGCCCCAGATCATCCATCTTCCAGCATATCCTGCCAGAGGAGCAGGCTCCTCCTAGCACTGTGTCCCCATGTTAACCCTGACATGTCACCTTGCAGCCCTCCCCATGCACAGTCACAGGAGAAATCCTCTCTCCTCACTCTCCTGAACATTTGGTGAGGCTCAGCTGAGCGGAGTTTGGCTGTGGATCTGAGGGAATCCCTTTTGCTGTCCAGGGAGCAGAGCTTTAGCTGTGCTGGAGGGACTCAGGCATCGATGAGCCACTGTCCAGCAGACCTGTGTGCCTGGGATCATCCGTGCTTGGAAGCACTGGAAGGCTTCCCTAGAAATGGAGGGGGCAAATTGTATTGCTAAAGAACACGCTCTACACAGCTCGTGCTGGATTTGGCAGCACAAAACTCAGCGCAGGTTAAACTCGTGGAGTTGAGTTACTAAAGAAAGCCAAGGCACTTGCAGAGCTCAGACCACCTGTGTTAAACACTGCCCTGGCCATTAAACCTGCGTCTAGACGAGGCCACGGGGCTGGGCTGTGCTGCTGTTCGCAGGGCTGAGCAAACCACATCCTCACGTCCTGGCGCTGCAGGAAACTGGAATAACACCGGCGATATGAAAATAGCGTGTGAAAAGCCCAGACCTCCCACCGCTCTGGAGCCGTTCCTTTCAACCTTCGCTCCGCCGTCCAAAACACTCCGGTGAAATCTCTCCCCGGAGTCGCTTTACGCCGCGGCACGGAGAGCAATTAGTTTTAATGGCATTAAATGGATCCCCTCACGCGGGAGTGTCGGACCACCGGCCTCGCTCGCACCCTCCGGCCCCGCTGCGGCGGCACCGGGCTGCAGGCGGGCCTGAGCGGGGCACGGGGAGGGCAAGGGCATTTAAAAATGTCTTTTAAAAAGGACATTGTGGGGCAGCAGCGCGTCCAGCAAAGGGCAACAGGCTGGTGAAGGGTCTACAGAACATCCCGTGAGGAGCGGCTGTGGGAGCTGAGGGTGTCTAGCTGGAGGAGGCTCAGGGAGCTCATCGCTCTCTGCAGCCACCTGACAGGAGGGTGCAGCCAGCTGGGCTCGGACTCTTCTGCTGGGAGGACAAGAGGAAATAGGCCAGCTGAGACCGGGGAGATTCACATTAGATATCAGAGAAAAAAAAAAAATCACTGTCAGGGTGGGCAGGCATTGGGACAGGCTGCCAGGGAGGTGCTGGAGTCACCATCCCCGGCCGTGTTTAGGAGGCGTCTGGACCTGGCGCCACGTAATGCGGTTTAGCGGTTCCAGCGGCACTGCTGGGTGCACGAGTGGACTGGATGAGCTCAAAGGTTTCTTCCAACCCCGCCGATTCCTGGACCTCCCGATCCCGAGGACGCCTGCAGGGACACTCGCCCTCACCCGAAATGGCGGCCGGCGCTTCGCGGGCCGCGCCCCCGAGCGGTGAGGGCGCCG
>JANPWX010000161.1:1010232-1126782 GCA_024734555.1 Trochalopteron elliotii | reverse complement strand
GCCGGGCCGGGGTGTGCCCCGCGGGCAGCGGGTGCGCGGGGCTGCAGCTCCCGCAGTGGCGGCTCTGCCTGTCCTGCTCCCGCAGCCCGCGTTTCCCGGTGTTCCCGGGGAGCCTGTGCTCTGCCCGGTGCCCAGGGTCGGACCGGCCTTGGGGGAGTGCGGTAGAACCCCCTTCCTTCCCACGTTGGCTGCCGATCGCCCGGCTGCCTGCGAGGCTGTGCTTGTGCAGGGTGCCGGGTGGGCATTTGAAGGTGTCACGTTGGGAGAACTCTGCCTTCGGGAGCAAAGCCCCCGGCACCGCCGAGAGCACTTCCAGGCGGCTCTGCTGGCAGGGGAGGTGGCGGGCAGGGCTCCTGGAAAGCCGGGAATTGTCTCTCTCTGAGCTGTGCAGCGCCGGGGCTCGGCGTGTGTGTCAAGTGAATGCCCTGTATGCGGCTGTCATTCACTCCACGAGGAAGCTCAGTGGAAATTCCACCCCTTTCTGGTAGCAAATCCACATTGTCCGTAACTACCAATCCCTCTGGCTTTCCCTGCCGGGCTCCTCTCTGTACCAGGGTGTTCTGTGTGTTGTATCTGACGGTCATGTTTTACAATTCGTTGAAAATGAGTAGAAATGGGTTAATGCTCTCAACTCATAGTTGCGTAATGGTTTGTTCTGGCTCTGGAGAGCCACACCTGGGCATAGACCTTTGCAGATGCTTTTGCCAGCTGGCGTTTCAGTAGCCATAAAAAAATCTGTGAAGCTCGGGGTGCCACAGGCTGGTCTGCGTTTGACACTGGGAGTTGCTGGGCGCCTCCTGAGAGGAGCTTCCCTGGAGAGGGGAGGCGTGTTTGCAGCTGGCTGTTGTACCTGATCGCAGGTACATCACATGAGGATGACTCTGGTGTTACAATACTTGGCCTGAGAAGGACGTGGAGCTGTTGGGGCAAGTCCAGAGGAGGCCATGGATTGATAAGGGGACTGGGGCACCTCCCCTGTGGCTGGTAGGGTTGGGGTTGTTCTGCCTGGAGAAGGTTGCATGGAGACCTCACAGAAATCTCCCAGGATCTCCAGGGGCTACAGGGAAGCTGGAGAGGGACTCTTCATCAGGAAATGTGACAGGACAAGGGAGGAATGGCTGCAAATTAAACCTAGGGAAAAACAGGTGAGGTGTGTGGAAGAAACTCTTCTGTGTGAGGGTGGTGAGAGCTTGGCACAGGTTGCCCAGAGAAGCTGTGGCTGCCCCATCCCTGGCAGTGTCCAAGGCCGGGCTGGATGGGGCATGGAGCAGCCTGGGACTGTGGAAGGTGTCCCTGCCCATGGCAGGGGAGTGAAATGAGATGAGTTTTTAAAGTCCCTTCCAACTCAGACCATTCTATGACTGCTCTGAGCTGTGTGTGTCTCTGAAGCCAAATATGTCCATGTGCATTTGGAGGAACCCGAGGCAGCAGGTCAGCCCAGGTACTTCCAGGTGTCCTGAGTGAAATGTGAGTTGAGAAATCATTGAGGTAGAACAAGTAAATGAGGCCCAGCTGGGATGAGCAGAATGCAGAGAAATGCACTGGCAGTGCCCAGGAGCAGCAGCTGGTGCCTTGCACACAGTGAGGAGGGATAACCTGGGGCAGCCAGGGCAGAGCTCCCAGGTTCTGGCTGGAGAGGAGAATATTCTGTCTGGGGGCATCATGAATGCTTTAGTGCCAGGGAGTTCACAAAAAAAATATCCAGTTTAGAGACACGTGCTGTTGCTGCATTGTGTTTCCTTTTCACCTGTCAGCCAGCCCCTCTGTGTAGTGCTGGGAAGCTGCAGTTTGGACTTCCATAACTTTCCCTTTATGTCTTAAAGGTCCCATTGAAGGAATCAGAGTGAAAAGGTGCAGATCCATGCCAGACACCAGAGGGGAGAGAATGAGGAGGCTGCATGTTCTGTAGTTAATTCAGTTTAGATTTTAGGTGGATCAGGACACAGAAGCTCAATTTAAAGCCCCTGTTCCCCCCCCATTTCAGGCTACAGGGGTTGTTGTACCCTCTGGAGGGTTAAAGGAGCCAGGAAACTGTAACCAGCTCTTTTCCAAAGGCCCTGAGCAGTTCTGACCTCAGGACTTGTAGGAGACCTAACTGGAGACACAGGTGAGGGGCCAGAGCAGCAGCTTTGGTGGAACAGCTCTGCTGGGAAGCTGGGAGAATCCTGTGTTGTTGCCTCCCTGAATCCTCAGGTCATGCCTGGAAACAACCACAATAAAGCAATTCTCCAGCTGCAGAAAAAAAACCCAACAAAACTTGGGGATGGGCAATTTCCCCCCACTTTTCCTGAAAACTGAGGGTTTGCTCTTTCCTCCTGATTCCTGGTGAAGATTTGCTGATTTCTGTGTGCAGGCAGGTTCAGGTCTCACCCCTGGCCTGTGATCACAGCACAATCTGCCTGATGACAGAGCATGTGCTGGTCAGTGTTTTCCAAAAGAGCCTCTGCAATCAGTGTGTTTGTTTTACTGGTTCTGTGTGTGAGGAAACAGCACAGAAATCTGTGTCAGCCTCTTCCTGACAGGCTGTGGGAGGGAGGCAGGAAGGGTTGGCAGGCAGAAGGAATATTTGTCACACGGAGAGAAGGTGATCAAGGGGGGAAACATGCTGCTGGAGGAGGGTACCTGGCTATAGGAAACCTCCTGAAATCCAGCTTGTAATCCTTCCTCCTTCACTGAATTCTTCTCTGGCTTGGAGAATTGAGGAAAGGTGTTTTTAAGAAAGCCAGAGGCTCCTTGTGGAGTGGCAGTCACACTTCCTAACTGCTGACTGTGCTTAATGCCAGTTAAACCCTTGGAGTGGGTGTCTGTGTGGCTGGGGGTGTTGGTGGATCCTGCTTTTGGTGGGTCTCAGCTTGGCAGGGATGGGCTGTGCCTGCTGCACTGTGTCACAGCTGCTGGTGATGCTCACAGTGCAGTCCAAGCCCCACTGCTGAGAGCTGCTCACCTGTTGATCCAAACCCTTTTGTGGACACTGGATTTCCTTTACAAAGTAAACTTTGGGGATTTTACTCTTAAACTCAAGGTGAGGATACTGGCAGGAGGAGGTTCCTCATGGCTGTTTGTGCTTTGTAGAAAATGCTCTGAATGTGAACTGGACGGCGCCCGCTGGAACCAAACCTGTCCAAAGAAAATCCTCCTTCCCCCAGAGGCTGCTTGAGGTGAGGAGGGCACCTCTGTGAGGGATGGGCTCAGAGAACAGTGCTTTGAAGAGCTACACCCTGGAAGAGCCTCCCTTCACTCTGCCCAGTGGCCACACCATCCACCCAGCCGTGCTGCAGGATGGAAAACTCGCCTCCGTGTTCGTCTACAAGAGGGAGAACGAGGAGAAGGTCAACAAAGCTGCCAAGGTACTGCACAGTGTCCCTCCTGCTGTTGGCAGGGTGGGAATCACTTAGCAGGGGTCAAACCCTTGGGAGTGAGGGCAGGAGGAAAGGTGGGAGCCAGCCTGGCCATGGGGCAGAAGGGGGTTGGCAGCTGTAGAGTTCATTGTGTGCTGTGTGATGACGGCAGCAGTGCCTGCCGGCCTTTGAGGGTGCTGCCTCCCCCTGCAGATGCAAGTCAGGGTCTTTCTTGGGTGAATCCCACCCAAAATGCTCTATTTATTATGAGTAAGACTTTTATTCTGTGTAAGATTTTCTCCATTCACTGCCAGCAGGGAGCTTACAAGACAGATGGAGAGACAAGAACATGTAGTGACAGCACAAGGGGAAATGGCTTCAAAGTGAGAGAGAGTGGGTTTAGATTGGATATTGGGAAGAAATTCTTCTCTGTGAGGGTGGTGAGGCCCTGGTACAGGGTGCCCAAGTTGTGGCTGCCCCTGGATCCCTGGAAGTGTCAAGGCCAGGCTGGGCAGGGCTTGGAGCAACCTGGGATATAGTGGAAGGTGTCCCTGCCCATGGGAGGGGGATATGGAACAAGATGATCTTTTAGGTCCTTCCAACCCAGACCATTCTGTGATTCTATTTCAATGTATTATGAAATGTTCTGCAGTCTGAGTGAGGAGGTTTGCTGGGTGCTTGGTGAGGAGCAGGGATGGGCTGTGTGACTTCTGTGAGGAAACGTGGCTAAGGGGGCAGGACTAAGCTCTGCATGTGGAGGAGATGCCTCAGAGGAGGTCTGACAGATGTTTGTTTCTGGAAGCACCTGAAAACCTTGCGCCACCCTTGCCTTCTGCGCTTCCTCTCCTGCACTGTGGAGACAAATGGGATCCACCTGGTTACAGAGAGGGTGAAGCCCTTGGAGATGGTCCTGGAGACTCTCTCTGCTGCAGAAATCTGTGCAGGGATCTACGATGTGCTGCTGGCTCTCATCTTCCTCCATGACAGGGTAGGTACCCTGGCAGCATCGTCAGGCTCTGGTGGGAGATGGAGGAACTGTGACAGGAGGGCGTCGTACCTGGGCTTGTCTGGGTGACTCCTTGCTGATTCCTCCCAGACAGACAGACACATGCCCACAGTTCCTGTAGGCTGCTAAACTTGGCTGCTTTGGGAGGAGGAAGAGTAATTGAAAGTGTTGTGGAAATGAAGGAACAGGCAGTTCTCAGTTGATGGATCTGCTTGTAGTACTTCTTGCTTTAGGGAAATGGGATTGCTTGGCCTTGGTGTTCCTTTACAGCTGTTGGCCCATGCCAGAGATTGGTGTCACTGCTGCCCTGTCTGGGCACTGTGTGTTTGCCCAGGACTGCAGGTAAATCCCAGCTCAGAATGGAGCTCTGGGGTTTTGTGTTCACAGTTGGAGAGCTTCCCTGGATTTACAGTTGCATTGCAGGGGTGTGACAATTAGGGCTTTGTCTGCTCTGAAACCATGGCCCTCCTGCCTGGCACTTGCTGGTCACCTACAAAATCCCAGAGGAACTGTGTGCTTTTTTGGCAGCTTTCCCTCAGCCCCCTGCAGCACCTAATTAGGGCTGATTAAGATTTTGCTTCTCCATCTACCCCCCCAAGTCAGTTACCCCTCTTTTGGTTTTTATGTTTTAGGGGAACCTGACGCATAACAACGTCTGTTTATCGTCAGTGTTTGTGAGTGAGGATGGGCACTGGAAGCTGGGAGGAATGGAAACAGTCTGTAACTTCAATGAAGCCACCCCAGAGGTAAGAGCCAAGCCAAGTGCACCCTGGATGCCCAGGGGATGATTCCTGGGCCTGTGGAATCTGGCCATCTATGGATCTGAAGGCCCAAGTCCTTCCACTTAGCTGGATTTGCTGTTAAATATTTAGGCTCACTTCCAGCTCTGTCCTGAATCTTTGCTCTAAGGACACCATAACTATAAACTAAAATGTCTGCAGAAATTAATTCTCCATTAGCCAAAATGCAGCTTCTTTTCTAAGGGACACTGCTGGCTGGAGAGTGAGAAATCCTTGCTCTTCAGGACTGATAAAAGAATAAAAAAAGAGCAGGAAGATTCAGGTCGAAACGAGTCATTAAGGAAAATAATTTAAATGCCTCCTTAGCTTGTGCTGGTGGCATTTTCACTGCTTGGTAGCAGAAAGAACGATTCCTGTTTTGATTGCTGCTGCCTGCTGTGCAGTCACTGCAGCAGCAGGTACAGCCTGCCCTGGGTGCCAGCAGAAGGGGCAGGGGCACAGCTGCTGCCACCCCCAGCAGCAAGCACCCCTTGGGGACAGCCTTCTGTGCTGCTGGGCACTGAGGGGACACAGAGCAGCTTGTCCTTGTCCTTGCAGTTCCTGTGTCACGTGAAGTCGGTGCGGGACCAGTCGTGCATCCCCTGCGAGGAGATGGTGAGTGGCAGCTCCAGGGGCTTCCTGCTGGCAGCAGAGCAAAACCTGATGGAATGAAAATGTTTTTACATTCATCTTGTATTTCCTTGTGCCTAAATGGCATGGAAGTGGCTCTTGGATAATACTGAGGTTTCCTCTGGTCCTTTTGTCCCTCCCTCTGTCCCATCCGTGGTTTGGGAATGGTGTTGGGCACAGGTAATACTGCTTTTCAAACGCTTTGTGTTGCTTCCAAATCACCAAAGTTTTGCAAAAATCACGGAGTAGTTGCTGAGATTGCCCAGATCACTGTGGTCCCATGGTTGTGTAACTCACCACAGCCTTTTCCCTACCTGTTAGTCACTTCCTAGCTATTGAGAATCCTTGGAGCTGCTTGTGCTGAAGGAGCTTGTGCTGCTCTCTAATTACTGCCTGTTTCCATAGAAATGCTCAAAGCTGTTGACTGCCTGCATTCATCGGGGAGTTGTTCCATCATGATGGAGTTGCTCCTTTGGGTTATAAATTCCCCAGTGGAGGAATTTTTAGCACAATATTCTGCTTGTAGGGTACACAGTGGAGCTTTGGTGCTATAAAAAGAACTGGAGAGTGTATATGGTGGGAGGTGAGAATAAAGACTTATGGAAAACACCACATATCTCATAAACTCCTGCTTTGCTGGTTTCTTTTTTGTTTGGTTCTGTTTTGTTTTCAGTCTGCAGACTTCAAAATCCTGCCCAGCAGCTACGGGCACGCGAGGGACGCCTACGCCTTTGGGACAACAGTTGAGAATCTCCTGACAGTTCTCCACGATCAGGGTGAGAATGACACTGGTTTATTTTGCTGGTGACAGGTCCTGTGGTTCATTCCCTGTGTGGCTGAACATTTCACCTTTCCCTGCAGCTGGCAGGAGTGCTGTGGGCTCAGTGGACAGTGCTGTTCCTTGTTTGCAGACCTTGGCTTCTCCTGTGTTCCCCTTTTCCTGTGGGGACGTGGTCAGATGTGGCTGGAGATCACCAGCCCGTGTGACAGGAGCACTCCCAAACCTGCTCTGGTCCTGCCAAGGGTTGTGGATGTGGCATGTGGGTCTTGGGTGCCACAGCTGAGCAGGGGCTGCCACTTCCAGCAGAGAGGCAGCAGGAAGTTTCCTGGGAGAACAGCAGCACTCCTTTGTGGCTCAGTAGCCAGGCAGGTTAGGAAGAGAAATGGAAATGCTATTTTCCCCTTCCTTTTGCACTTTTGCTGTCAATTAGAGCTAAAAATAAGTTTTGGGGGTGGTGGAGGACTCCTGAATGTGTCTTGTTCAGTGTGGGGAGAGGAATCTAACTGTAGGTGCTCTGGATTTCAGTTTCAGCAGATATTCTCTCCAGCTTTCAGCAAACCTTGCACTGTACACTGCTGAATCCAGACCCCAAGTGTCGCCCACCACTGTCCAGCTTATTGTCTCACGAGTTCTTCAGGTAAGGACAGGAATATCAGGCCTCTCTTGGGTTTGGTACTGCTTTTTTCTGTCTTGCAAAGCACCACTTTTGTGAAGGTGGGATGGGAGTGCAGACTTAATCCCTGCCTCTTGCAGGCATCTTTGACAAAGAGGCTCCTTAAATGAAGAAGGTGTTAGCAGCCCTCCCAAAGAGGTGCTGAGCAGCAGCCTGCAGGTGTCACCTCCTTGCTGGTACTCTTGATCCACCAGCACTTGACTTGGGTCCCTCTGTCTCATTCTCTCTGCTAAAGGGGTGGTGAGGGGTTGCAGTCTCTTTCTTCACTGTGGGTGGTTTAAGCACCAATGAGGATTACACCTGGCAGCTTTTGGTTTTGTGCCTAGGAATGATTTTCTGGAAGTTGTGAATTTTCTGAAGACCTTAACACTAAAGTCTGAGGAGGAGAAAACTGAATTTTTCAAGTAAGTGATGAGGGAATTGTAATGTGGAAGCTTCTTATTTCACAATGATGAAACACAGTTCTGCAGATGGGTTGTGGGGGGACCAGGGAAGGCACCTGGTCAGAGGTTCTTCCTCAGGTGGCAGATTTGGTGGCTTTGGCAGGACATTGTTCACTCTGTAACACTTTGGATACTCCAGCCAAAGTAAGAGTTCTGTCAAAGAGGAAATTTCACCTCTTGTTTCCCAATTCCTTGTGGCTGGTTTGGTGTTCAGGAGCAGTCCCTGCTGGGCTCTGCATCATCCTGATGCTGCCCAGCCTCAGAGTGGTGCAGCTGCCAGTGAGAGAGTTTGCAAAAACACTTGTTGGGTGAATTAATCCTGTGGTGCCAAGAGTAAAGCTATTGCCTGTAATGGATGTCTTGGCTGCAGTAGTGGATTATCTTGCAGTAAATCCCACTGTTGTGGTCCCCAAAAATTTTTCTGTCAGGGAATCTTTTGTGTAATCATGGCATTTTGTAGGTCTAAAAATGGGAGAAGCTGAATTTTTCTTTTTCCGTATAAAAGAGCCTTGGTGTTCTCACAGAGCTGTTTTCCTGCCTATTTTATACATCAGTTTTTTTCATTAGTTTGAGGCTTAAGTGGAGGAAGTAAGAGGAGAATGGGGATCCTTAGCAGGAACATTCAGAGTGGTTCTCACTGTCTCTGTGTCAGCAGTGTTTACTGAGGGAGGGGATGAACATTTGCTTAAAGATAGGGGGGTGTTGCCCTTTTTATCAGGCAGAGGGGCCTTCACAGCACATGCCCCCTTCTCTTGGTCTCCTCCAAGTATAGAGAAAAAGCAGTAACTGATAATTAATATTTTAAAAATGAAAATCTTACAGACAAAAGCAGTTGCACAAAATTAAACTCTGATAAACCCAATCAATACTCTGTTGGCCTCACTGGATGGAAGTGGTTTCAAAACAGGATTCCCCTTTGTGCAAAAGAAACTTCCCCTATGTGGTAGGTAGAACACCCTTTTCCAAAGCAGCAGGAAAATCCTTGTGATGGACCAGGGTGTGAAGTGAGAGGAAAACTCTCTGCTGCAGGTCTGCAGAGAGTTTTGACTGTAGCTCATCACAGAAGATGCCAGCTCTGAGGCAGTTGGGTGCCCCAGCAGCTTCCTGTGCCAGCTGGATGTGCTTGTGCCAGCCCATGATCCGGGTGTGGGGTTTTACAGGATGTGGTTCTGGCTCCTGGTCTGTGCTATCTTTGCCTCAGGCAGGAGCAGAGGCTTCTCTCTGTAGGTCAGAGTGCAGACAGAGTGACAGGCTGCAGTGGGGCACTGACTCTGGATGGGTCACACACAAAAAGGGGAAAATGATGTTAAGGGAAACAGGCATAAATGCATGGAAGGTTGCCTTGATACTAATTGCTGTCTCCTGGAATGCAGATTCCTGCTGGACAGGGTGGCTGGCTTGTCAGAGGAGCTGATAGCATCACGCCTGGTGCCTCTCCTGCTCAATCAGCTTGTGTTTGCAGAACCTGTAGCTGTCAAGAGTTTTCTTCCTCATCTGCTGGGCCCAAAGAAAGGTGACCTTTAAATACTTCCTCCTCACAATTATTCCTGACAAGTTTGGAATGAATTCAGAGGAGTTGTTTCATTGAATCAAGGGAATAGTGGTGTTTCCCTAAGCAGAACAAAGACTGTAACAGACAGAACTGGAAAGGACAGTTACCTGTGCTTCCTCCTTTGCACTGCTCTGCTGATGCTGGCAGGAGAATTAGGAATGATCCTGGTGTCAGCACTCAGTAGCTTCTGGGTGAGTTCTCTCTCGTGGGTGAAGCAGCCTTTTCCCATCCTCACCTCTGTTCCCTAGAGCAAAGTGGGGAGAGCCAGAGCAGCTGCCTGCTGTCACCAGCCCTGTTCCAGGCCCACGTGATCCCAGTGCTGCTGAAGCTGTTTGAGGTGCACGAGGAGCACGTGCGGATGGTGCTGCTGTCTCACCTCCACGCCTACGCCGAGCTGTTCTCCCGGGAGGAGCTGAAGAACATCATCTTGCCACAGGTTAAGGGCAGCAGAACAGTGGGTGGTATATCCTGGAATATGGGATTTCACAGAATCACTGAATGGTTTGGGTTGGAAGGGACATCTAATCTTATCTAGCCCTCTGTCACGGGCAGGGACACCTTCCACTAGACCAGGCTGCTCAGAGCTCCGTTCACCCACTAAGATCAGCCACTCTCTTTAATTGGTAGCACAAAGTGGAAGGCTGATTTTACGCTGTGAAGCAACATCCAGTCTCTACTGAGAGCTGCAGGGGATTAGAAATGAGATGTGCTGCCAAAGCAGCACTTGAAGAGGAAAGCAGTGCCCAAGCAGAGGTCTCTGCTGTGCTGACACCAGTGTGTGTTTGGTGCAGGTGCTGCTGGGCCTGCGGGACACCAGTGACTCCATCGTGGCCATCACCCTGCACAGCCTGGCCGTCCTCGTCTCCCTGCTGGGCCCTGAAGTGGTTGTCGGTGGAGAAAGAACCAAGATTTTCAAAAGCTCTGCACCAAGTTTCATGAAAACTGCTGATCTCTCCCCAGAAGGTAAAAGATACAGTCAGAGTGTTCTTGGCATGCTTGCCTGTTCTGTCCAAGCAGCGTAGGCAGAATTTCTTGGATTATAAATCTGTTCCTGGTGATGGGTTAATTGAAAAAAAAAAAGGTGATTTGCAGCCATACTTGGATTTTAAGTTAGGCACTATTTGCAGATACAGAATTGATATCAGAAGAAGAGTTATATCAAAGTATTTTAAATATACCAAATATGTTGGGGAAAAGTGAAGCCTCTCTTTCATTTAAGAATCCCTGTAGGTAAAGGAGATAGAGTGTGTGTGTCTGTGTGTGTGTGTGTGTGTGTGTCTTTTGTGGAAAAACTATATTGCCTTTCTAAAGGACTTATAAAGGCACTTATTTAATATTCCCTCTGTCCTTCCTGTTCTTAAAACCAGTAAATCTCATTTTCTTCCCCCAATTTCTATTCATAGATTGGAAAAGGAATACGAACTTCCCTATTTTATCAGCTCTCTGGAGGCTTTTCAGCTAATGCAAGTGAAGACAGTAGCCCCTGCACCTGCTAGATAACTTGGAACCAAGTGTGCTAAGGGAAAGCTTCTCTGGGTATTGAAACCAAGAATGTTTATAATGAGGGAAAAATCAGCATCTGTGCAACTTTAGACATAGAGATATCAAGTGAAATACATGACAGAGATCAGTTTAAGTGTTTGTTTCCTGTTCATGTGTGTACTGGCAGCTACCACCCTTCATTAAAATCTGTGGACGACCATTGCATCAGTTTCTTTAACTTACTTATTTTAATGGACTGTAGTAAATAAACCACTTTGGAGTGCAGGCTGAAACCAGGCTTATTTTTCAGAATACACTTAAAATTAGGTCTGATTTAACTGATAAACAACAAAACTCCCACCTTTGTCCTCAACAGCAAGTGACGATCTGCAAAAAGCAACACAAGAGGCTGAGCACGTGAGGTTTAACAAGCTGTTTGCTCAAGCTCCTCAAAGGATGTGCCCTTTATGAAGGGCCCTGGGGAGGGGATGTGTTCTGTGTGTTCTTTGCAGTCCTTTCCTGGTGGCACTGGTGATCCCTAGCCTAGGCAGGCACAGCTGGCTGGGAACACACATGAGCCCTGTGGAAGGAGGTGCAGCACTGGCCCAAACGGTGCCATTTTGAAGTGGTGGCAACAGGGTCCCACACAGCTGAGGCTGGTGCTGGCAGATCACCACCAGTACTGATCATACCCTGCAGCTCCCAAAAATGAACTGCAACCAGCTGCCTGCTGGTGCAGCACTGGGCCAGGGAAATACACCTGCCTTGGGCAGCTCCAAAGCATGGCCTTGACTGCCCACCACCCACCTCACCTCAGGCTGGGATATGAGGGCAGCTGGCACTCAGCCTTCAGAGTAGAGACTATCATTCCAGGAAGCTGCTGTGCCCATGCCCAGCCATGGAAAGGGGTTTGTGTAGTGCCATGAGTTTGCTTATGCTTGGAATTGTTGTGAGCCAGTGCAGTGCTTTTGTATAAAGCAGGTACCAGGGGATTTGTGATGCAGTTGGGATTTTGGATCCAGCCACGTAGCAAACAGCATTTTTTAAAGCATCTGCTCTGATCCCAATCAGTTCATTCATTGTGTATTTCTTGAAAGAACATCTCAGCAAAAGCTGACCATGTACAGTTGCCATAACGTTGTACTGGCAAGAGCTGCAGGCAGCAGGAACAGAGGAATATTGTGTTATATATGGATCAGGAGGTGCAGCTGTTGGACTGCTGTGCCAGGCCTCAGTGTTTTGCAAAAAGAACATTCCAGTGCTGCAGGCAGTTCAGCTTGTGTCCTTTCTTTCCCTTTATCCTGGCAGGTTCCCCCAGTCATGGCATGAACAATCAGAGAAACCAAACCTCTCGGGCCCTGAAGAGCAGTCCCAGCTCGTTCCCCAGCTCTGCAAATGCACCTGGCAAAAAGCTTCCTGTGCCACAAGACAATGCCCTGGCTTCAAAGACAGGTAAAATGTACCCTGAAATGTACTGTAGCCAGGTTAAATGTGCTTCCTTTCAGAAATCAAGTGTTCACCAAGGAAGTGTTCCTTAAAAAGATGTGCATTTCCCCCCATGTG
Organism: Trochalopteron elliotii; assembly: GCA_024734555.1. Classification (NCBI taxonomy): domain Eukaryota; kingdom Metazoa; phylum Chordata; class Aves; order Passeriformes; family Leiothrichidae; genus Trochalopteron; species Trochalopteron elliotii. The sequence continues at coordinate 1,114,535 of JANPWX010000161.1, read as the reverse complement.
CTGATCTGAAAGATTCAGTGAACCATGGAAGGCAACAGTGAAGGACGGGGAGTGTCATCCTTAACATCCTAGGGAATAGCCCTTTGGGAAGCTGACATTCACAGATTGGGTGCCTGCACTTGAATTTGTTTTCTCACAGCAGATTCTGTGCTGTGCTTTCAGCCCTCCCACAGCTCAGCAGATACTCTGGATTTACGGGTCAGCTCATTCTGACAGTCAAAGCTGATTCTGTTTCCTTACGTGGCCTTTTCTCAGTCACCTGTTGCTTATCAGCAATCAGCTTGTACTGCCCCCAGGCTCTGAGGTGAATTCCCCCCTTTGCAAGCAGGAAGGTGTCCCTGCTTTCTAATCCAAGAGGAGCTTGCTTTCCAATCAATTACTGGCTTGTTCCCGTGCCAGCTGGTGCCTGTAATGTAAAGCAGTTTTAGACAAAACTCCATCTCTGTCTGCACTTGCTCTCTCCAAATGGGTATGTAACACCTTTGTCTTCCACAGGTGAGCAAGGCACTCAGCCCCCCCTGAATGGAATTCCTGGAAGCATTAATACCCTGGGGAAGAGCAGGAGCTCTTTGACTACCTCGGAAAAGCCAGCAGAGGAGTGGCCAGACTGGAGTGAGCCAGAGGAGACAGACACTGAGAAAACTGTGAACATTCAGATTCAGCCCCGGGAGCTGCGGGGCAGTGTGGGACCTTATTTTGCTGATCATGATGTAGATGAGAAGCCCTGGGATGACTTTGAACCCAGGAGCCCCAGTCCTAAACTGTCCTCAGGAAACTGCCCCACTGTGACACAGGCTGCTGCAGCTGAAAGGCCGAGGCCTCTGCCAGGTACCCATCAACTGAGCAAAGAATTCAAAAGCCTCAGACTGAGCCCCCCCACAAAGTCTTGCCACGGGAACAGCTGGAGCAATGACAAGTGGGACCATGAGGAACAGCTGGGAGAAACTGTGTTGCCAAAAACCTTTCAGGAGAGGTTGAAGTCTTCATCAGAGTCTGGCCTGGGAGAAGAATTCACGATCAAAGTGAAGAGGAAACCTGTGCAAGACCCTGAGCTGGACTGGTTTGCTGACATGATCCCAGACATTAAACCTTCTTCCCCCCTCCTGATTTTACCTGAGGCAAGGACAGAAGCTCCTCACTCAGGTGGGGTGTCCAGCAGAGAAGGTGCCTCCCAGACTGTGCTGTTTTCATCCAAATTTGCAGCAGCTGATGTGATTGAGGTAAGAGGCTGGAGGTTTAGGTGACTGCAGCCCTGAGAGCATCTTAGCAGGCACCAGGTACTGCAGTGGGCACTTGATATATAGCAAAGAGAGCTCTGTTAGGAAATGGAATGGACTCCATTTGTACACTATGAGAAGTACTGAGGAGTTTTAGCTCCAGCTTTGACTCTGTGCTGCTGTATCTTGGATGCAGGAATCCTGTGGTTTGTTAAGGAGAGTTTTGGTTTGTCAGACAGGTAAAACAAGGCTGGCTGCTGGCTGCTGAACAGACATGGCCCTGTGCACAAGCAAGGGGCTTTCAGGCACAGAGAATGCTCAGGACTGAACTCTTTTTCCTGACTCTTCTACCAAAACACAATAGCACTGTAAATTAAGGTCCAGGAAACCTGAACCTCTGCATTAGAGAGTGAAGCTTTTTGGGTGTGTTGTTTTCATGAAAGAATAGCTGAAACATTTCTCTATTTCAGATACACGGGGGGGTCACAAAACTGGGGTTTCTTTAAGCAGATAAATCCCTGTAGCCCAATCAGGGAGACTCCAAAGACCATTGCTGTTTCCTAGGAGGGGAGGCAGCATTCCCACTTGAACATGTAACTCCCTTAGGGAAAAGGTGTTGACTTCCAAGTTGTTTTGCTCATTCAGCCTCAAGAGAGCTACCCCAGGAATAGCAGGGAGCATGGGGAGAGGAGCCGGGGCTGTAAACTGAGGTTGTTTATGATGTTTGAAAGTGGCACAATGTCCTGTGATTGTCATGGCCCCAATCCCATTTTGGGGGGAAGGCAGACAGTGCTGTGCCAGTGGGAGATCAAAATTAGTGTTAGAATACAAGAAAACAGCTCTTTCCTAGGGGGAAGGAAATCATCTAATGTATGGCATCCTTTTTTAATGGAAAGCGGGTTTGATACAAACAGCAAAAAAAACCCAAAAGTGAGACTCCTTGTGAAGTCTGCTTTTGTCTTTAAGGTGATTCCTCTTGCAGTTCCGAGTTCTTTAAGACCATAAGCTGCACATACTGACACTTCATTTTTGGGCTTTGGGCCTTGAGGATGAAGGCTCTGCCATCCCAAGCCACACAGGCTCCTGGGGCTGTGCTAAGCACATGAGTACATTCCACATACCTTAATCTTGATTATTTTATGTGATTCTAGGCTGAAGCTACAGGCTGGGGTGAAGAAGAGGAGTTGAACTGGGAAGATGATACAAACTGGTAACAGTTGTGACCCAGACCAAGGTGATTTATGGTGTGCTGGATCCTGTGACAGGAGTTGCTGCTTCCCCAGTACAATGGATAAAGTACCTCAGTGCTGCACTTGCTGCACAGCCACGAGATCCCGTGGGGCCTGAGCTCTTGCCAGGGCTGCCCCTTCCCAGTCTGTGCCAAAAGCTGCAGGGGTGAGCCTGCACTCCAGCAATATGCCCAGCTGTGGTGCTGCCACTGCTCCCAGAGAGAGGACAGTGTGATGGTGGTGATGGTGCTGACGTGCTACTGGAGGCCAAGAGTGGTGTTGGAGATTGATCCCAAACTCACCCCTGCCCTGAAAAACTGCTGACAATAAATGAAAAAGTCACACTGAATTTCTTGGTTAATGTGCCTTTTTCCCTTGGTTTTCTTGTTTGGTTTATTTTTTTTTCCTATCCCAGAAAAATAAAGCCCTTAGAAATGGTTCCTTTTAACTTTTCAGCTAAGAGATGATTTTAAGATGAATGTACAGTTTATTCAACTTATTTATTTCTGTTTGTATAGTTCTGTCAATGGATGGCACAAGAGGTGCTAGGAACCATACAGTGAATGACCACAAACTGCTTCAGCACCATGTTCTTTCTGCCCTTAACTGTGACCAATAAAGATTATTTTTAAAGGATCATCCTAGTGTGGAATGGATCCAGCAGCAGAGGTATGTCAGAGAACAGTAGCCAGCCTTTCATGGTTATTCCTGAGTGTATTTTAAAATAAAGATAAAAACACCTACTGCCTGGGCCCCTGCATGTGACAGGAACAAGGTCACTGCTACTTTTACAACAGATTCAAACCTCTCAGTATTCAGAATACAATGTCATGAAATATTTATCTCCATACAGGAGAAGAACAAGCAATATACAAATCCACAGCTCTGATGTCCAGTCGTGTCCACTCCCATCCATCAGGCTATGCAGGAGAGGCTGGCACTGCACCCCTCATTCCATTCTGGCACACAAACCAGGACCCAGCAGTACTGCAGAGCACTGCCCCATGTCACAGCTTCTTCTTCTGCAGCCCTCCTGGCACAAAGGCAGCTCTTCCCTCCCGCCAGGGAGCTGAGCTGGGTCATTGTCCCCAGGCCCTGTGGAGCACCTACCGCAAGCTGTCCCTGAGGGTGGCCATGGCTGTGTGCAGAGCCTCCAGCTTCCCTGCAAGCCAGCCTGGAGGAGACCCTTTCTGGAGCAGCAGCTTCACAGCCTCCACTGCCCTCTCCATCGAGCCTACTGCTGCCTTGTACTGCTCCTCAGAGGGGGGGTGACAGGCTCTTTTGGCCACGGGCTGCAGATTTAAGTAAACACGAAACATCAATTTAATGTAGTACTTAAGCCATCAGTCTTCATTCAAATGCAAAAAAACCCTTGGGTGGAACAGAGCTGCCACAGTCTCTTGTCCTGTGAGGGTTCTTGCTGCCTGGCAGGCACTACACACCATTAGTATATCATACTAAAGGCCAGCAGTGCCAAGTGACCTTTCTTCTTAGAACATGGAGAGCAACGAGACCATCTCAGCCTTTTCAGAGACTCCCCAGAACTGATGGAAATTAAGAAATTAAAGCAGCACACATACCTCTCCTGTTGACTCCAGTTCTCCATCCTCTTTGAAAACCTGTGCACTCCAGGTACTCCTTTCTTGCTTCAGGCGTTCTGTCCGTGCTTCTCTTGTCTCCTCCACCTGCCTTGTCTAGGGAGAAAGCCCCAGGAGAGGTAACTAAACCCAGCCAGCACTACCAACCTTCATAGGCTCAATTTACAGACCAGAACAGAAGAGAGAGAGGGAGGGATTTTAATGTGCAGTTCAAAGAATATTATTTCTCACACACTCTTCTGATCCAAGATCGAGGTTATCTACAGCTTTGGGTTAGCATCACTGGCAGCTATCAGTTATTTTGTAAATTATCTATTTGCCCAAAGCTGCTCAACCAGAGAGCCCTGCCTCAAGTTACAGCTGCCCCCTGTTCCCCAGTGTCACTGTTCTGCAGCAACAGCCAAATGTTCCTCAGAGGATTTCTCCTAATATGCAAAAGGCACTGAGATGTTTCATACATATTAATTTAGATTTCAGAAACTGATCCAAGAGAAATGGGGAAGGAAATCAAATTATCAAATCCTGTCTTTTTAATAGGTAACTTATTTCAAAAATAACAGTGCAATTTAGTAGGTATTTTTTATTTAAGGAGGATAAATGCTTTAAGTTGAAAGTACTGGAGGAGCAGTGTGCATAGGAATGGCTAATTCTGATTAAAGCAGAAAAGTTCAACCAGACAGTTTATTTTAAAGTTATTTAATGGTCATGCAGATAATGCAAGTGTGGCCCCCTGCTGTGTATTGCTGATAGCAGATGTACAGCATCAACTAAGACAGCAGTAAAATGGTTAAACAATTTACATACCTTAGCCAGAAAATTAACAACTTTGTTCTTAGCTTCTTCAGAGTTAAGGCACCAAGGAACAACATCTTCATGTCTTGTTTCCTGTCAAAAGTGTTATTGGTTGTTCAGTACATTCATGCTAACAAGGGAACAAAATAGATGTTTCTATGGCAGTCCCTGCCCTCTTGTGACCAATCTAAGCAACCAGTGCCTAATCTTTCTTCACTTCCAGCTCCTGAAATCTCTCCCAACTGCACAAGCCCTCAGCACTTTTAATGTGCAATAAGCATCAGTAACTCAGATCCAGACTGTGCAGTGATGAGCAGCAAACATTTGAGACAGGAGAATTTGTGTACAATAGAAGTTAACAGAATCAAACACTTGCACCCAGAGTTGTGCTCTGCTCACCTCTGCAAAACGTGTGAATGCCTCCAGGGCGTGCTGGTGAATCAGCCAGGTCTGGTCAGCCAGCAGAGAGGCAAACAGACAGGACAGCTGGGGCACAACCTGCCTCTGCAATAGCAACAAACAGCCATCAGTTCCCAAGAGTTAGTTGTGCAGATCTCACCATCATGATTTCTTATTAAAGAATCACTCTTAAGACCGAGGGACAGGTTTGGGAAATGAGAGAGTGCTGCTGCTCTGTCTGGCTGAAGAACCACTGTGAGGGAAGTGACATTCTATTCTCACTTCTTGTTGCTTCTCACCAATGAGAAAAGACTGGCATTTGAGCCTCCCAGCATCTTGCATGCACTCAGCATGTCTTAATGAAAAATAAACCAGCTGCAGACCATTAACCCAAGACAACTGTCCTGGCATTCCTGTATGTATTTAATAAACTCGATCCTTTAATTATATATATAAATAAAAATATTTTTATCAAAAGACAAGGCAATTTCACTAAGGCCACAATTCCATTTACCTGTGCTTCTTGTGGAATGAACACCTTTCCCATGGAAGACAGAAAATCCACCACTGCTAGACGGACATGATCTGGGGGATGGAGCTGGAGCAGGGATGACTGCAGTGCAAACACCTGCAGGAGACAAACCCCAGCAAAGCCCCATCAGACTGCAGGTAAAAACTCTGCAGGCTCATCTTTAAATCCAAACACATGGAGTTTAGAAACCTGAAAGAGGTATGGCCAGGATAAAGCTGCAGGGTACATTTTAGAAAGAAATGAGCGTGCTCTCTATATCCATATATCTTAATTATCTTCCAGAGGAAAGGGATTCTCAAAAGCAGTGTTAACCAAAATGCCATGTGCTTGGTTTAAAGGCCAGAAAAGTAATCAAGGAAGATTATTTCCTTATTAAGAGAAGGCCTGACCATGAAATAACTCATTTGAGATTTCAACAAAACACAAAAAATTTGGTTTTCATGTAGTGAATTATTCATAAGGTGGGGTTGGGGGTTTTAGATTTTTTTTTTTTTTACCTGGATCAGCAGTTGGGCATCTAATGCTTGGATGAAAAATTCCAAAAGGTGAAGTAACAAACACAGTGTCTTCTGGAGACATGGCTTCTCTGAGACCTTGAAGAGAGCACAGGATATCAGTAACACTGCATTTTAGCTCATGGAATAACTGCTTAGGAGAGAATGTTAGCCTGATTTCACACATGTAAAACACTGCACTGTAAGAAGCAAAGAAAATATTAAAATCATCGTATCATTATTTCTAGCTAGTCATATTTTATGAGACCATTTTCCTTGAGTTTTTTAAGAACATTTCTTGACCCTCCTCTCCTTCCACCACTCACTAAAATAAGCACCTAAAGGTTATCTGAATATTTTTCACTTTCAGTTGCCAAATGTCCTCACAGAACAGCTGAGGTTGGAAAAGACCTCTGGGGAGGCACATTGTTGGCTCTTCACTCCCATTCTCAAAGTTTCTTTTTTAATCTGGAGCATGAAAACCCTGACAATCCTTTTCTTCTTTCCTTTATGCAGCTGTAGCCATGAACAGGTACATGGTCACAAGGACACTGCCTGACCCCCTGTTTGTCTCCATGTGGCTGGGCTGTGCCCTACTCAGGCCACCCTGAGTTTTGTTCACATTCTAATGAATATTTTAAACACACCAAATCTGTAACTGGTATGAAGCAAAATCAGGAATTTCAGGCTTCTCCTTGAGCAAGTCTGAATGTGACACTGAGTAACAGATGGAGTAACAAGGAACCATATATGTAACATTCAGGAAATTCAAGCTTCCCAGAGCTCATGCCTGCCCTACAGATAAACCAGCTGAGAGCAGATGGGCAGCACTGGTACACTGAGCTTTACTGAAACGGCCCAATCCAAGTAAAACAAATGAGTAACAACCACCTGAGGAAACAGCAGCCTCTCCAGGATGTGCTTTCACTGCTGGAGTAGCAAATTCTCTTACCTGCTTAGCCTGGAGAAAGGACCAGAACTGACTGAGCACTCCCAAGACAGATGTCCTAAGTTCTGCCTCCAGAGTGGCATCAGCAGAACTGCAGGCAACCAGCAGGGCAGAAAGGGCCGTGTTCTAGGAGGAAAAAATGTGTAAGACCAAACAAAACACACCACATGTAAACCAACCCAAAACCCCAGGCTCAGATGAAACATCTAAAATGACACAAGGTGGCAAGAAGCCCAATGTGTTGCTTCAGCTGTACAGAACAGCTAATCCAGCAGGAGAGCAGCCAACAAAGATTCCAGAGCAGGGAAACCATCCATTACTCCTGTGAGTTTCACACACTGCAGATCATTTGCTGCACTGGCAGGGGAAGTCTGGCAGCAGATACTTCATGTGGAAGCCTCTGGTTTCTCACATTCCCTCATCAAGGAGACCAGTGAGCATCTTTCACATTTGATGCTGCATAAAACCAGCCAGGACTTTAAAACTGAAGAGGAATTGTATGCTAAGGTACAGCATAAATCAGAAATTCTGAAGAAAAATTCATCTGCTCAGCCAGAGAGCAAACAACACCTAGAATAACTAGTGAATCACAGAACCTCCACGAGCACAGTAGAGGTCCTAAGGTGCTGCATACTACAAGAAAACATTGAAATGAGAGTTTTGCTTATGCCATATGCCAGCTAGGCGTGGAAAAAAGCTGTGCAACAGACTGAATAATAGGACAAGTCTGAAAAACTAGAGCTCATACATTTTTTCCAAAGAGAAGCAGATCTTACCACAGGTGGGAGCCCTCCCAAGGCACGGCTGCTGCTCAGCCACTGCTGGCACTGCCTGAGCCCTGCTGAGCACAGCTGAGATGCCACCTGTGCCCTGAGGTCAGGATTCAGGGCTCTGAGGGACACGTGCTGCCACACAGCCAAGTTCTCAACCTCTTCAGGAGGAAACTTATGAGCAAATTGTACCTGCAAACAAATGGTAATAGAAACTAAACAGACCAGAAAACAATTTGATAGCCCGAGAGATGAGAACCCAAAATGCGCTGCGGGTTTGCTTCAGATTTATTATGTGAAAAAAACTGTGTGAAGTATTTCAATAAAATCATATTTTCATATTTTTATATGAAAAAATGTTTAGAAACTGCCACCTCCCTTGTCACATACAGAACTGATTCTTTCAGCTGCTTGAAGCAATGGCCCTAGTGAGTGGAAGAGAGGGCCTCAGCCCCTCCAGGGTATAAAGAGAAGCAGTGACAGGACAGGACACTCCTCTTGACATCTGATGTCACCAGAACACTCACATCAGTCACAGATACAATGACAGGACACAGTTTCAGCAAATCTGGGGAGATGTGCTGCTTTCATACTTCATCAAAAAAAAACTTTATTGCTACTTTTAGAAAGGTCAATATGCTTTTCTTGTTTTAAAGAACACATCTGCACAAAGTAGGATCCACAATAAGAAACAACTTAGTGACTTAATGTCTTAGACTAAGTAATAACAAGTACAGTAACAAGTGCAGCAAGTGAGCACTTAACATCTTGTGATTTCTCTAGAACTGCAAGGGAATATTTGAACACAGGCCACTGATTCAAACCTCTTCTAGTGACAAGAGCAGATGCTGGTGCTGTACTTGCCTGATGCTCTGGAGCCATCAGGAACAGCATTCTCCTCAGCAGCACACCCAGAGCAGAGACCTGGCAGCAGTCACTGGGCCAAGCCTTCACCTGCATTAGGATAAAAAAGTAAAGCACCTCATTGCACTGAGGGAAAAATCACCACTGAGCAAACAAACTCTATACAGGATATTCTGAGAGCTGCTATGTGGGATCACAGCAGTAACTGTAAATAAAATAAGCAGGGCATATTGGTTTATATTTTCACTGTACTGCTTTTTTTAGTTACTATGCCAATTTGAAGAACTGGAACAATCTCCATCTGAATCTTTGCTGATAGCAGTCAGATTAAAACTGGTGCCAAACTGCAAACATCACTGTGGTTCTTACCAAGTGGGCAATCACATTAACGTGGTGAGCACACAGCTCAGCTGTTCCATACCTAAAACATGAGAGATAACAGCTTGTGAATCTGTGCTTCCTATTCTTCTGCAGACTAAATATCATAAATCTGGTCTGAGAAACTGCCATTTCCTCTAACATATTTAAACTCCATTTGCAGAGACACGATTTACTTGAGACAACCATTTCAAAAATCAATTATTAAATAGAGAAGCTACGTTCCTCTTGCCTGCAAGAACGTAAAAATGGCTAAGCCATTTCTACTCCTAATTTTAAAAATATATTCTGTATCTGCAAATAATCCAATTCTGGGGCAATTCTGAGATTCTGTCTTACAAAAATCTCTCTCAAGCAAATTGCAAATAATTTACAAGAACAGAATGAGCTGCATCTGTGGAAAAGCTGCTTGACTTGCACTGTGAGCCTCTTACCGGGCAAGGAAGCACCAGGAGTCCATTGCCAGCAGAGATGTGATCATACTGGAACCCAGCACAGCACCCAGCAGGGCATGCTCCTGGGGAGAAAATTACCACAATCAGAACACCACAGAAAAGAAAGCACTAAACTTTTAGAACAACTTGACCTTACCTCCTCTGGAAGAGAATAAAAATTGCCAAGACCACTGAGGTCCTCAAGAACTTTATTTTCTCATTTCCCACAAGTGACATTTGCTGTGTAACTGAACTCCAGCCACGCAACTGTGTCACAGCTGATTTCTATAAAAGCATCTTTGAGATGGTTCTCTCTGAGCACCTTTTCAGAGCCACATCCTTAGAAAGAACCCATTCTTTTTAAGTAGCACCTATGCATCACAACAGCTGAAGAACTGATAAGTAAAACCCAATCTTACCAGCTGAGGGAAGTGTGATGGGAGTGTGGCAGCAATGAAGGAGCAGAGGTGGACACAGACATAGTGATAGAGGGTGATGGGAACTGCTGGCTGTCCAGTACTGAGCACCTGTGGCAAACAGACAGGGAGAGAAAGCTCCCCACAGCATTGCTGGAAACTGAAGAAGAGAGATGAAAACAAAGACAGGCTGCAAGGAAAAAAAAAAGAAAAAAGAACAGTCTGGTTACAGCCATGCAATTCCTGCAAGCAACACTGGTATTACAAAATCCCTGTCTTCAGCCAGAAAAGGCAGTAACTTCAATGCTTTTACACCAGATTTATGTTCCTGACTGCCTATCTCTTTTATAAATTCAGGTAATTATTAGAGGGCTCAGGCATAAAAGTGTGAGATCTTAACTTTGTGAAGCATCAACAAATTACATCCATAGCCTTATTCCTACCCTACAAGTACTCTAATTACCACCCCTTCCCTGAAAAAACAAAGACATCTCTGTCTCTGTATCCTTCACTCCTGAGGCAACGAACACCAGATCCTGTTTGTCTTGGCAAAAGGATGGAAATCCACAGTGACAATTTTACAAGTTCAGTTGCAAAGGCAACTCCAGCAGCTGAGCTCCTTTGTTTGCCTGGTTGGAATGACTGCTGTGGTGAAGAGCTACAACAAAAACCTTTTTAGTACCTTTTTCCTGTGTTCCAGAGAGTCTGCACTTCCTCAGGCTGAGAGGGCAGCTTGTCCATTATGGTAAGCAGGAGGAGACACTGGGGCAGCTGCTGCTCAGGAGGGAGATCTGTAGAAGTTTAGTTTTCAAATGTGAAGCAAATTGTCTGGATATATTTACAGTGTGTGTAAACTGGCTTTTAAGCAAGTGTAGAGTCAAATTGAAGAGCTATTTTAGAATTGTGAGATGTTGGTCAGGGCAGAAATCAAGAAGAGCTTGTTGAAACAAAAAGCTGACATTTTCCCATGTTTAAAGGCATGCTGCTTTTCACAGAAAATATTTACTTTAAGGAAAAAAAGCTGTCTTCCCTTACCAACAGAACAGCAGAAAAAAAATCTATCTTAATTTGAAAGTTTGTGGCAAATGTGGATTGAAATTATGCAAAAGAGAAGAATTGACAGGATTTCTGTTAACCAGATTAATAGTGCAGCTGCTATGAGTACTCTGGAAAAGATGAATTCAACATCAACATAAACTATCTGTTATAAAATCCATCCAAATTAGCCAGTACTTACAAAAGAACCAGACACAAGCAAATGAATGCAGAATATTATGGCCCAGAAAGTCAAAATGTCAATGCTGATCCCTCAGGCTGTAAAGCTGTACTTTCAACCCACCTAAATTTCCACTTAACACTCGTTCCATGAAAGGACTAAAGGGAAGGAGCTGGGTGATGAGAGGGTCCAGAGCCACAAGAAAAACCCGGGATATTTCATCTTGATGAACTTCCAGGATCTCTGGAGCATAAAGACTGGGAGGAAATTTGCTGAGGGGGAATGGAGAAAAAAAAAAGAAGTTGAATATCCTCAAAAGTTGAATATTCTCATAATTTCCTTGTTCTTGTGGAATAAAAGACAGAAAAGGCTCCCATTTTAGAATATCTGTATAGCCCAAGAGTTACAACTCTGCATTCAGCCTTTAAAATCAGCATCACAATCCCAATATTTAACTAAACATTTAAAGAAAACCTTACAAGCTCACAGAAAATGTGTGTAAAATACATAACATCTCTTAGAAGAAACATATCAAATCACAACGAGTCAACTGAAAGGGGAAAGCCAAGAAAATGCCTTTATACACAATTTGACAGCCATAAATGTCACAGCACTAACTTAACACATGACCCTAAAAGAGTATCACAGTTTCTCTGAGGAGGAAAAAAAAACCTTGGGCAATAAAAGAAAAAAAGAGCCCATAAGAGAATAAAGCAAGAGATCATGAAATGAAAACCTTCTACTCTTGCAGCTTATCAAGTGAACTGTAAAAATGCTACCTTCCTACTCAAAAATCCTGCTCAGTTTCCCTGAGTGAATAAAAGTTTACAACCTTTCACTAGAGAAAAACCTACAAGGTGAGTAAACTTAGAAGAAGAAACTCATAAAAAATATCCACCCAATCTTGCAGTGGAACATGCAGTGACCTCAGATGCACATCTCACCACAGAACCTGGTTTGAATTCCAACAAAGGGCTGAAATCAGCCTTCTGATTTCATGGTATAAAGAGTTATTACTATAAAATCTGGGTTCTCTTATGCTTCCCCACCACTGCAGCAACAAAACTTTTAAAAAGGAAAGTGATAAACCACTTGCAGACATTTCTAAGTGTAGCATTAAAAGAGCATCTGCTTCCAGGAGAACCAGAGTCCTTCTGTGAGATTCCACAAGATTATTAACACAACAGTAAAGTTATGAAAAATTTCAGGACATTCTGTTTCTGATCCCCTCTTTCTCCAAGACAAATTTTTCCAAACTTTGTCTTAAAGTAGAAACAATCTGTCAAAATCTGCCGGCATTTGGTTGTAGAATTTTTTTTTCTGCATATCCTACACATAAATTGTTAATAAATCTTGCCATGAATAGTTGCAACAAAGTTTATGCTTTGTCATTATGGGACATGCAGATCAAGAATGGGGTTAAGGCAACTATAAAACACTAAACCACTTAATTTATTAAAAAATATTTCAGCTTTCTGTACATGAAAAAAGATGGCAACAACTCTGGAATGAGAACTGCATTTTTACATCTCAAAATATTTGTAATTTAAGAATGCCATATGGAAATGTTATTTAGATACAATCAATAATCAATTATTTGTACTTCACCTACCTGTATATCTGAAGAAAGAGCTGATGTAACTGAGAACAGGAATCAGAGAAGCAGGCAAGAAATTCCTGCAAAAGCCATCAATCTGTTTGAGTGACACTTTTAAAATAAAATCCATGATTAATTACATCCATTACTGGACATCTCCTACCACCTACTCAGTGTCACTGCATGAAACAACCAGTTACAGTTCATTTTTCTGGGAAATCTCAGCAGTAACCCTGCACAGGCTTGTGAGCATTTACTGGTGGAAGAACTAAAGCAGGTTATGTATGGATTAATTACACTGCCCATATGGGATAGCTGCAAATCATTAAGATATTACACAGAACAAAATGATTCCATTTGCAGCCAGAGGTTTAAATTTAATACTAACATAGAATTGAAGTATTAAAACCTACCTTGGTGTAGTGTACAAGGGAGTTGGCAAAGAACCTGCACAGTTTCACTGTCTTCTGGAACAGCTTGAAGTCAGTGCCCTCCTGTCCAAAAGAAGCAGTTCTAAAAGTTAATATAATAATATAGTTCTAAAAAGTTAATATAGCAGTTCTAGTAGTTAATACAGTAATACAATAAAATAGGAAGTTAGATTGCTAACAGTGTTCAAAACCTATTTCACATTTGATTCTCTACAGACTCTAAGGGAGGAAAACTTAAAAAATATTCAGTTCGTATGCTTCAACATTTTCAGAGCAATATTAAGGATCTGATTGACCTTGGGATATTGTCAGTTTAGGAAATAAAAAAAATTCTCACACAGTATGGTGAAAACTTTGTGAAAACTCACTAAAACATCCTCAATCTACACAAAGCTGTGAGCCTCATTTTCATGTGGTTTCAAAGCTATTCTGTCTACCATCTGAAATAAAGAAAACCCCCAAAAACCCAAACCAAATTACTCCAAGCAATAATCCAGTGCAAAAAATTTCTCTTCCTCAACTTCACTGGCAGCTTTGGGAGCTTTTTAAGTCACCTGTATCTCTGACACCTTCATTTGCTCAGCCAGCTGCAAACAGGAGTCAAAAGAAAGAACAGTGTCCTTGCACAGGCCACTGAGGATGTCACTGTGCCTCAGGTGGCACTGCAGCAGGGAGTGATGCTTCAGGCTTTGCCTGAAAGACAGGAAGATAATCAAGTATTTAATTATCAGAACTGATGGTACAATGAGTTCTTACAAACCCAAATAACTAATTCTTCCATTCAGCCTTTTATACAGTAGTGACTGGTGCAATATCTGAGAACACGGAAAGCAGAAACTCAGAAACAACCCTCTCCATGGCCATGACTGAAACCCAGGGGAGAGGCAGGATGGAAATATGAGACACCCAACTCTAGCCAAAAACAGCTACAGAATTGCAGGTCAGACCTCTTAATGTTCATCACCCAGACCAGTGTGCTGCAAATCTTCTTCTGCATTGCAATACAGAAAGTCAAGTTTCTACTGCTTTTCACACCAACTCCTACCTACTTTCACTGGCAGTGCTTTAATATTACCTCCTAGCTAAATTTCTAAATTTCCTTATTAAATATCTACATTGAATTTTCTCATTTTAATTTTATTAGAAACTCTGAGCACAAATCAATTGAGACACTCATTATTTAAAATTACACCACCATAAAACCCCAGGAGTTTAGCTACATACTTGATTATGAACTTCCAAGTATTGGCATGAAGAGCGTGGTCCATATTGGAAATGACAGAGCAGATCTCCAGCACAGTGTGGATTACTAAGGGAATAACAGCAGCAGGAAGAGAGTTAAATCAGATTAAGGAGTTCACAGCAATCCCAAGAGAATACTGAGAGAATACCAGCACATTGACATGAACTGGGAAAATGGCTCAGGGTTTAGGTGCTGCCCCTTTCCTACAAACCTACACAACACTCCCACAGAGGAAGCTTCAGGAGAAAAATGGAAATATTTTGAGTTCAAAATGCTGCTTTCTGAAAAGCTGGTCAGGACAGCAGGAACTGAGCACACTCAGAAACCTGTTTTAAAATTTCAAACACACTCTCCATAGAAGAAAAGACTGAGCAAGACTAAAGAAGTACCAAATGCAAGTATACCTGACACCAAACATGTGATGTCCTCCTCAGTGGAAGCAGAGCCTATGGAAATCAGATCAACCAGCTCCATCAGCTGTTTCTGAAGGGAGTAAGTTTCCTTGAACATGGATTGTAGGAGGTCAGAAATTAAGTGCAGGTGCCCAAAGTACACTGATTCACTGTCCTGAAACGGGGAGGAAGAGGTTTGTAAAACAGTTCAGGACTCACAGCCTGACTTTTCACATGCAGAAAACACCAAGAGCTTTGCCATACATTTCTCTGGGAAAAAAGAACAAGGCACAGATGTGTACTTTAACTCAATACACAGCCCCTGAGCACTCAAAATATGTTCACCTGTAGCTCATGGGAAACTAAGGGGGTCTGGCTGGTTCTTGTGAGCTTAGGGGGCTGTGGATCAGGCCTCCATGTATGAACCCAAGATCATATTTCTGAACCAAACAGGACAATGTCAGCAGCAGAGGATGTGGCATTCCAAAGACTTCCCAATACTTTCATATTAGAATTACTAGATAAAGATGTGGCACCTGAGTTTGAGTCCTAACATGGAAAACTGATGTAAATGTTCCCATAAGAAAGAAATATCAAAAGTGAAAATGAAAGGCAATCAAAAGTTAGTGCATCCTTATGATAATCTTATTTTATTATCAATGCTTAGAGGGAATTACTGCTGCACCTGAAAATCCAGATCAGGCCATATCTGAAACTGATACACACTGCTCACTGTAGCCAACATTCCCAACATTCAATCCACTCAGGAATTTGCCATTTGTAGCTCTGTAAATACTGTAGCCATCAGGACTGCACAGATCCCTCAGAGCACTCTGCTCCTGAGCAGAATGCTCAGTTAACACTGCTACAAAGCATGGAAAGGCTGAGCCTCTCACCAGCAAGTCAGATTTGCTGGGCAGACAGCTGAAAAACCATCTTTGTGCACTGAGTGCATTCTGAAAACGACTTAACAACTGAGATTAAAAGAATAATAGTTCGACAACAGTATCATTTCAAAGTAAGATCTCCTACAGTGTCTGCTAACAGCCAAGGAGCACAAGGATGTTTTCAGCCCTACCTTGCAGTGTGTGAAGGTGCTCTTGACCACGCAGAGCACGGAGGAGGGGAGGGAGCGGATGCTCTGCAGGGACAATTCCTGCACCGAGCACAGGTGGCGCACGCAGCCCGTCAGCGTCTCCAGCAGCTGCACCACGGCCTGACAGCAACAGAGAACGACATCAGTCCCTCCTGAAATACCTCCAGAAGCATCTTTTCTTAGCTGAAACACACCTGGATTTTTATGGCATTTAAAGTTCACTGCTGTTTGCACAAATAAGTAGTTTGTGAAAGATGAATGAAGCTCCAGAGTTTTTCTCCGACACCATATCCTCTATGAAAACTCCTCTAACTATTGTTTTCAATTTACAGAAATGTAAAACTCAGAATGAAGTGACTGTATAAACAGGTGCCAGGTTCACTCTTTAAATATGGGGAGTCACATTCCATCTGCAGGAAGGACTTCAGCAGAATTTGAGATGATTTTTTAAATTATTATTAGCATCACATGCTAGATGTAATCAAACAATTCACAGAATGTTAACTGACTGCAAAGGAAGATTAAATCACATTTTAACCATCAGTAGCTGGCAAAAACGTTCTTAAAACCTTTTAGTAGTTTAGGCAAAAGCAAAGAGTGATGTAAACATTATTTTGACACCTTTATGTGACGGGACTTGCCTGCAGCAGACTCCTCACAGTACTGCATAGCTCTGTGCTCTGGCTGGTCAGTCCTTTGGCCTTGCTGGATAATTCACACATCAAGTTATCAAAGAACTGCAGCATCTGGCAGAACACAACAAAACTGAATCATTTAACTTACAAAGGTACACATGCAAATAATACCACCATTCTATACCTGCTTGTTTCCTTGGCATGGAGGCACAGAGAGAACTCACAGCAGAAAACACTTCCCAGCATTTCAGTCATAAAGCATGATGTAACAAGAAGCAAAAACCATTTATATATATATTACAGATAGAAGATACTGTACCTGTTATTTTTTCTTAGATCTGTTGCTAAAACAAGCTTCACAGCTAATTTGCTTGAAATACACACACCTCATTCTACCAAATATTTTTAACTTAAGTTAAAATCATGTAATTTAAAAAGGATTTTCATTTTGTCTCAGAAAAAATGAGAATGATTTTTAACGTTTTGAACACATTAAAAAAGTAAGTCTGTGACATACAAACAGCATCCATTTCTACTTTAGTTGAGGTTTTTGGATATCTGAAGAGTGTTGCTGTTGAGACTGCAAAGACAGTGAGGTGCCTCTGGGCACATGCAGGATAAGCAGTGGTAGAGTGATCCTTTTTCAGGATATGCCTATTATATGACAATTTTCTTGTAATCTCCAAAAATTTGTTACTTGAGATAAAATAAGAGAAAAGGAAATCAAGTGGCCATTTTTACTGGCTTCTTAAAATGCTCAAGCTGAGGCCTGAAACTTAAATCAGTAATTTGGCATTGCTTTACTTCACTTAAAACACAAGCACTGATTTTAATACAACTATGGCACAAAATTTTCCATTGTTTAATCAAAAAAAACACCATGTGTGAGGTCAGTATAGTCTAAAAGCTTATTCACTATATTAATTCACAAATTTCACAAAAATGAAAATTATTCACGATATGAGAGTGTTGAGCTCTTCAGTTTACTTGTCGTGAGAAGCTCCCTCAATTAAAAATTCTCCACCTTGGTCATTTTAAAAAAGCCCAATCTTCTCAGAAAGAAATAAAACCCAAATCTGTTGCTGAATATAGAAAGCAGAACATTTTATATTTGATTCTCTCCCTACTGTAAAGAATGAGAACAATCACAGAAACAATTCAACACAACACTGTGAAAACTCTTAAAGGATAAAACTTCAATTTTTGTATCCCATAGATACTGTGAAACCCCCTAAGAAGAATCACTGCAATCCAAGCAGGTTCTAACACTGGACTGACTGACAATTCCACAGTTAACTGAAGTTGTCCTACCTTAGGTAATACTTTTGAGAAAAAAACTTGTTCCATGTCTTCAAGGCTGATATGCGGCAAAAACATTTCAGTCAGGATCCTCAAAACACCTGCAAAGAAAAAACATTTACACCGTGTAATTCTCAGAAATATACAGCAACCCGCCAGAGGAAACAAAGAACTGCAGAAAGCAAAAACAGATCAGATTTTGAGAGAGGCAACCAAGCATTTGCCTTATCTGAAATGCATGAAAACACGCATACATTATCTGAAAAATCAAGTAACTGTAACAGCTCCAGCATGCCTAAACCCATCAAAAATAGCAGCACACCTGACTAAACTTACTTGAACGCTGAGCACAACTGCCAGCCCACAGATCCAGTATTTGCCACATTCCAAACTGCAAACAGTTGCACATTTTATAATGCAACATAATATGCATCATAATAGTGAGTTTTAGCAACACTCATACACAGTTACATTTGAGCCTCATTTTCTTTTAACTATCAGCTTTATCACCTGGAAGATAACAGCCCCAAAAGACAATAAAACACCAGATTAAAACCCCCCTTCTTTCATGTATTTAAAGACCAGAAGTACGGAAAAGCAGCAGAGTTTCTATAGGGGCATTTATAAAGCTTATTCAACATGCAGTTAGTGGAATGTACAAGGTCCAGCAGGATTGCTGAAGGCTCCGAAAAGTTGCAGCATAAGTATTTTAAACACTGCAGTGATTTTATTGCAACACAGGGCTCCGCAGGAAGAGGCACTTCTTATCCATTACTTACGAATATGCTCAGTCCAGTCTTCAGACTCTTGATACATTGAGTAAAAATGTTAAAGAAAATCAAACTTGTTCTGCTATAAAGAATATCTTTAAAGCACCCACAGAAGCCACAGCGACTTCTATCACTGTCTTATGTACGTTTGAAATTGGTGGGGATGCTCCATAACCAAGACAGGCTGATAGCCCGGAGTACCCACAGGATCAGCAAAGTATTTCCAAAATGTATTAGAGAGTAAGTCTTGAGGGGTTTTTAATTTTTTTTTTTCTTTTTCTTTTTTTCTGGTGGTGTGCGGTTTGGGGTTTTTTAGGGGGTGGGGGCTCTTTTGTTTGGGTTGGGGCGGTAGGTGAGAGGTGTGCTGGGGAGTTATCTACAGTGCTAAATGAACCTCACGCGTTTTCCACATTGTATGAATCTTTTATTCCAGGGAAAAGCTGTACCCGTCTCCAGCGGAATTCCCGGCACCCGGCCCCTCACAAAGGTCCCACCGCTCTCCCTCACACAGATTTGGTTGAACCGCGGAACTCTGAAGGATGCACACCCCTCTCCCCAACACCACTCCCGTGCCTTTCCCGCAGCCACCCAAGCGCCCTGCTGGGAAGGATATGAGGAGCCGGGGCAGCACGGCGGGCAGCTCCCGGCGGCAGAGCTCCCAGTCCCAGCCGCCCAGCTCCCGCAGCAGCAGCTCGGGGTCTGCCTGGGACATGGCGGCGGGCGCGCTCCGCTCCCCTCAGCGCGGGGCAGCGGCGGGAAAGGCGCCGCGCGCACCCTCAAGGCCGCGCGCCCGAGGAAGCGGAAGCGGCCCCACGTGGGAGAAGCAGGGAACGGCCCGGATCGGACCGGCGGCCGCGGGTGGGTGCGGGCACGGGGCAGGGAGAAACGGGATGGGAAACGCTCCCGGAGCTCCTCACCCGGCCTGCGCGGCAGCGGGGCCGCTCCGCGGGATGGGTTTGCGCCCCTTGAAACGCTGAGTCTGAAATGGGAGTTTTAGCGGAGGTGGCAGCTGTCCTAATTCCCTTGCCTGTACCTAGGGTATGTGAGATGGAGACCCCGGTGACGCTGTGTTTTAATAAACTTAAGTGGTTAGAGAGCGGGTTTTTTAAATTACAGACTAGTTAGGGTTGGAAGGGAGCTCTGGAGATCATCCGGTCCACCCCCCCTGCCAAGGCAGCGTCACCCAGAGCTGGCGACACAGCAACGCGTCCAGGTGGATTTGGAATGTTTCCAGAGAGGGAGACTCCACGACTTCCCGGGGGAGCCTGGTAATGAAAATCAGGATGCTGCAATTAGACGGTTTGTGCCGATATTAATGATACTTAAAGCTATTTACTCTTATTTCCAGCTGGCTCTTGGCAAGACATCTGATATTGCACCAGCGAAATACTCTGTCCTGCAACAATACCTACGTAAAAGCTGGCTGCAATAAATTAAGCTTTTTAAAAACGGTTATTCCTGAAAATGGATTTTCGATTTAATTTTGCTGTTGATGAAAATGAGAACAGTGAGGCAGATGCTGACTTCTTACTGCTGTGCTCTCCAAAAGACAAGCAGGAATCCAGAGAAAAGAGCAGGGAAAGTGCCGATCCTGCAGCAGACTCCAGCCCGAAGCTGGCTCCTGCTGAGCACTGGGATGAGGCAGCTTCGAAGAAAAACCTCTGTGTGAAAGCTGCCAAGGAACACAACATTCCCGAAGATCTCAACAAAGTTTTGGAAAATAAAGTCATGGAAACAGTATTGGACCTGTCTTATGTAAAGCTGTCCGTAGTGGAAATGACGTGTTTGGGTGATGCTGACAGCGAAGGCATCGTGTCCAAAAGTGTTTCTTCTCACTCTGATCTCATCCCAGGAGTCTACGAGGGAGGGCTGAAAATCTGGGAATGCACCTTTGATCTCATGGACTACTTTTCTGAGGCTGAAATACAATTCACCAACAAGACTGTGCTGGATCTTGGCTGTGGGGCAGGATTGCTGGGAATTGTTGCTTTACGGGGGGAAGCTGCCAGAGTCCATTTTCAGGACTACAACAGCACAGTGATTGATGAGATAACCCTGCCTAATGTGGTGGCCAACTGCACCAGTGAAGGCAGGAGGAGGAGCAGTGGGAAGGACAGAAAAGCCAGCAAGCCTCCTTCAAAGAGGCCCAGGAAAGCAGAGGGCTCGCCTGATGTGCTCAACAGGTGCAGGTTTTTTTCTGGAGAGTGGTCTCAAGTCAGCCAGCTCCTGTTAAACAGCAATGAACCCTGTTCAAAGTACGACCTAATTCTCACCTCTGAGACCATCTATAATCCTGACTACTACAGTGCTCTGCATGAGACACTGGCTCAGCTCTTGGATAGCAATGGCCGTGTGTATTTGGCAAGCAAAGTGCATTATTTTGGAGTTGGTGGTGGTATCTATCTCTTTGAGAAATTCATTGAGGAGAAAAACGTGTTTAGAACCAGGATGGTTAAAACTATTGATCAGGGTCTGCAGCGATGCATTATGGAAATTGCCTTTAAAAATTCCTGTTAAAATTAAACTGCTAATCTTCAAAAATAACTTCAAAAAATGTTTTAATCCTCATGCCCCTTTGCTTTTTCCTCTGTTTTTTCTGGTTTAACAAATTAGATGGTGGTAGCTGAAATGTTTGACAAACTCTGGTGTCCGACTAGAAGTGAGGGACTTTTCTGATGTTGACTTTACATAGACTTCTGCTTAAAGCAGCATCTGTTTATGATAATTAATTTATAGATAATGATTAACCAAATCATTGTCTGCAGTCAGGCTTTCACATTCTCTGTCAGCACCAGAACTGCATGTCACAGGAATGACATACATGACATGGGAAGGACATACATGACATATTGTGGCTGAATGAGATAAATTTAGCATGACAAATTAGTGCAAGAGGCTCTTCTTAAGGGCTGGGCAGCCCAATTGCAGTCAGATTCCAGCAAGGACCACACAGCCCTGAGCTCTGCTGCTTTGCCAGCAGAGGGGGATGTGACTGTATTTATCACTCGTGTTCTACCCTGCTGGGGACCTCAGAAATCCATGTACTATTTCCATGTGTCATGCACACATGACTTATTCAAGCCATCAAAGAGTGTAACAATATTAACTACCATGGTCTGTAAATTTTCACATTCAGATTCTGTCACAGGCCAAGAAAATTTCAGCAAGGACTTAGAAAAAGCCATGCTGGTTTAGAAACTGACTTGAAAGAATATTCTACACAAGATAAGCTCCTTCTACCAACCATTAACCCTACAAATTAAATACTGGAGGATGACAGAACTGAGCTTTAGGAGACAATTGGAAAAAGGAGATAAACTCTGCTATTACCAGAGTTTAATATATTGCTGTGCTGTTTTAACAAGATTTTTCTAGAAATGAATTGCCCTGTTTTCAAAACTTCCTGGGGGTACTACTGAACATCCACCCCTCTTCAATCTTGTCACAGCAGTTTGGCAGGACAGAAAGCACTCAGAAAAGCCTGCAATACAAGGTACTTTCCTAGGCTGAAGAAAGTGATGTTGCTGAAGGAATTGCCTTACCAAAAATGCAAACAAACCCCCAAAGAACTACAAAATGTGGTCTTGAGCACTCAGTCACCAGCAATTCAAACAAAAAAAAAGAAATCTGGCCAAGGCAAAATCAGGCAGAGCACTATTAACACAGCTGTTGCCATTATGAACTGCTTTATCAGGTGCCCTTGCAGAAATATAAACTTGCAGACAGTGACCACTGCAGTAAACTGGATGCAAGGATGTTCAGTGTAGAGCAGAAGGAACAATAGTCTGAGGGCATGGAAAGAAATTGAGTACAGCACTTTAATTACGCCATAAAATTTCCACCACTCAAGATGCTGAAAGTCAACCCCAAGATTCCTATTTTGAACTTGCTGTTATCAAGAGAGAGTTGTAAAGGATTTCCTGTACTTCACAGAAGAGCCTTCACTACTGTTTCAGACTATTTTAAAGGGATGCTTTGGAAACTACTGAATTTAGCCTCTCACAAGATAGGAGAGGGAGGAAAAAAGTCAGTTTTGCCATGACTTGCCACAGTGCTTTGGAATTTTTCTGCACCTACTCCAAAACTTAATGATGGTAACTGCTGACTACAGGCTGAGGAACAAGAAAAGTTTAGCTTTGGCAAATCAAGAAGGTACTGTTAGCAGCTCTTGTTATTTTTTTTCTGTCAAAACAGAGAAGCTGAAAACAAATGGATGACCATTGGTCATTTTTCAAACTCAATCCTAAGATAAATCATGGCTTGACTGAATAGGTTGTTCTACACCTGCTAATCCAGTGCAGTTCCAGAGAACCATAGCTGAAGTAATAAGAAATGCTGACCAGTATGACAAAGAATATGGTTAGGAACAAGAATCTCATGTCATTTTGGCTGAATCAATGAAGAAGGTACTTAAAATCTTCTACTATAATATTTGCTCTTGATAATATTCCACTACCAAACTCACCTTCTTTGGTTTAATTACTGTGCTTTCAGTAGTTAAACTGAGTAATTAAAACTTAGGATTTGGCTCAAACATAGCTGGTTTTGTGCAAATACAGAATCAGAATGTTTAGGGCTTTGAGGAAACAATTTTAGTAAC
Source organism: Trochalopteron elliotii (assembly GCA_024734555.1). Classification (NCBI taxonomy): domain Eukaryota; kingdom Metazoa; phylum Chordata; class Aves; order Passeriformes; family Leiothrichidae; genus Trochalopteron; species Trochalopteron elliotii. Next base: position 1,091,184 of record JANPWX010000161.1, on the reverse strand, counting down.
TGCACACCTGCAAAACAAGTAACCCCACACAGTATAATTAACTTCCCATTTCAGAATCTGATTAGAAAATGAAGGATGCTTTTTCTTAGGTGAAACAGCACAATTAGCATTGGGATTTCCATATTCTAGATGAGTTCTGTTCTTAGAATTCAGCAGGTACATATTGAGAGGAAACAGAATTTAACACGTAGTTTTGCAGGTTATTGATATTTCAACTTCAAATAATACTAATTTCCCTCATCTACCTTAAGGCTTGCTCTACCTGAGAAATCCTCACCACCCCACTGACCAATGTCCTGCTCCTCTTCACTAACTGGAATAGAAGAAAATTACCTCTTCACTCTTTTGTAACACTTGGACATATTACTTCATGACCAGGGAAATTAAATTTACCCAAATGACACTGCACTAAAAAAATAACTGAACTGGGGGGTCCCTCAAAGTTTTGGAGTTTTCTTATGACACATTAAAATCTTTCTTCTATGAAGAAATAAAAGGTGGAGATCAGCTAATAACTCAATTTTGACCAGCTCACTCCAAATCATCACCACCTTTACCCCCCTCACATTCTGAACACGTCATTACAATAATGAGTCCAGCCTAAATTATGTCTTTCCTGTAAGTATTGTGGAGACAAAGATTAAAATCACTCATTAAATACATCAGGAAACCAAGTTGAAAGGCTTGTTTGTTTTAACACAGCTATGCCTAACTGATGACTTCCATCTGAAGACTATTTGCCAGTTTTGGGAAATGGGGCTATTTAAAGCCCAGGTTTGTATACTGGCAGCTACAGTTATTTTACTAAAGCTCAGGGGGAAAAAAGCCCATGATAATGGAACTGGGAAGTGCCCAATCTGCAGGTCACTGACTTGTGTGCTATTCTTGGTTTTTAGGCACACAGGCATTATATCATGCTTTGAAATCAAAATCTTGTTAAAATCAATCCTGCAGTCATTACCATGGTATTTGAAGTGCAGACAGACAAGCATTCCACAAGAACTCAGAGAGAAGCACAAAGAGCAGATACAAAAGCAGGCTGGATGCAAAAGAGTGCTGGAGGGGAAGATTCAGGCTGCAAGGGGGGAAATCTGGTGCCAACCAGGAGACCTGTAGCACCAGGCTCAGGAGATTCTCCTCCAAGGAGATTATTGGGATGGAGACCCCTGGAACTCTTCTGATGAGGACTGGACTGAAAGGGTTTGAAGATGAGAACAGAAAATTCCTCTCCACCCAACCAAAACAAAGCCACAGAAAGGTGACTTAAGAGGGATCACAACTGTAAGAATGGAATAACAGCAGGATTTTTAGTGATAGAAACTGGCCTAAAGTCTCTCAGATTTCCTGGTTTGTACTGTAAGAGTCACTTGCATGCTGAAAAGGAAAAGCTTCCCTATACCACCAGATACTGCTGGGTAAGTGCAGTAGGAACCACAGCATTAGAATTTATATACAAATACCTCTGGAAGTCAAGCAAGCCTTCAAGACAGCAAGTCAATAAACCCACAAATGAATTAAATGAAAGCTATCATGAAACAAAGTGAAAACTGTAGCAAGTAAATTCACAACAAACAAAAGGCAACATCCTGCCACAACAGGAGGGTGATGTTAGCTAACTCAGACACTGCCTGGGTGTACTGAGGAGGTAGTTTACTCCAACATGCTTATTGCTAGGAAAAAAAAGAAGAAAAGGATTATTAAATTCACACAAATAAAAGCAGTCCAGGGGAATCAGAATGCAAGAAGCATTGGCAGAACTTTACATTGCCATCAGTCTGCTATAGGGAAGGTTTTTACAGAAAAATTAAATATTTTGATCGTTACTTCTTGCAGAATACTAGATTTTAAACTCATTGAGTAAATCGAAGATTTGGATCACTGGTGAAGAACTGTAACAGCCAACCCCACCCTCCACACCATTTTTTTTTTTAATGTGGATAAGAAAGATGAAAAACCTAAAAAGTAAGAGAAAAATAAATTGAAAACACTGTGGTCAAAAGACCAGGGAACAGGTTTGGTCCACTGGTGTTTGAAGTTGATGGTAAATCCTTAGGTATCCTACAACAGATCAGTGAAATGGGACTGAATGAAAACAAATTAGAAGTAAGAGTGGGAGTGTTTAACTAAAGGGCACATCAAAAGGAGAGGAAAAAGGGTTAGAACTTCAGATTCTGCACAAAGGAATAGTCTAAAAAATAAGATGTCTCTGAGGATTACCAACCATATGATAAACTTATGTTTACATACATAGAACACACATTCAATTTTATTTATCAAGGTACAGATCACATTTACCAGGTTAGAAGTGCCTGTTGTGTTCACAAGTTTATTTCTTGTCATCTGACCATGTTATTTCATAGTCTGTATATTCTTTCTTCAGTATCTCTACAGCCACTGAGTGATCTGCTTTTCCATAGCCCTGCAAGACAGAACAAATGGGACATGGACATTAAGTCTTCAGAACCATTCAGTTGTTCACATGCAAATAAAACACATGTTCTAGAAAAGTCACTCTTGCAGTGTCATGTTTTATTTTTCAATTATCCTCTCCAATTCCCCCCCCTCCCAAATTCAAGTTCTACAAAATGAATGAGATGGGGTCAAATAGAGAATGCATTTTCCACACCATTTCTCCAGCAGAAAGCTTGTTTTAAAATGTTCCCAACCCATCAGCCACTGTATTTATGGCAAGTTCCTTTAAACCACAGAGATTGCATTGACCCACTTTAATGTGTGAGCATACAAACAGCTGATTTGGCTCAGCTGAAGGGAAAGGGAATAAGCAAACAAGTGTGAGCATTTGAGCACTATTCTGGCCACTAAAGAAATCAGAGTCTTCATGTTTTATTTATTTCCCATCTTGCCTTAGCTGATAATAGCACAATCTGAAGTATCTGTGCTCTTCAGCCACTGCAACTCCAAGGTAAGGTCAGATGACCTGTGAGATTTTTAACCCTCATTTAAAAATCCCTGGTCACAGTGTTACTCTTGCACTGAAATTTAAGGCAGTTGTGGTCAAAGTGGCCTTTCCATTGTTGTCTTACCTGATCAGAGTTATCTTGATTTCTTATTTCAGAACTACACATAACAGTGCAGTATACTGATAGAAATCTGTGGTTTACAGGTTATTTATTTTTCCCCATAATATTTCACATGAAAGTTTACTTAGAAGACTGAAAAAAAAGGGCCCAAGGTTGTATTATCAAGCGAAACATACTCTTACTCATCGGTGATGGCCCCAAAGAGGAACAGCTAAAATAAACAAGCATTTAAAATGAAAAGGTTAAAGTTGATGCATTACAAAATGCAAGCCTTTCAAGAATAACAGAATCTAGTTAGGTCAGTTGGAAAGCAACAGATCCACAGCTCACTCTTGCCTTGGCAACCACTCTGAAGACCCCATCCAGCCTTAAAAACAGCAGCACAGCTTCAAAAAGAAGTTCATGACTATTTCTGTGGTTTCCATAAAACACCAAGGTAGTTCTGTTAGAGTCTGACAACAAACCTTCAAGTCCAGAGAAGCATTAAACCTACATAATTAATATTTTAACTTCTGACCTGGGACTGAGGTCATGGGAGCCTCAGGGTCTCTGCCTGACAGAAGCCCTCATGGCAATAAAAGTCTGTTTTTACCTGATGCTCCTCTGTGAGCATCAAGCAGAGAATAAAGTGTATTTCTCAGATTGCAAGAGCCCACCACTGCCTCTAACACTTAATTTGGCAGCTTGACTAATAATACAGGTGGCAAATCTCACCTAAAAAATGCAATCATGATGAACACCAACCATCAGAACAACTTAGTGTGATAAGCATTACACACTGCCTTCCCACCTCACACAAATCCTAAGGAGTTTTTTTTCTTTCTTATAACTCCAGAATCATCTTGGAACAGAAGTAGCACTAACAGAACTGGTAGTTTTGTTTAAAAACATTTATCAGATTCAAGGCCCAACCTTCACTGCTCTTCAAAGGTAAGCAGATTTGAAGCAACCCTCACTTTCCATAAAAAAATTAATAAACTCAATAGAACTATTTTCTTCTTCTCTCCTTTAGAAACCTAGAAGCTTTACTCAGTTATTACTAGAGAAGCAACTATGCTTCATCACTGAGCAATACCAGAAAAAGACTATAGCACATTCCCTAAATTAGAGAAATTCTGACCATTTACTGAGTCTTTCCCAAAGAAAACTAATCTAAACAGAACAATAAGAGGTAACAAAAATGCTACTTTTATTCCCACAAAATGCATTCCTACATTTTCACCTACTTAAAATTTACCACACCCAAACTGTATCTACTCTTCTCACTCAACACATACACAGAACATTCACAATTTAGCTGACTTACTAACCAACATTTTTATTGGCAGATAAAAATCATACAATAGCTGGATCCAGCCCCTGTGGCTACAAATGTAGGACTAAAAGATTCTGAGTCAAGACACGTCAACTTCCATTTTTAGTCTTAATTCTAACTTAACCTAATGCTGAGTAATACCAACTTTATCTCCTGCCCTAAAACTACTGTTTTTCTAATCTATCTCTAAAGTGAGCCAGGCAAGTTTTCCAGTTAATGTTTAAAATGTGATGTAAGTTGCCAAAAGCCACCATGTTATTAACCAAAAATCCCAGAGCACCAGAGACAGAAGAAGGGTTTGAAGAAAAAGGGGAAATGTACTTACTGTTGAGAGCCCAAATACCCTGATTTTCTTGTCTTTGCTATTGTGTTCAATTTTCCCTCCTCCTAGGCACTTGCACTCATATCCCAGCTTTTCCATCTCGGGATTTACTTTTTCAAATATATGATCTGCAGGAGAAGAATGGGCAGAGCCATTAGAACAGGTACTAGGCACTACACATTCCAGAACCCGTTTTTAACTACTTTCTCATTTCACCTACAAGAGAGGGAGGTTTCTCTTCAGAGGCATAGGAAAGCTGCAGTTAAAGCCCTTTAGTTTTTACTTAGTTAGCATATATCGTTCTCCAAAATGAGGCTGATTGTGTCAGGAAAATTAACCCACAAACACCAGAGCTTTATGTCCAAAAAAGATACAGAGGAGTCCTGTAACTTTATTCTAATGAAGGGAGAGGTCATGGGCATTTCCCGTGGGGTCTGTCAAATGGTTAAGAGGACACAGCCTCCTTTTTATCCTGATTTCCCGGCCGTATTTCCATCTTTCCCCCTTGGCTGTGGTATTTGAGAGGTACAGACTTCCCCAATTGCCTAACAGACCCCCTTTCTAATTTAAACTCCATTTTTTCCCCCCTTGTGTCTCAGTTCTTTTTCTGTAAATCCAGGGATTTAGCAGAGTCTTGACTAAGTCTGTCAATTAGTGGGATTCTTACGGAATTTATGATTCCCCCTCCATTGCTTCTCAGTATCTGCCCTTATCTACCATCAGTCGCACAGTTTGTTCGTAAAGTCACCTCCTCACTCCTTTCAACTGGGTTCGAAAATGGCACCTGACAGATATATTGCCCCAGTTTTCGTATCACCCGGAGGACGCTGAAAATGGGGAAAAGGGGACTTTTGAGATACTCAGGCCGGAGCTCCCGCTCCGCCTCAGACCCGCTGCCGGGGGGGGCCCGCTCCGGCCGCTGCCCGCTCGCCCCCGCGCCCCGTCACGCACTGTGGAACTCGGCCGCCTTGGTGCCGCGGACGATGTCCCGCTGCTCGCCGCCGCCCGGGCGCTGCAGGCGCACCAGGATATATTTGAAGGTGCCCTCGGGGTCGATCTCCACATCCCGCACGGCCGCCATGGCGGGGGCGGGAAGGCGGCGGGGGCGGGGCGGGCGCCATGGCGGCCGTGAGGCGGGGCGGGCTGTGGGCGGTCGCTCGCCGTGAGGGGACCGGCGGGAGAGGCTCTGGGGCTCTGTCGCGGTGCCTGCCGATAAAAACGTACCGAATTATAGCGTTAGATCAAGTTGCAAAGCAATACTTCTACAGGTCACTCCTTCCTTGGTAACCGCATACAGACTTAAAAATAGCAGCACAGCGTCTGCTTAAAGAGTAGCAAATGACGATTTCGCTGGTTTCAGTAAAACACCAAGGCGATTCTGTTGCAGAGTCTGACAGCGAATCCCCAAGTCAAGAGAAGCATTAAAGCAATATAATTAATACTTTAACTTCTCACCTGGGACTGAGGTCATCTGAGCCTCGGGGTCTCTGCCTGACAGAAGCCCTCATGGCAATAAAAGTCTGTTTTTACCTGATGCTCCTCTGTGAGCACCAAAAGCAGAGAAACGAAGTATTTTGTACAGACTACAAGAACGAGAGTTAACCACTGTCTCTAACACTAAAGTGTCCTTCAGAGAGGCTCTTGTCCTGCATCCCGCCCTTTGCAACTGTGGCCAAGGCAAAGCAAGGTGTTTATGCCAGAGAATAGGGTCACAGGGAGGCTGGTAGCTCTAATATCCAATATTCCATAGTATTTTAGTGAAGCTGAATAAGAAATACAATTCTAAATCGTGGATGTCTAATTTTATAGGTGCAGCTGATGATTTAGGCAAGCCCCACACAAATTGATCATACAGTCACAGATGTGTTACATGAATAATTTCATAGATTCACTGAATGGTTTAGGTTGAAAGGGACTTTAAAGATCATTTATTCCTAATCCCTGCTATGGGCAGGGACACCTTCCACCATCCCAGGTTGCTCCAAGCCCCATCCAGCCTGGCCTTGAACACTTCCAGGGATGGGGCAGCCAGAGCTTCTCTAGGCAAACTGTACCACGGTCTCATCAACTTCACAGTGAAGAACTTCTTTCCCATATCCAATCAAAACCAATTTTTTTTTTCAGTTTAAAGCCATCCCCCCTTGTTACCACTTCACTGAAGACTAAATCTGTAGCATCTACCAAAGGAAAAATAGTTGTTTTCATGCAGTGCTGAAGTAAGAGTATAATCTTGTATAAAATTTTTACTCCAAAATCATGAAAATTTCATATTTTGAAGACTAGATTTTTTTTTGAAACTTCAAAACATCTAGCACTTCAACATAACTACATTTTTAAGTTACATTGTAGATCACTTCTAACTGAACTCTTTTATTCTTTTCATACATACAAATATTAAGTTATTGTTAAAATTAATTTCTCCATCAAAAATAGTTTTAAAATATAAAACTAGTACTTCAATACTTCCTCTGAATACACAAACAAAATACTGTATAAATTAAGATATAATGAAAAAAATCAGTAAAACAGAGGAAGAGTACATGTCATCTAAATGTAGTATTTAGAGATACTACAAAGATAAATGTAAATTGGTGGTTACTTAGACTATTTTGAAATTTGTTACTTTACAACTAAAGTTTCTTCCTGGGCTACTTTATTAACTTTAACAAATGTTAATTAAAAATATTCAAGCATTTTGTTATTTCAGAGACTATTATTAGTTACCTTGTCTGTGCACAGAGCAACAGCAAACCTGGGAGGAAAAAAGACCAAAGCCCCAGGGAACTGAATCCTTACTAACTAAATTTTAAGGGGTGAAGAGGTGTGAAGGGCTTTAAGTAGAAACCAAGCCTCTTGCCTCAGCTGTTCAGGATTTTCAAGGCAGGCAGAGAAAGTGATATAATCTGTGCCTAGTTAGGATAAGGAGGCTTAGAAAGTCTTGTGGAGTTGAGGTGGTTGCTTAAGCTTGGTTTGTCTAGCAGTAAAGGCCTGTAGGATTAGTGCTTTATGTTTGTTTCCAGTAATTTAGGAAGGTCTGCTTTTGTTGTGGTTGGTTTTGTGCCTTTAGCTTATTCCTTGGTTATTTCGTTTACCAGTCTACCTCATTATTTCATGTTTTGATTTATCCTTTGTATTAACAAAGCATTATGGATGCTATTTGTTTGCATGAACTCTGTTTTTTCTTTTTCACTGGAATGGTTTCCTTTGTTTCCTCGAGCACAGAAGTCTGTTGTGTGGCTCTGAAAACCTTTATTGCCCCATTTCAGCTATGATGCACGGAAGGAACCAGCAACAAACAATAGTGGTAAGGATAGCAGAGGAAATACTTGTGGCATACCTTAGAAGCTAAACTTGAAGGAATTTGCTCACAACAAGGAGGACAGGCATCATGCTTCACCCAACATGAATTTGAGCAGATAACTTTGTGACTCAGTAATAGTCCCAGCAGAGCTTTGTCCTGTTTTCTTTAATGCTTTTCCCTTCCCAAGCACCCATCTTACCCAAGAGTAGTTTCCTATGCTATACCCAGGTATAGGAGCTTCCTGTTGGCTTTTAGGCTGCAGACAAAAATTCCCCACTGCTGCTGGGAATTGTTGGTGTGTCACTTTGTGGGCCTCAGGGGTACAGAGAGGATGGCATGGGGCGACAGGGGTCTTCAGCCAGACACAGCCTGTCTCCAACAAAACTCCACGGAGGGACTTTCCTTTTGTCATGGGCTTCCTCATGGCTAACTGGGAAAGGGAGCTTGGCACTGTTTTCTGAAAAAAATTAAGGGTTTTTTTATTTATTTGATCAAGTGACATCTTGTCTCTTTGCAGCGGAATCCTAAAAAACATTGAGTCTTGTTTTGCATTGCAGTTTGCAGGATTTGGACTGCACCCAAGTGACTAAAATTGCTCTGTTTCTGTCCTTCCTATCATCAGATCCTGTAAGCCGGGAGTATCCTAATGCCAAAACATCTTCATTTATTTAGCAATTTAAACTCTAAATGGCAAGTGACTAGAAAAGTAATGGTATTATTTTGCAAAGGTGTTAACTATATACTGTGCTGGAGTGAAACTCAACATCAGATTCTCTCAAGCCATTGGATTAATCCGGGCTAATAAAGTCAGGAAAAGGGAAGCAATCATTTTGAACTCCAGGTGTATAAATTTCTCCTTTTATTGAGCTCTCTGACAGAGGGCACAAGATGTAAGGATACATTTAGCCCATGCTTGTATTACAGGAAAATATTAAGGAAAGGCTTTTGAAGTAGGTGCTTTCCATCACATGTAACCCTCACACAACAGAGAAAGTAAAATGAGGGCTAATGTTAACTGTACTTGCAAATTTATTTTTTATTCCAGAGCAAGAGTAACCCTGGGATTGATCAGAAGAATGCATAATACACTTGTGCAAAGGAAATGCACAGTTGTAAATTCTGCCACAGACATCAAAGATCACAGGTCTTCTTTGCTGCTTGGCCCATTCAATTTAATAGGATTTAATAAAGATTCTTCTTCTACAGCTGTTGATTAGCAGCTCCTCAGAATAGCAAAGAGGCCAGAACACATGCAGGGTAATAACATTATCTCTCTTGGGATGAACACCTTTGGCATCTGTGTGTTTATAGTTCAGGAGCCAGAGGCTTGGGTTGTGTGCTGAAGTTTGGGAATCCAGGCTGACCTCCAGCATGCTGGAGTGTGAGGGGCCTCTTCTGGACCCCTCATATCTTGCTTTCAGAAATAATGATCCCTTTCAGAAACTGAACAAGATTCTGGGGAAAACCAAGTTTTGTTCTGCTCCTCATAGAAGGCAGTTTTATAACCCCATTGCTCTGCTGCCAAAAAAAACCCTCTAATTTCTGGTCTACACTTACTCACAAAAGTTTTATTTCTATCCATTTGGGTTTTTTGTACCAGCTGTATCTGTTTCTATAGGGAAAACTTCTGAGCACCTTCTTTACTTTTCTGAGCCTTCCTAGCTGCTTTCTCTTCGCCAGGCTTAAACATAAATTTCTACTAGGCTTCTGGAGAGGCATTTCTTTAGAAGGGACCTCATGGCATGTATCTACTTCTTGAAAAGCCTGGACTTTCCTACCAGGAGGCGTCGTTCTCCTGGCTCTCCCTCTGAATGACCATAAATATCACCTGCCTGCCACAGGATTGTTAATGTTTGAAGTGAGAGAACATGGGACATGCCCTAGATCCCCTTGTTCAATGAAACAGCTCCCTAGGTTTGTTTCCAGGGCTCTGCTGTCCTTTGGTTGTCCTTCCCTGCTCTTGGTGTCCGTGCCTTGCACCATATGTTGGGGGCATGATGGAAGCAGTGTGCAGGTGATGATTCCCGAGGCCCAGCTGTTCCTTTGTGGTCTGCAGAGACAAACAGTGTGAATGAGCTGTTTAATTGATCAGGGTTCATTTCTGTGGGATGTGTGACATCCTGAATATCAGGATGGGCCTTTCAAGCTGCTTTTCTTCAAGGTAGGTTCACACATTTGCATTCATGGAGTAGAGAGATGAGGGGTTTTTGATTGGTAGATTTAGGGCTGGAGGCACTCAGCAGGGACACCATGCCCTTCCTTTGTCATGGTGTTGGGATTGCAGTTCCTAAGAAAAAATCAGGATGAAGATGATGGATGGGGAGTGTAATGGTATGAAGTCTTACTAGCATAATTCTGGATATAAATTGAAGTTATGTCCTTTGACTCAACCTTTAGATAAACCTTTGTCTGTATTTGACTCTAGAGGGTATAGAGCAGCTGCACTCCTAATTTATCTATCTTCAGGTGGGCATAAATCTCTATCTTTCATTTTATTTTGAGGCTAGTGTAGCTTCCCCATGGTATTTATGTACCCCTCACTGTGGGGATTTAGGTTAACTGAACTCTTATACTGACTGAAGTAAGAATGTTGTATGCAGGCCCAGTATTATTTTATAGTTGGTAAATGGCAATTCCTTCTCTTCCTGCTGATCCAAATACCTGTTATGAAAGTGACATTACTTCTGTGGGCCAAATAACCAGACTCTGCTACTGATTGCAACCATGTGACTACAAATGATGGGTAAATGACTCTTGATAAATGGGAGGGAAAAACCACAACTAGTATGCACTAGGAAGGATAAATACAGAATCAGTCATTTGTTTGGAAAAGCCTTGTAAGATCAGAATCCAAATAGAAACCTAACACTGCCAAATTCACCACTAAACCATGTCCCTAAGCATCTCAGTATCTCCACCAGTTCCCTGGGCCTGCTGTCCCAGTGCTTGACAGCCCTTTACCTGTGAAGGGTTATTAACAGGCTCTGTGGGGTGGGGTGCATGCTCAGCACTTGAGAAAACTGACTCTGTGGATCACTTTTTAGGCTCAAACATAAAAGTGCAACAATTTCAGGATGGGTGATAGATCATGCTTCCTGATGAGTCAAGAAATCTGAAAGTGTTGGAAGTGCGAAACCTTAAAAAAGGAAAAGTTAAAGTATTGTTTTCAAGCCCTGGAAGTGAGGGAAGTCCAAATTTTCTTGGTACCAGTTAACTGGAACTTTAAAAGGCCAGTCTTATGGCGCCAGTCTGTTGGGGTTTTCTTGTCTGGGAAGTGATAAAATGAAGTAATTTAACACCGTTGCTTTCAACGTTAGTGATGAGTTCTTTGTTCTTGAAACAACAATTATATGCAGCAATTAAAGTACACTTCACTAACCATCTTATGTTAAAAACGCCTGTCCTAAAAAGTAATTACTTATCCAGCTGATGGAAATAAATTTCCTTCTCTGAATAATTCATAGATGATATGGTTGTGGCAAAAAAATCTCCTAAAAGAGTCCTTAATTCAAGAACTCCTGTTCTCTCGTGGTCTGTTGCCTGAGAAAAGTCGTGAGCAATATGAATGATACACTTTGATGGCTGTTCTTGGGTCAGGTTTTACTTCTCAGTGCTGTGCAGTTGTTCCTTGTGCTTTGGTCTTCTGCCTTGAAGATTTCAGATACCCAGTGGCAAGTTCTCATTCCACAGAATTCCAGTAGTTTTGGTGATGGACCTTTCATGATTGTTATATTTCTTGTAATGAATGCTGTGTTTAATGATTTAATGATTGCTCTTGAATACTGCTGTGGTTAAGGACTCAAACATGTTAAGTACCATGTCCATTGATGTATAAAAGTGATGTACCTGAAGCTGAACTTGAGCACTGAAGAGAACAGACCTGAAGTTTGGAATTCATAAATTCATGGTGAAATGCATTAGTAAGGAAGCGAAGCTGCAGCATCTTCTTCCTTTTTATAGCCTCTTCCTCCTGATACAGCAAATGAAGAATGGTGGGTCATGTCAGCACTCCAGTGCTGCTGATAAGGTCACATACTCTCTGATAAGTCAAAACAATATTTTATTAGAACAGAGCTAGGCAGAAGCTGTGCAAAAAATCTGCAAAACCAAAACCATTTCTCATGATGACCACTTTTATAATCTCAACCACCTACTTCATCTCCTAATCCCAAAACTTGCTGTCATTCCTCACTTGCCAAAAGCCAAAACCGTTCTGTTCCTCAGAGCCACCATCCCCTGTCAGTGTCACTTCTGGAACATCTCCCCTGCTGAGACCATGGGGCTGTGTAACAGAGCTGGGACAGTAAATGAACAGTCAATGTATGCATTATCATTCTTTCTATGTGTACATGAAGGGGGACAAGGCTCCAAGAGCTTCTCTGGCATGATTTCCAACAGTGGAATTAGAAATAATCAAGTTCTGCATGGGATCAGTTTCACCTGCAGCTGCAGGCAGCCAGTGTGTGTGATGTTCAGGCCAGTCCTGCTTTTATCTTAACTTGAGGTGTGGGTTGTTGTTTCCTCTGCTCTTTGTCTTTGTTTCCCATTTCAGTGCTCTGAATCACACCTGGCCAGTGGAGTGACCCCCCCAGCCTCAGATTAGATTCTTCAATGGATATTTTTTTGCCTGTTTGGAGGAAATTGAGCACTCTGAGTCACGTCAGAATTCCCGAAATGCGAAGTGGAGATAAGATTTTCTGACTCCTGGGGTTCCACTCCAGACAGAGTGGAGACAGCCTCAGGCAGCCTTGAGAAATTCCAGGGTCTTTGTAGCAGTTGCATTGCCTACCTTATTCAATCAGACACAGAGGCTGAGGGATGAGTATGTTTTCGGAAATTATCTTTTCTTCCCATCTGGACCTCAGGGAAAATTTGTGCCTTAAACCCTTTGTCTCTTAATTTTTAAAGAATTAAGTTTTGCAAGCTCCTCTCCAAACAGGAAACACCTTCACTACTGGCACTGGAAGTCCTTTTCCCCCCTCAAAGCTGACTAGATCTCTTACTTTTCCTCTCCTAGTGAGTATTACTGTGGGTGAAGCTGGAGGTTTTTCCACTATTTCAAAATTTCAAGTGGTTCTCTGACTGTTTGCCGTGGGATAAATGTCCGTTGTACAGAACACTTTGAAATAAATACATGTAAAATGTTTTAATTTAGAAATGACAAAAATATCTTCTAGAAGAGATGTGGAACTAGATTACTCAGAGGCACTTAAAGCTCTATTTTTGTATGTTGATATGTAAATGCAGATGCAATATTGTAGATAAAGAACCAGTCCTTAAAATACACATGGGAAATTAATCTCTGTCTTTTTCTCTATGTACAAATGTACTTTCATATACTCAGTTTGTCTGGGATCTCACCACATTCTGTATTTGTCTTGGATTTGTGATTTCTTCAAGTTCAACCGAGTTTCAGATAAAGCAGAATAATTTTCTACTGCATTAAATTTTCTTGAGATACTGATAGAGATACTGAAACAATGTTTCTCAAACCAAAACTTACAAATTTCCAACAGAAAGGCAGACTCTACAAAACCCCCGTTTTAGCAATTCATGGCCTCTTTGGAAAATTTTGAATTAAAACTTCGTCACAACAAATCAATCCACCACAACTTGTTATGCTCCAAGTGGATGTGAAATATTGTTGATCACGTGCCTCCTAAGTACTGTAAAACACCTTTTGGGTTTTAGAAGATTGTAAAGATTTCTTTCCTCCAGCACCCTTTTTTCACAATGGGGTGGGAACAAAACAGTTCTCTCGGACAGATGGGGTTCTTTGAAAAACTGCTCTTTGAGTAGTGATTCCATCCCTTGTGTGCTCATTTTATGGTGATTTCAGCTAAGCATTGTTTCACTTGTTTCCTCATAAGAAAGTCTCATGGGACGATATTAAAAATCTTAATCATAACAAACCATAGTGCACTATTGTTTATTACTGACACAGCCTTGAGGCACAAGCCAGGTTGATCTGCCAGGAACAGATCAATCATATCAAAGGCCGTTGTTCTTGACAATTTAGCACACTTCTGCTGATTTTTTAATGGTTTTCTTTAACATTTTTCAATATTCTGGTATCTTTTCTAGGTGCTCACGTGAGCACCTAGATTTTTGAAAATCTAGGTGAAAAGCATTTGAATTACCTTGATCTTCTTTTCTGAGATACAGAGAGGCAATATTTGCTTTTTGTCCAACTTTTTACACCTTTTTCTCATATCCTCCAAGTTAATTACTGAGGGTTTGGATCTTTTAACTGTAGCTTGATTGGTTTTAACCAACCTAAATAGTCTTCACTCCATAATCTGACCTGTTCTCTTTTCCCAATACATGACACTGTTGGAGTGAATATTAACTTTTTATATAGAAAGAAATGACATTAGACATGTCCTGTGTCAATTGCTGTCCTTTAAATAGCAGACCTGGCTGGATTTTGGTTTTTTTATTCCTAATATGTTTACATAGCACTTTCTTACCCTTTATGTCTCAGAGTGGCCTCTTAAGTGAACCTTCCAACTGGGAAATTAGTTGTGGCTACATAATTGTCAATGCACCTCGGTTTGTATGGGAGAAGAGGTGGTGATCTGGAGTGTTCCCTATAAAAAGCTGAGCTTTCACTTCTGCAAATGAAAGTCTGGAGTGTATAGTGTGAAAAACGAGGTTCACTCTCCTGGTAAAATTTAAAAGTTTAATAAAGGATAATAGGAGATAAAGAAAATAAAGCAAAGTTTTTTGTGGCTGGGTGCTTGGCATTCAGCCAAGAGCACACCTGCTATTTGGGAGACACTCTTTATATATCTTTATGTATCTTTATATATATATATTCTATTGTATCAGCTTATCACATATTGATAAACAATTATGTATATTTAAACTTTTCCCCAAACTAGTTTATATGTTTTAAGAACTGTTTAGCATGGCTTTTTCTTGGGTCTGCTTTTTTAGAGCATGCACATTTCTTGGCTGTGGTTTTAGTCTGCTCTTCTTATCACTTTTAGCTTGGGTTTTGGTCCATACTTTCTTCAGACAGCATGTTGATAGCTGGCATATCAGTAGCAGGGGTCTTCATCATACCTTCATTGGATGTTATCTTAACTAAGCAAGTGGTTTAATTACAGGCATAACTATATTGGCTATTTTGCGACTACTAAGTTTAGTTAATAGCAGAAATAAAAACTATTTCTTTATAGTAAAGTTACCTTAACAAAATACATATAGCATCTATTTTAATATTTGTGAAAAGCC
This sequence comes from Trochalopteron elliotii, assembly GCA_024734555.1. Taxonomy (NCBI): domain Eukaryota; kingdom Metazoa; phylum Chordata; class Aves; order Passeriformes; family Leiothrichidae; genus Trochalopteron; species Trochalopteron elliotii. Next base: position 1,075,966 of record JANPWX010000161.1, on the reverse strand, counting down.
CATATTATAATATGTATTTATAACGATAGGAATAAGAAGTGTTCAGCATTTGTAAAAATTTGTCTTTAGAGTCTCCTATTTTTCTGGAAGAGAGGAATTGTATTAATTTTAAGGAACTATGTCTGTGCTCATGTAGCATAAGAAGAGAGCAACAACTTCATCCAGCTCTGTACAGCACGAGAAATGAGGGTCTTACATTCCCAAATCAATTGGCAAAAGCCTAAAAAAGGATGAATGTGAAATAACTTTGAGAAGAGAATAAATTAGTAACACAGAAAGCAGCTAAGGTCAGGCTGCATGGCATTTTTAGCTTGATTATCTACAGTTCGACCTAAGTAACTGTATCACAGGTATTTTTCCTGAAATATATATGTAGTTCAGCATCCAGCATGAGCTTTACCTCATTGGAATCCCAGTCCCCCTGAAGTTTTTAAGTGCCTTTGACTTTTAATAATGAGGTTTTAACCTCTGTTGTGGGGTTTTGAGTTTCAGGCTTTCTTTTTCCAGAAAACTTTTCCTTCATCTTCCAGTACATTACAGGGAAATAAGAATATAGTCAGTGGGTAGCAGAATTCCCTGGGAAAAACCAAAAAGAGCCCCATATCAATGATGCACTAGGGAATACAGCCAACAAAAAGAAACAGTCTTTTTTTAGGCTGGAGTTTTTACAAGTGTATTGCTTGTAGGCTTTGGTGTTTTGTTATTTTTTGTGGGGCTTTCTTTATCTGCTGCAGACAAGAGGTCTCAGACAGCCCCTGCAAAGGAAGACTACTGTAAACTATGAAATAAGCTCTTCCTTCCTCCGGAGATTCCATTGGCAAAGGAATTCTGGTAAAGTTTCCCCAGAACTTTCTTCAGAGCTTTTGCCATGACAAGGATGAGGGCTTACCAGTAGGAAGCTCATTAAATGGCTTGGAAAAGGGAATCTCCAGGAAAAGGCGTAGCATTTTCTGCCTCTTGGCGCCTGGGAGCCTAAAAACTGTCCTGAAGTTGTCTATAAATTTCCTGTGCATACAGTTACAACAGCTGATCTATGCTTTAGAAAACAAAACAAAAAAAACCCCACTCCTGCCCTATCAAGACTGATTCACATTAGTGTGTAGTAGAATAATGTTTACAGAACCCCTGTGAAATTAGGCCCTGCTGCATAATGTGCTGTGCAGGTGCATTAAAGTGCCAGCTTCTGTCTGTGTTCTTCAGGTGGTAAAGCCTCCTAACAGAGAAGGGCTGGCAAACAGGAAGAGTTTTCATTTCCAGTTTGAGGCTAAATAAACAGCAGTCCTGATCTGATGCTGCCTGGAAGCCTCAGGAAGTCTGGTTATTCTAAGCAAGGCTTGCCCAGGCCAGCCAAAAGCTAACCTCAGCTTTGCAGAGTTTCTTGAGTGTCCATTTGTGTTTCTAGCTTTGCTAGTTCACACCTGCTAGAAAGTGTTCCTCTGCTTACAAATATTCATTGTGTTGTTTTTAATCCTCACTCTCTTCAGTGAATGACTTGCTTTCTAAGACTTTGTTGCAATTTATACATAATTTATAGTTTATAGTTTTATAGTTTATAATTTAAACTCTCCTGATTTGTTAGTAACTGAGGGTCTTTTAGAATATACTCTTTATTCCATGCTCTTTTCTGAGATGATTTCTTTGATGGGCAGAGATCTTTGTCTACTTGACAGTTTGGGGTTTTTTTTGGTGAAAATATTGGGCGATACCAGTTGATGTTAGCTTGGAATCCAGAAGCCACTGATTTTTCTTCTTTAAGAACAGAGGCTGAGGCTCCAAAATCAGAGCTCCAATATGCACTGTATAAACTCTAACTGTGCTTTACAGATATGAGGTGGGTGCTACCCTGTGGCCTCCTGTTGCTGCCAGAGCTCGTTGAGTCCTTTGCATGTTCAGCCTCATTAAATCCCATCCATAATGGTGCAGCTTTATGCAGCAGTATAATTAATCAGGATATACACAATAAATGTGCATGAGTTCCTAGTGTGTTGTCTTGTCCACCTGAAATATTATATGCACCTGTTGAGGAGCTGTAACTCTATTGAGATCAGGACATTGAAGAATATGGTTCAAGGGACTCTCCAAAGCAAGGTCCATGTTTCAAGCTTGACTGCTACAAATGACTGATGAGCCTGTATTGTGAAGAGTTCCAGCAGTCCTGGGGCTGGCAAACCTGACCACAAATGAGAGCTCTGCACAGCTGAGATCCACAAAGAAGGGCTCATCCAGTGCTGCAGTTTCCATTTTTGGTTAACCAGCTTTGAGTGTTGGTGCCTTTCCTACTGAAAGACCAGAAGAACTGACACCTCCTTGCTGCAAAACGTTATGCCAGGTGAAAAATTGGAATCTGCTTATTCGTGGAATTAATTCAAGCTAGTTGTCACCCTCCTCCATGATATCCTGGAATTGTGTGTTTCTGTCAGTAAGAGCTTGTAATGTGGCACTTGGCAGTTTGCCAGCTCAGTGTGTCTCTCTGGGAGGGCTGATCTGGCAAGGGGTGACATCCGTCCTGACGTGTGTGGGAGGGCCAGATCCTGGGATTTTCCAAGAAATTTTTTTCCACGCGGAATTTCCCGTCTCGTGGAGGGCAGGCCCGTTGAGGGGATAAAAGGCAGAGCATCACAGAGTCCAGACACTTGAAGCTGAACTTGATTTTCAAGGCTGAGTTCATCCACTTAGCCACAGAAAGCAGTCCCTGGGAAGCGGCGCAGAGGAATTCTGTCACCTGGACACTGCAGCTACCAACTGTGAGTAGAAATGGACTTTGTTATTCTGTTTCACTACCCAGCTAAAGGGGAACTGGGCAGCTGGAAATCTGTGTTAGTTTTCCTTAAAAGCTGCTTATATTTTAAAGTATCTTGATATTAAAAGCTGTTTTAAAATTAGTAATTTCCTAGAAGTGGAAATGCTATTTAATTCTTGTTTAAAAGTATGTAGCAAAAAATTGCATGGTCAGTAGCTTATATAGAATTTTGACAGGTCAGTATTTGTTTTTTTACGAATGTGTTTCTTTGATTTCTCATAGCCATCTCCTGAAAAGATAGAGAAATCTCTCAGAAACATGATTTGCTTGCAGTTCCTATCTCTTCTTACCTATGGTAAGTGTGTATTTCTCTGTGTAGAAAACTAGTGGGATGGCAATATTAGTGTGACTGTTCTCTTTGAGCTCAGCATCAAACAGAATTTTTGAACCTGTCCTAATTAACCTGAGGCTGTGTTCACACAGAAAAACCTCTGGATGCAATGGCACGTTTTCCCTGCTTGCCTGTCAAAGCCATAATTGCCTCCTGTAGTCTCAAAGCTTTGTGTGGTCAGACATAGTTTCACAGGCTGAAGTCTCTGTACTTGAAGCTGACTTGCCTGGTTTGAAGCTTGCCAGGTGATTGTTTATAAAATTATTACCTTCAGTTTTTATGCATTTTTTGTTACCACAATAGTTTTTATGCATTTTCAGATACTGACAGGTTTGCAGTATTTATAGAGCTTAAATGTTCTCTTATAGAGAGAGAGGAGGGGAGAAGTCAGACACCAACTTTTGGATATCTTCTTGTTCTAGGACTTACAGTGCTGCAGGGGGTGAATGGGTGGACATACCATTATTCAGACACAAACATGACCTACAGGGAAGCAGAGCTGTGGTGCAGAAAGAAGTATACTAACCTGGTTGCCATCCAGAACAAGGAGGAAATCAATCATCTCAATGCCTTCTTACCCTTCAATCCGGGTTACTACTGGATTGGAATCAGAAAAGTTAATGGTGTGTGGACCTGGACTGGAACTAACAAAGAACTGACAGAAGAAGCAAGAAACTGGGCTTCAGGGGAGCCAAATGGCAAAGGGAACAACGAGGACTGCGTTGAGATCTACATCAAAAGAGGGAAGGATGATGGCAAATGGAATGATGAGCAGTGTGAGAAAAAGAAGGTGGCCTTGTGCTACACAGGTATGGTGTGATAAAGGTCATTCTAGGGTGACCCTGGGGAGTTGAGGTGGTAGCTGGGATGAGTTATTTAACTTCATCTAATAATTACCTCAGAACAAGTGGTTTTGGAGTTTCCAGACAGCAGAATCCTTTTACTGTAAGCTAGTCTGTTAAAGGTGTGCATTTCAGAAATTCTTCTGTGAAATGACAGGACAATCCTAAATACCAAACCCTCTGATTTTCCTTTGGTATACAAAGGGCTTGTTTACTGTCAGAAAGATAAACAAAGTGCTAGTCAGGTTTCATTAGTGGCTGTTGTTGATTCTTTCATAATTTGCTTTATTTATTTTTTTTTCAGCTTCTTGCAACTCATCTCTCTGCAGTGGCCGTGGAGAATGCATAGAGACTATCAACAATCACACCTGCCACTGCAACCCTGGGTTCTATGGGCCTGAGTGTGAGTTTGGTAAGGTTATTTCATCCTGCTTTTTGACCAACTGATGCTAGCTAGTGTTCAGTTTGGCTTCTTGCCTTACCTGCTCAGCCAAAGGGGCTGACTGTGTACCTTCTTGTGCTTCTTTGAAGTTAAGAGTTGTGATCCACTAAAGCAACCTGCCCATGGGAGCCTTGAGTGCCAGCATCCATTGGGGGGCTTCAACTACAACTCGTCGTGCACAGTTCAGTGTGAGGAGGGCTATGAGCTGACTGCACTGGAATCTGTTCACTGCACCTCTGCTGGGCTCTGGTCTGCCCCCCTTGCAGCATGCAAAGGTGAGCTTTCTGCATTGTACATGGCCCTGTAAACCTCAGTGCTGCTCTGGCAGTAGGTGCAGATGGAAGTTTGGCCAATTCCTTTGTACCTAATTACATGGTGTAGGTGCTATTTTATTTCAGCACTCAGGTCTCTGTTCCTGAGGAGGTGAAATGAGTAGGATGAATGTTCTGGCCTTGTTCCTTGCAGGGAAAGACTTTGCCAACTCTTAGGTGGGAGCAGGGAATTGAGATGACCTAGCTGTGAGACTAGGCCAGTCACTCCTGACTGTAGGAATAATTTTCTGAGATGTTTGGCTTAGAATGAGATACGTTCCTAAGCAAATAAAACCATCAAAGATCACCCAACAGCACTCAAAGTAGGGAGATTTTGGACTGCAAATCATTGCTGTCATGAGCTGCAGATGAATTAACAGTCTTGCCTTAAGAGCCAGTTTCCCATTTTAAAATATTTCCCTTTCTCTCTGCTTTCTAAGATGGTGGAATAGTAGACCCTTTTCTAAAGCTGCTCCTGTTTAGTGGGTGTGTTGCTAAGTTTCAGAAAAGAAAAAGCTCCTTATGGTTTGTTGTAAGCTAAGCTCTGTGCTGTCTCTTGTGCCTTCCAGCTGTGACCTGTCCTGCCCTGGGAGTGCCTGTCCATGGGGCTGTGAACTGCTCCCATCCCTCTGTGCAGCTCACCTGGGGAACCACCTGTGAGTTCACCTGTGAGGAAGGCTTTACCCTGACAGGACCAGCTACGCTGCAGTGCGGCTCTTCTGGGGCCTGGGACAGGCAGCAGCCAAGCTGTGCAGGTCATTTCCATCTCCCTGCTCCCCTGAGCCCTCAGGGCTGTCAGCACTGCCTGTTGCTCTCCTGAGGCACCCGTGCTGATGGCTGTTGTCTCCTTGTGCTGCAGCTGTGAGGTGTGAGGCTGTCCCGCGGCCAGCAGAAGGCTCTGTGAGCTGTGACCGGGATCCTGCCGAGCTCACCGCTGGCTCCCGCTGTGATTTCCAGTGCAGTGAGGGATATGTCCTGCAGGGCTCAGCCAGCACCGAGTGCCTGCCGCAGGGACAGTGGTCAGAGCCTGTGCCCAAATGCAAAGGTAAGACTTGCTGGGTGGGAAACCATTGACTGAAGTTTGAAGAATTGGAAGAGACTTTCTAAATCAAGTGTAACCAAAGAGTAACATTCATCCCACCACGTCTGTAGCACTTTTCATGTGCAGATCTCAATGTGGGGTCATTTAGCCTCATGTATGAGTGAGGAAACAGCAGTGCAGGGTGACAAACAACACTCTGGGGCAGTGTCCCCAACACACACAATAACACACTTTAGAGTGGAGTCTTCTGGCAGGGATTCTTTAATCCCTAAACCCCAAATGGGAGCAAGTGTTGGTTTATGCAGTCCAGGATGGAGAGTAACCTGGAGCCATTCCCAGAATAACTTGTGTGTTTTGGGTGCATATTTGAGGGTTCTGGCTGCACTGTGCAACCTTGCTGAAATCTGTTTCTGAGACACTGCTAGGTCTGAAGGGAGGTATGATATCTCTGTAGGGGACAGCTCCAGGCAGGGCCTGTTTTCTTGCCAGCTCCTAGAAGAGTGTTTATCCTGACCCACTCCAAGCTAAGCTCTGTGCTGTCTCTTGTGCCTTCCAGCTGTGACCTGTCCTGCCCTGGCAATGCCTGTCCATGGGGCTGTGAACTGCTCCCATCCCTCTGTGCAGCTCACCTGGGGAACCACCTGTGAGTTCACCTGTGAGGAAGGCTTTACCCTGACAGGACCAGCTACGCTGCAGTGCGGCTCTTCTGGGGCCTGGGACAGGCAGCAGCCAAGCTGTGCAGGTCATTTCCTTCTCCCTGCTCCCCTGAGCCCTCAGGGCTGTCAGCACTGCCTGGTGCTCTCCTGAGGCACCCGTGCTGATGGCTGTTGTCTCCTTGTGCTGCAGCTGTGAGGTGTGAGGCTGTCCCGCGGCCAGCAGAAGGCTCTGTGAGCTGTGACCGGGATCCTGCCGAGCTCACCTCCGGCTCCCGCTGTGATTTCCAGTGCAGTGAGGGATATGTCCTGGAGGGCTCAGCCAGCACCGAGTGCCTGCCACAGGGACAGTGGTCAGAGCCTGTGCCCAAATGCAAAGGTAAGACTGTTGGAAATTGTAGTTTTGTGGTCACTGGGGAGCACACAGAAATCCATATTCCTATAGGGCCCTGCCTCCAAACTGAACTCTTTGCTGCCATGTTTTCAGCTGTGCCTTGGAATGCCTGCTCATGGCTCTGAGCAGCTCCCATCCCAAAGTCAAATTAATTTGAAAATAAATTGTACACCCATTAGTGCAAAAAACTGGGCCAAAGACAGGAAAATCCTTAGTGACTCTTAACCTTATCTCTTTGTGTTCCAGTGATACAGTGTGAAGCACTGAGCTCTCCTGAGAACGGCTCTATGGATTGCTCCCACGGGGCTGGGATCTTCACCTACAACACCTCCTGCCACTTCAGCTGCCCTGAAGGATGGACTCTCAATGGCTCTCGTGTTCTTGAGTGCAGCCATTCAGGAACCTGGAGTGCCAGCCTGCCCACGTGTGAAGGTATTTTGCCTGTGAGCAGCCACAGAGAGGTGGCAGTGGATTTTTAGTGAGATGAGGTGTGGAAGGGTGGTGGTAATAGCAACCAGTGAACTAGAACATGTAGTGAAGTCCAGGAATGCAAAAGCACAACAAAATCACTCATTATGCTTGAAAATAGAAGAGGAAAAAAAAATCCTAAAAGACCTTGGTGGAAAATGTTGATTTCTTATATATTAAAAATACCCCTGCAACCAGATTTCAGTTCTTTCTGTTTGGTTTTTAAACTAAATATTTCTCACTCTGAGCTGTTTTTTCATGTGAATAGAAACAAAAGCTTTTCTAGAGAAACAGAACTTTGTGGGGAAATCTGCATTCATAAGTCTGTTTATAATTTTATAGGGTTTTTTTATTTGGTCTGATAGTTTCTTGGATAAACTCCTGAGCCAAAAGTCCTCACAGAGCTTTTCTCTCAGAGGCTGTAATTTCAAAGTACAGAAAGCTCAGCTTTGCCTTATTCAAGGCAGTAAGAGCTCTGTCACTGCCCTCAGCTGGAACACCCCTGGCCTGCCTGGAATGCTTTTGCTTGGGGTCCTAAAAGCTCAATTCCACTTTCGTTTGCTTGAGCAGAATTTAGATCCTTGAATAATTTCACTGATGTCAGCAGGATTGCTCGAAGAGAGCACACAGGGAGTTAAAATATGAACTGCAACATGAAAAATAAGGGGAGCACAAATTGCTATGCAAGGCTGGAGGTTAGAGACAGACCCTGGTGTAGGGAGCTTCTTGCCTTGCCATTACTTTGGCAATGGATGGGGTAATTTTTGGTATTCAGCTTTTCACCTTGTGTACAGGAACTGTCCTGTTTCCTCAAGAGAAACCTTAAGTGTTACAAGCTGCAGTTCTGGTTCCTCTTGAAGAGCACGAGGAAAGGGAGGAAGGAGAGAGGGCTCCAAAGACCACCTGTGCCCCCTGATCTCACTGAAACCCTTTCATCCTTTCAGCCTCTGACCAAGCCAGCTACATCTCTGTGGGCATAGCAGCCACTTCTGCCTCCCTGCTGTCCACGGGGTCGTTCCTCCTTTGGCTTGCCAGGCGCTTCCGGAGGAAAGGTGAGCGCTTGGTCTGCCTCCATGGCTTTCTTTATCTTCCTGGAAAATTTCAGGGGAGGAAAAAAAAAACCCCAAAGCCTCCAAAGCTTGTTGAAAAAGTGATAATAGCTAAATTGCAAAATTATTTTCAAGAACCCTCCTTGTATGCCATGTTTGGCTTTTGGATGAACATCTAAAAAAGGAAAAAAATAATAGTAAACCCCAAATATTTAGACAACAAGAATGAGGGCTTTTGTCTTGAAATGTTAATAACCTTTCTTATTCTTCTTGCAGCAAAGAAGTTTATTCCTTTCAAGTAAGTTGTGTCTCAAAAAGCAACATAAAACCCCTACTCCCTTCACTTTGTTAAAATCCATTTGATAAAAACCTTCTGTCATTAAAGTACTCTTCACTTTTTGTTTTACAGGAACTGGCAGGAAACAGGCAGTGAAGGTAGTTTCCAAAGCGCTGGCCAGAATGTCTAACTCAGGTGTTTCAGGTAAGCACATGTGATGGCTTCACTCACAAATTCTCTTCCTTTTAATCACACAAGCAATCAATCAGAGCTGCTAATTGCTGTACAATTGCTGACACAGCAATATGTGCTTTGGGATACCTAATATGCATCTTGGCATTGCATGGAAGTTCCTAATGAGACTGATGGATTTATTGCTGTAGAAATGGTTGTTCATCTCCTTAAGGATGATTGTGCTTAGCATTCTGTCCAGCTGCATATGGTATTAGGAACACTTTTGTGCAGTTCTGCTACCTGCTGCATACAAAATTCCTCTGAGATGAGAGCAAATACAAATCTCTGCCAGTTTTCTGATTTATGGAGGAATTTTGTTCTCTCTCTGCAGGAATTGCAGCCACCTTCACTTACATCTCAGATTTCTGGAGAATGGAACTGCCTGCAAATCAGCAGCTGTCCGGATGTTTTTACCTTTTGCTGACAAGATGATTGACCTTGTGCATGATTCAGAAATCTTGAACTCAAGCTGTCTGGTATTTCCATTGAAGACCAGCAGAAAACCCTGGCCTTCTGGCCAAATCCTGCCTACAATCATCCCAGCAGTTATCCTAAACTGGGAGCTTGCCATCTCCTGTCCAGATGGTGAGCAAATAGTGCACTGCTGCCTAAAGAGGAGGCTGGTTCCTCCTCTGCTCCACTCAAAGGTACCGAGGTGAGGTGAAGACATGCATTATTTCACATCACTTACTACACTGCTGGAGTTGTCTCCTCTGGAGTCACAGGGGTTATGCTTGCAGAAACAGAAGAATCAGGATGACAAAATATTCACTGAACAGCTTTGAAACTGTTGATCTGGTTTGTGGAAGTCAGTTTATTTCAAGATGTCCCAGTCAATAGATATTATTTGGGCAATTATTTGGGTTTCTGCTGCATATCCCAGAAAAGTAGATACCTTTAAGATACCTTTTTTTAAACTATAACAGCACTAAGAACCATAGTGCTTACACAATGTACTCTGGTTTCTGAACACAGCAGGTAGATCTGAAATTATCTCATCCCTGTGGGATTGTGTACTGTAATATGTGTATATACATATATATTTATTTGTGCAGCTTTTACTGTGGATTGCTCTGTGCTCTTAACTGTACATGTATTGTTAAACACTTGTTCTTGAGTAGGTCTGTGGCTGGTGATCAATTGAGCAGAATTTATTTTAAAATAAATTGGAGGTGTTTGTAAGGATTGCATGCCTGCATAATATTTACAAATGGAATGGAAGACTGAGATTTGTATGTTTGTATGAGAGTCTCTCTTAATTTATGTTTAAGTTATGATTATAAATTAAAAATCTCTCATTTAACCCAATATGTATTGTCCTATTTGTAACATTTTTTAATAAAATGTTTTCAGTTCAACATTCCCTATTTGTAAATGTGAATAATTTAAATTATTTGGGTCAGCCCTTTGACTTATGCCTTCAACTGAAGAATGTGAGGGTGGGGAGAAGACTGGCTAAAAGCAAGGCTGGAGAATCACAGAATCACCTTTAAGATCGAGTCCAACCCATGCCCTAACACCACCTCAATTAAACCATTGCACTGAGTGCCACAACCAATCTGGTTTTTAAACACATCCGGGGATGTTGACTCCACCATCTCCCAGGGCAGACGATTCTGGTACTTTACCACTCTTTCAATAAAAACCCTTTTCCTAACGTCCAGCCTAAACTTCCCTTGGAGCTTTCCGTATTTCCACAGCAGCCAAGGACAGAGCAGCCAGCAGATGGGGCTGACTGCCTGGGACTGGCACAGCCGGGGCCGATCCCAAAGCAGCATCCCCAGGTCTGCAAGGGAAGAGGAAGGATCAGTACTGTGTCCCTGGTGCCTGGGCCAGCAGCGAGCTCCGGCAGGCGTGTGCAGGACGGAGAGGAGAGCAGGAAGAGAAGAAAACAGGTGATCTTGGTGCATGAGTAACAGCACAAACCCTTGAGCCCATCCAGGTTTTTGCAGCCCTTTCTGCTGGGAAGTTGAAAGAGTTAGCATGGGCCTACAGCTCTGCTGCCTAGGGACCTCCATCCCAGCCTGGCCTGGGCTGCAGCCAGACACTGCCGTGGCTGCTGCTGGGGAGGTACCAGTGGTGCCCAGACACTGCTGGGGTCACCCTTTGCCACCCCTGAGATAACCAGGGAAGCTGCACTGCAGCTCTGAAGCTGCTGCCAGGAGCCTGCCCTTGCTGACACACTCTGAGGTGCATTCCTGCCCCAGCTAAGGCTCGAGAGAAGCCATCAGGCCTGTGGGTGAGGGAGTCACTGAAGAGGTGCTGCACCACAGGGGACAGAGCCCGGTGCTCTTTGTCCCAAACCGATTAAAGAGCTGAGAGTGGCTGTCAGCACTTCCACTGCCTTGACAAGGTGGGGCCCAACCTTGTGAGCAGATGTAGGGCAGTAATCCTCAGGTTCCCTGAGGGGACGCAGAGATTAGCCCGGAACGCCCTGCTCTGAATCCCTGCAGGAGCTGTTTTCAGAGCTAAAGCACCACATGGATCCCCTGGCCTGCCCTTGTTGTTGTCCTCTACATGCATGGCTTGCATGTAGCATCCTCTGCAGAGAGCTGCTTATCCAGCATGGCTCCCATCCCTCTGCCCAGGGCAGTCCAGCTTCTCCTTTCCCGGCCAGAGCTGGTGCTTCTAGCAGTTTTCCCTGGGATCTTACAGGGGCTTTATTGCCAGAGAAAAGACTATAAAATTATCCCTCCTCTTTCTCCAAGCCTTGTGACTTCTAGAGGCAATGCTCTTCTAGTGAGGTCACATTTGGGCAGGATTCATCCTCTACTTCTCCCATATATCCCCTAGGCCAGACGAAGACTCTCTGAAGGGGATCTCCTTCCTCGCAGTGACTCTCAAGTTACATCTATGCTTATGTTATAAATGAATTTTAGCCAATTGGATAGAAAGAACAAATTTTATTTTTCCATTTTAAAATCTATCTGAGACAGCCACGAAAACAACATTCAAATGTTGGGTGAAACAGACGACCGACAGCAGGGCTGCTATCTCGAACTGTTCCACGATTTGCTGGGGTTTGGGTCCAGGTTCTTGTACTGTATTTTGTGCCTCCCGGCAGCAGAGGTATTGTGTATTCAGATTCAAACACAGTCTTTTCACGGCACTGGAACATGTTTGAAAGGATTTTCTGGGAATCCTCTTTTGGGATGTTGATTTCTCTAAATTCAGGGTCCACCCTCGAGATTATTATTGGTGAATTGATGGTCCAGGTGTACAGGATTTGATTAACTCGAGGAGCCACATCCTGGCGAGCTACTCTCCTTTTTTGTGTGAATCAGGGTGTTAACTTGTCCATTCACAATTCACAAAGTGTGTCCTGGTACTTGGAAAATGCCCTCTTCATTCCAGGGACCAGGACTTACTTTCCACTTACAGGGTTACAAAATATACATTCTATCATCTACTACAGTTATTGTATCTCCTATATTTAATGGCACAAATTTACCATCATATCTATTACACTTATAATTAATGTTAGTCCAGGACACAGGCAAAAACCCAGCCTGTGCTCATCCAGGTTGCTTGATTCTTTATCCCCTCCTGGCACAGTTTTTCCTGCCTCAGGATATGATTTACCAGTTATGATGGCATGGTGCATCCAGGCCTGGAGGAGCTTCAGGAAGTCATTTTATTTGTCGTGGATGTGTCTCTGCCAGTGCCTGGGAACACAGCTCTTGTTTGCTATCTGTGTAGTTCCCGTGCTGGCAACAATGGCCATGGGAATGCTGGCTGCCTGGCAGTCCTTTAGTCACTCCATTGTGTCAGTCCTCCCTGTGCAGTGCTGAGCGGCCACTGATGGGCCACAAGGTCTTTATTGCAGGGATTTTCCTTATTTCCTGTTGTTCTGCTTCCCTGAAATTCCTCTTCCCTCCCCGGGCCCATGGCATTGTTCAGAACAGGACCCGTGTTCTGCCTGGCATCTTTGTTTTGGTGTCTGCTTGTGCTGTGACCTATGGAAGCTGTGAAGGTGACATTAACTGGGAGGCACGCATGTCCTTTCACGGCTCTGCGTGTCTGCTGCTTGGCAAGGGGATGGAGTTGGTGGCGTAACTTAACACATTCCTGATGAACCCGGGCTGGCTTCAGCTTCTTCACTTCTGCCGTCTGACAGACGGGGAGCTAGAAACAAAATTTCAGTAAAGGTCTCAGGCAGGCAGCCCCTGTTTGATTGGGGGTGGGTGTTTCTGTGGGCTTTGTGATGTGGACAGTGATGTGGACACAGATTGGGTTTGTGCCTTCTGTTTTCATAAGCAATTAGCCACCAAACAAGCAGTCATTTACCAAGGCCTGGCGGAAGCTGCCGTGCAAAACTCCAGTTTTTAAGGACTGGGCTGGACCCAGCATTTGGGCAGTGTTTCTCTTGTGAGGATAAGTCAGTGCTCCAAACTCTGGAGGCAGCACATCCTTGCAGCTCCTCGCGTGCTGTGCTGAGGCCTGGCACAGGGACTCTGGAGCAGCAGCTCCCGCAGGAGTTGGTGCCGTGATCCAATCGCTGTAACCTGCTCTGGGAGCTGTCAGAGGATATTAGGGCCAGGAGGCCAGACTGCAGAACACAGTGTCTGTGCAATGCAACATTCTTAGGCCTCTGTGAGTCTGGTTTTTGTCCTGAGTCTCGCTGCTGTTTGGATTCCTCTGGTTCTTGCAGGGGGCTGGCTCCTTTCCCTTGGCTCCTGTGTCCTGCTCTTGTGTGGCTGGTGGTGGGTGTTTGGTGAGGGGTCTCAAATCCACAGACCTAAAGCAGCAAATGGTTGTGACAAGCTCTTGGTCAGGCACAGAGAAATCCACAGGTTTGCTGCTCCCTGGGAGCTATAACTCATATCAAATGAGAAATACAGCCTGGGCTTGCCCAGCTACAGGCAGGACAGGCTCCTGTTGGTACTGGGCAACAGGAACTTGGTGGAAAGCAGGAAAGCAGGCACCAGAGCCCAGCCTGTCACAGCATTAGCACAGTTGTCCTATGGAGCTCCCTAGCCTGGTTTATGGCCTCTCTCCTGCCCACCTGTAGGAAGAAAGAATCAAAATTACAGGTTAGATTTGACTAGCAGAGTCAAAACCTGCTGGATGGGTTTTGCTACTCACCTGACACTACTAAACCTCACTAGAAGGGAAGCAGACTTGGCCAGTACAGTTCAGCTGTGGCTCCACAGAAAGAAATCTGCAGCCCAGAAAGTGTTTCCACAGCTGCTGATGGCCAGTGCTTTCTCCAGCTCGGGAAAGCTGCTGCCAAGAACACGACAGCGTGCAAAAAGCACAAATGCCTCCTAAGCCAGGCAGCAGATGCCCCCGGGCAGCTGCCAGCAGGTTTTCTACCTGCCTTCCTACTTCAGGGAAGGACATTCCCTGAAAAGCCCAACAGTTGCTTTGACTTTCAGCCTGGGCCAAGTGGGACCTTCATCAACTTCTCGCCTCGCCAGCTGCCATGAAAGCAGCGATGGCAGGTGTGAAATTGCAGGTGACTTGCTCACTTCTGGCACTCCAGTGCTGTCATTTTTGGCTTTTGACAGCCTCTGAGTGGGCAGGATGAGGGAATCACAGTGAATTCATGCTTCCTGGAGCAAGCCGTGGGCCATGGAGCCCCTGGATGGAAGGAAAAGGGTTAAAGGGGAGATAGGAAACACTTTGTCCAGGGCTTATTCCATAGTTAAAGGGGAGATAGGAAACACTTTGTCCAGGGCTTATTCCATAGGATGGTTTCTGGAAATGAGGGGCTGCAATCAGGCAGGATGTATTCACTTCAGGATCTTGGGAAATCAAGCTCAGCCTGGCCCAAACCAAGGGGAAAATGCAGCACAGCCCACACAGCATGAAAAAGCAATGTCCCCACTTTACCTCATCTTGTGTCAGTGCAAACAATCCAGATAACATGGAAATCAGACATGGTGGAATGCTGTCATTACAGGAACAACCAAGATATCCCGTGGGGAAATGATACAGTTTGAGCAGAAGGACAGTGGGGGTTGTCCTGGAATCCCTATCCTAATACAGAGAGAAAGGGCCCTCTGCAGTCCTTGCTGTATTTCTGCTGAAGGCAGCAGAGGAAGGCTCTGCAGGTAAGTTAGGAACTGCTGGGTCATTGTCAGAGCATGGAGAAGATCTCTGTTATTTCACAACAGATCACTTTTAATCAGTGCAACCCCTGGAAAACAACTAGATGCAGCACAGGTTTTTCTATTCTGTCCTCTAATCCGTGCCTTTCCTACAGCTGAGTTTAAAATCTGCATTTTTAAAACTTACCAGATGTACAAAGTATCTTGTAAAGTTACTGCAACTACTTACAAGTGTTGGGCCTGTGGAAGTCACATAACTGCTGAAAACAAATCAGACACAGATCCCCATTTTCTCCAGACTGCTATTTGTCCAGTTTGGCTGCATTAAATCCAGAAGTGGTTCCTTTAGTCACTGACAAAAATGTTTCAAATGCTGCCAGACAAAGCTAATAACATACACACACACACTCACAATGATCAGTCAAAGCTTTTTTCTTGTCACTTTTGCTTCCCATTTCTTTGCACACACACAGGGCACATTTTGGTCCTCAGCCCATTACATGGTGAATGAACCCTCACAACATCCTCCCCTGCTTCCTAAGTGGGAGAAAGTCTTGCAGGTCAGCCTTTTTGTGGCAGAAATGGGTGATGGAGAGTCCACAGACTTTAAAAGCACTTTATTCATGTTCCTGCATGAGCAGGGGAAATGGAGATGGTTGCAAACAGCAGGTACTCTATTTCCATGAAGCTCTAGAAAGTGATTCTATCTTTTCTAGAGAAATGCACTGGGCAAGGGTGAATCATCAGGAGGAGTTTTAGGAACGTGGGCTCCCCCAGATTTTTCAATGAACAAAATTAACTCTGAAGAGCAGATTTCTCCTTGATCTTACACTTGAGGAAAGAACTCGTCAGAGGATCCTAGAAAATAGGATTTGAAGAGCCCTGAGAACTTCAAACTTCTACTTCAAACCTCTATCTTAGACTGGGTTATTCTGCAGATGGGAGCTGGTGCTATGCACCCTGGGCAATAAGCAGGGGCTCTCTGACAGGAACCTGGGTGACTCCCCCTGCAGTGGCACCCCATGTCTGAAAGGATGTTCCAAGCAACCCCAGGAGTTTGGGTGCCAGCTCCCACTAAACCACGTCCCAAAGTGCCACATCTACAGGTTTTGTAAATACCTCCAGGGATGGTGCCTGAACAATGCAGAAGTCTTTAGAGGAGAGCTCTGGGACCTCCCCAGGAAGAGCAGAGGACCTGTACCAGGGGAATGACATGTCCTATTCTCACCCCCTACTATTCTCACACCCCTGCCTTCTCTTTCTGCTGCTTGATGGGAGGCCAAACAGGCCTTTGCTGTGATCTGGGACAGCCATCCTTCTGTTCCCATGTCTCCAGTGGGAAAACCTAAGCCTTCAGGGTGTTTGGATGCTGCAGGAACAGGTGCAATAGGGGGCCTAAAAAACAACAGAGCAGAAAACATATGGGCCTGCCCCAGCCCTTAATTAACCTAATTGCTGTAGCTTCCACGAAGGTCTGCATGTTTTCCTAGCGTGGTTTCCGGTGCAGGCAAGCCCCGTTCCCTGTGACAGAGAGCAGACACAGAAATGCCTCCAGCAGCCCCTTCCACCCCTCAAGGGGCCCTGCAGGGCACAGCACCTCCACAAAACCCAGCTGGTGGGTCCAGGGGGCAGGTTCTCCACAGCCCACCCCTCCAACGAGGTGCTGTGGGCTTCTCTGGAGAGAGAGTGGGGGCAAGGAATGGGTTTGGGAAGCTCACCAGGGTTATCACAGCCCGGAGCTGTGGCTTGTCTGCCTGCCCCGTGTCAGAGGAGGTGGCTGGCTGATTGCTGCTGCAGGGCACTGACTCACTTGGCTTGATGTATTGAGCCAGCTCACCTGCATGTTCCATGGCACAGTGACACCACTGGGTGTTTACAGAGTGAAACTGGTGCAAAAAGAACACAAAATGCTCCTTGGGCAAAGAGCACAGCTGGGCTGTAGCACTTTCTTCGTGACTTCAGAGCTAAAGAAAGAGTAGTCAAGAATCTTTACTAACCTCTTTTGCTCAAACAACAGCAAGGTTTTTCTCACTTCAGAGTCACTCTTCCTCACTGAAAGTATTTGGAGAACAAAGTCATTCCCAGTTTGGTTAAACATTTGTCTTTCCGTGGCACTGAGTTGTAAATAAAGCTGTTGTCCTAAAAATACTACAGATAACTAAGTTTCCTGAGGTTCAAAGATATCCTCTAACAACGACCCTTGTGTTGTGCTGCAGACTGAAATGTGAAATTGGCTGTCCAGATGTCTGGTAGTGAGCAGCCCAGCCAGGCAGCCAGCTCTTTGCAAGGGAGCAGCTCTTCCCACTGATGTGACTCCAGCAGAGCCTCAATCCTCGCTGAAACTCAAGGGCTGGAGATGTGAAGCACAGCAGAAGGAGCTGCCTTGAGAGGTGCAGAGATGCCAGTGAGAGAGGAGAGTGAGTGCAGCGTCTGATGTGGGCACATCTTGTCTGGCCAGCCAAGCCAAATGTTTATCACCTTTGGATTCACCACGCTACCCAAAAAAGCAAATCAGACGTGTAGTAGTGTTGGCAATCTCTGTAGGAACCTCCTGTCTGCCAGATTCTCTCTCCCCGCCCTCCCAGCAGGTGCCAGCTGGGTTTTGCTTTCTTTCATCCTATGATTGTCTTTCATCAAAGCAAGCCCAGTCAGAGGACACAGAGCCTAAGGGCTTACTAAAATTAGGCCTGATCTTTGGTCCTGTTTGCAAGTCCTTTCTAGGCACGGCCATGCCTGACACACAAACTGGCAAAAATCAGGGTTTGCAAGTCCTAAGTGCAGCTATGTTTGTGTCATTGTTTGCAAAGTCCTTTGCAGCAGCTGTGTGCCTGCTAGGACAGACCCAGAGCACACAGGCTCGGATCAGAGAGCCCCCGTGAAATAGATCTCAACAGACAAGCAGCCTCCACCATCCAACGACCTGACACAGGAGGAGCACAGGGGATGCAGTTTGGACACAATCACACCATGTTCACACAGTCCCCACCACTCAGGGCTGGTGTCACACTGAGTGTTCACTGCAGAGATCTCTGGGTCTTCTGCGAGAGCAACCAATGAACAAGATGTTAAGTCCCAATTAAGTTAATGGGGCTTAACCAAATCTTTCAAGTTGAATGTAGTGGTTTGTGTTTTAGTGGGATCTGGATCTTGCTAAAGCTTCCCTTCCCCCCTCATCCCACAGAGCTACTTAAATAACAGTGGCTACTAGAGAGGAATTTTGAGCCGCAGTTCAAACCCCAAAGTGCAGCCATAAGAGGTGTTTGGAATACCTGTACAAAATACCTTCAAAGACATGATGAATAAGCAACAGAGGCAAGGAGGGAGAGTAAAAAGTGTGGTTTGTGCCTGTTTATACACTTAGCTCACAGTGGTTTTTGAATGAAGAGGGTCTGGATGTTGGGTCCCTGTTTTGGCTGATTGCCAAACATGCCACGGAAATCAATGCCCAGTTGGTAGCTGACAGGATGTCAGGACAGGGATGGAGCACTCTTTTAAGGATGTATTTGAGAGAGCTGAAGGGAATCAAGTTTAAAACAAACAAAAAGAAGTGATTCTCCATTCTCTATTCACCTGTCC
Organism: Trochalopteron elliotii; assembly: GCA_024734555.1. NCBI lineage: Eukaryota > Metazoa > Chordata > Aves > Passeriformes > Leiothrichidae > Trochalopteron > Trochalopteron elliotii. The sequence goes on along the minus strand of JANPWX010000161.1, from coordinate 1,057,494 downwards.
TGGAGACTGGGGTCCCAGAAGCTCCCTTTGAGTTCCAGGGAGAGACAGGGGAGATCCTGGTGTCAGTTGTGAAACAGGCTTCTCCTAGACTGTTAGAAGATTTCTAGGCCAAACCCAACCCCTTAAATTTCACCTGAAAACAAATGGACAGTCAGATCTGCTGAACACCCTTCCAGGAAGCTTTACAAGGCGGGCTTTTGTTACGACTCCAACTCTAAAGGTCTACAACCTCTCATTTGATGAACAGACAACAGAATTTTTTTTTCCCTCCTAACAAGGTTTCCTTAGAAATAGATCCACTCCTGAATCCCGAGTCTGCCTGGCATATTCTGGGGGACATCTGGTGTAAATTCTTCATTATTAGATTACATTAGTTGCAGCAATAATCATTCACATGGGATTATTACATCCAAGCTTGTCTCATTGCCTTTATCCTTTCACACATTGTCTTTCCTGGTTCCCCTTCAAAGGGCTGTTGTGAGTCTGTGTCGGAGCACGAAATTAACTTGTTAGTAATTTATGCATCATTTCCTCCAGCCACATGTATTTAGGGCAAGATCAATAAAATATTATAAGGAAGCGGGTGGGTGTTGTCACCACGGGGCTGAAATAATTCCTTTGGTATCACTGTAAATCCTTCCCTGGCACACAAAACCCCAACAATCCTGCCCATCATTAGTTAGTTTGGCTGGACTGTATCAACAGGACATGGATTCAGCTCTTTTGTGTGCTTGGACAGTTCATGTCCTGCTACTTTTGCTCGCAGCCACACAAAGTGCCTCAAGTGGAGATTTAAGATTTTGAGAGAGCCATGTTTCACAGCCTTTCTTATGGCTCCTGTCGTGTAATTAAAGCTGTGCCATGTCACACTGGAGATTCATTTCTGGAGCAGCTCCATGCTCTAGCAGCTGCTGTAATGTGTTAGGTCTGAAAAAGGGAAAGGGATGGGAGGAGGGATCTGAGCACCACAGCTCAGGGCTCAGAAAATCTCACCTTTTGTGGGCAGTGGGGAGGCAAGTCTGAGTGGATCTAGAAGGTCACTGGCAGGTTCAGGGGGATCTGGAGTCCCTGAGTAGTGATCTGACTGCTGGGCAGCCCTTTCTGGGTAAAAACAAAATAAAGAAGGAAAATAAGGAGTTTGGATCCATCTTACCCACAGCAATGCAAGGACATAAAAGGGTCAATGCTTGTGGCTGATGGAGCACACTGGATTTCTTTGGCTCCTAAAGAGGAGTCTCTTTTCTCACCTCCTGGCTTCAATCCAGACTACTCTGCAGGGTTTCAGCTCCACGAGAACTTGAATTTGAGGAATTTGTTGCAGTTTCAGATTAAGAATTTTCTGAAAATGCAAGCAAAACCAAACCAGTGATTTGGTGCCCTTGTTAACTCTGCATGCCTGGACTCCCTGTGGCTGCTTCTCCTGCAGGAGATGTCCTGGCACTTGGCACTGATGTGGAAGGGGCTGTGTGGCCCAGCTTGGCTTTGGCAGTGCTCTGGCTGCTGATCTCAGCTGTGGAGAGGCTCCAGATCCTCAAAGTCTCTGGAGGGCAAAACCACTCTGTGCTTTGGGACCTGCATGATTTGTTGCTGTAGAGGTGGAGAAACCTAGCAGAGGTGGTTAAAACCCCCTTGCAGGTCTGACTGACACCCCAGAGGAATTCTTGGTGGAGCTGTGCTGGGCTGGGCAGCACACAGTGTACAGGATGGGGCAGTGGAGGCAGAGCAATCTTGCCCTTCACAACCCCGGCGGTGTTGACACAGCCTGAAGGGGAGAGCAAAGGAGATGAGATACCAAGATTATCAGTTCAGACAGGGGAGAGGAATGTTGTTTGCCTGTAGCTCTTCTCCATCAGGACTGGCAAAATCCAAACACGAAGATGTCTATGCATGGTTAGAGAATGTAACAGAGATAAGCGAGCACAGGAACAAAGCCAGGGGCTCTAACTTCAGCACCAGAAAAACCGGTCACAGCACAGGCTGGTTGTTTTCTGAAAGCCTCCTGGAGACAAGGGTCTGTCCAGGTCACCTGCAAGAGCTAGGGACACTGCCCAGGAATGTGTACAGAACATTGCTGCCTTCACACCTGCGCCCATTGTCCTCAGACAGCTTCAGTGAGGCAAAACCAGCTGTGCTTGGTCTCCACGGGATTCCAGTGGTGATGTGGCTGACACTGCCACCTTCTTGATGCTTGTTACCAGATAGAGTTGGTGCAGATGAGCAAAAACAGTCGACTGGCAGAGAGAAGGAGGAAAGCAGAACTGAGACAGATGCTCAGACTGTATGGATGGCAGTTGTTGGCTCGGTTTCGTTCCTTTAGGGGCTGGGATTAGAAGAGAAGTCATTTCCAGGAGACACTTTCTCAGCAGAGCCGATTGCTTGGTGTGGCAGGGCCCTTCCCAGGCAGCCCAGCCCTCCCCAGCCCTCCCCCTGGCATTGCAACATCTCCCTCTTTCCAAAGAGACAGGAGCCTGAAGAGCAAACACAGGAAACCCCAGCCCCGGTCAAGGTCTGGGAGGTAAATTTGTAACTTAGGACAGATTGTGAAGATGCTGCTCTGTAATATGTAAATACTCCTTTCTTTCTCCAACAGCCCAGAGCTGCTGAGGGAACTGATCCCACGCCTCCCTTCATGGTTGAGTCTGCTGAAGAGAGAGGACACAGGTTGGAAATGCAGCCAGGCATGCAGGCTCCTTATTCCCTGGAGATGGGATCCTTCCCTCACTTCTGTAAGTCCTGCCCTGACCCCGGGCTCAGCTGTGGGCTGGGAGGCTGCACGGGACAGCCCTGTGAGCATTGCCAAGAGCTGTGGTGTGTGCCCAGCCTCCTGGGCATGCTGCTCCTTTAGGCATCAGTGCCAGCTGAACAGAGCCTTTATGGGACTTGAATTTGGTGCAGATTTTGGAAAGAAACCCTCATAACACTGTGCTGCACTCTGCACTGCGGGAGAGTTCAGATACTGGGAAAAGCTGCTTAACAGGAATGGTGGAGGTGTGATGGGACAGATGGGCTTGGGAAGGAGGTGGCAGCTCTCTCCTTGAAGGTCTCTGATTTGGGGCAGGAAGATGGGCAAGCTGACTTTTTGTTTCTCTGTGTTTCTTCCAGACCCACGGGTCTGTGTCTTCCTTCTGCAGTAGAGGAAAAGAAAAGTTTTCAGGGTGTGGAGGGGGATGCTGTGTTTATTGATGGCTTACACTAGAGGAGTTCTGGTGATCAGCTCATAAAGGGTGAAAAAGAACAGGTGGCAGTTACTCGTAGAGCTAGTCAAGAGTTTTCCTTGAGAATATTACTTTTAACAAAGTGATGGTTCACTAAAAACTGAACCTCTCCCTAGATAAATATTGATTTTGTCAAATAGATTAAATATGTGTGTGTATGTACAGAGAGAGAGAGAGAGAGAGAATTCCACTGGAAAACTGTCTTAATGGCCTCATTAATTTCAGATCCCTTTGAACCTGGTTTGGGTTTTGACCTGATTCAATGCCTTTCACCACCTCTGCTGCATATGGGTCTTTTGCAATATGTGTGTATCAATATTCTGACCAAAAGGAATATATTTACTTGCCTTTATATATTTCCAAGTCACTTGAAATATAAACCAGCTACCTCTCTTGCTGCTTTATTAGTAAATATGTCACATATCCATATCAATATCAAGTTTAATTAGCATCAGCAGGAACACTATTGGCCTGATTTCTATATATCAGTGGCACAACACTGGAACTGATCCAGTCAGATGCAAAGTAACCTTTGCACCAGTTCTGAACTCTGGGAATCAAAAACCAGCCTGTGTTGGGCAGATGTATAAGTAAAGGACAGAGAGAAAATTATTTTCTTGTCTCTGAGCTCTAAAAAACTGTCAGCCTGCTTTCACCCCTCAGGATGAAGGAAGGCTGCACAAGATCCCTGCTTGGTGCTCAGCCCCAGTCTCAGTTTCAGGCTTAGGCTCCAGACTGTTGTCTGGAAGTGATGCACAGAGGATTTGTCACCAGCTGCAGCCAGCAGAGCCCAGAGATGGAGTGCTGGCTGTGCTGCCCAAACCAGTTGCAGGTACTCACAGGCTGGCCCCTTCCACTCTGCATCTGTCAATTAAGTGAGCATCCTTCCCATCCTGACTTTTCCCAGCTGACCTTTTTAAGCTCAGTTGCAGGTTCTGCCCGATCTTCCCATTGACAGCTCTGAAGATTCATTCTGAACGCTGCAGAGGCAGCTGGTTTAGGGGAGAGGTCTGCAACCTTTCCTGGGCTGGCCTGCCCCTCCCTTCCTCAGAGACAAGCTCACGCACACCCGAAAACACTCGCGGGGAGCTGGGAGATGCTGCCTGTGCCCTGCTCCCCTTCAGACAGCAAGCTTGGAGCTGCCTTTGGCATGAGGAAGGAATGTCTGTGTGAAGTCAGGGAGCTGGGAAATCACAGGTGACTGGAACAACAGGAACAACTCCTGCTGCAACTTCCATGTAACTGCAGTGACCTCTGAGGGAGAAGACTTTCCTTGCTCGGCTGCTCCTTGCAGTGGAGAAGGAACATTAAAAGCACTTTAATTAGCTAATGAGAAGGTTACTCCTAGGCCAAACCTACAGTGTTGTAGCAGGCATCACTGCAGTGACAGCAGTGGAGGAAAGCTTGGGAATGTGTTTGTTGCAGATACTTTTTGCTTCAGCTGAAGTCCCAGGGACTTTTGTATCCACAGGATGAGGCTAGAGGATGGTTTGGAATTAGATTTCTCTTATCTTGCTGTGATCTTGGTTTCTTCCTTGCTCCTGCTGCAGTTTCTTGCTGGGGTGATTTGGAAGCTGAGCTGAAAGCCTTCACCATGTGCTGTAGGAGCATCCGTGGACAGCAGGGAGAGGGACCTCTGCAAAGCTGAGACACCTTTGAGAGAACATGTGGTTTTATTGCAAGGGTGGTGGGTAAAAAGGGCCTTTTGCCTTCAGCAACCAGCCTCGGCTGAGTGGAAGCCCCAAAGAGAGAGAGAGAGAGAGAGAGAGAGAGAGTAGGGCTAAGTGAGTTAAGGTAAGAGCAATGAGGTCAGAGGTAAGAGGTGGGCCAGGTAAGAGAGGTAAAGTAAGAAGTCAGAACCTTGTTACAATACGTTGTATCTCCTTATGTGTTGTATATTCTAATTTATTTTTTATTCCTGTCCCATCTTTCTCAATAATGTGCCTGGTGTGATGCCTGGCTCTGTAAGTCCCTTGCCTGGGCTCAGCAATATCCTGCTGCCCAGAAGGCTGGGCTGCCCTGGGAAGAGACAGGAGCTGTCTGGAGTAGGTTCCTCTGTGCCCTCTCCTATGTCCAAGGGGCAGTGCAGCAGCTCTGGAGGACCAGGATGCCCATGCCTGCTCTGTCCTTGATGTTGGTGGTTGCTGAGCACAGCTCTCTCGTCAGAGGAGCCTCTCTGCCCTGTGGGGATTTTGCAAAGCTCTTAGTTCCTTTCTTGTTACAGTTTTTTAACGGGAAGCCTTTGATACAGTTCTGGCAGAAATTGCTCTCACCTTGGCCTGCCTCTTCTGAGCTTTCTCCAGAAACATTGCTGGGTCCTGAACAATACATTTTGGGGCCAGGTTTTGGATGATCCATTACCTACCTGTGTGGGGTGGCAGAGGTGAGGGCTGCACTGTGGGGAGGCCAGGCTGCCTCCACTCCCAACGGGCAGAAATCCTGTGTTGTCAGGACTTTTACAAGGGCTTTATCTGTATTTTTTATTGTAGCTTATATTACTCTGATTGTGTATGTATTTGTTGCTAGAGTAAAGCCTCTGTTTTCAGTGTTTGGAGGAAGAAAAGCATTACACTGCAAATCCTGTAGGAGAAACTGAGTTCAGAGACTGAGACAGACTCAGGGGTGGATTCTCCAGTCGTTGGCACCAACCCTGCTGGGCTTGAGGGCACAGAGCCGAAGTGCACAAGGAATCTCAGTCTCCTTCTAAAAACAAACAAAATCTGAGCCTGCCATCCCTCAGCACCCTGGGGAGTTCATGGTGTGTCTGCTGCAAACCCAGAGCAGATGAAGTTGCCCAGGGAGTTAGGCTGTTTTGAGGTGCAGGCTCACTCCTTTCCCCTTGGGCCCATTTCTTTGGGATCCCCAGTGGAAAGGAAGGCATGGGAGCAAAGATATCTTATCTGGGTGCTGAGAGCTGTGCTTGCTGATCCTTGGCATAGGAGCCAGTAGGGTAACAGGAGAACACAGCACAGTTTAGGGAGGAAAGCTGCCTCGATATTTGGCTGGCCGTGGGGGCAGCGAAGGGGTTAAAGCTCAGCCGTTCTGCCCAATCAGTCTGGCTTGCCTGTAATAACCAATTAACGAAGTGTAATTGTGCAAATCCATATGTGGCAGTAATTACCAGAGAGATTAATGGATTCCTTCCTTTCTAAGCGGAGCCCACCGCAGCTTGCCAGCGTCCCCCGCCACCTGAAAGGGTTGGGAGCGGGGGGAAAGCAGGAGCTGCTCTTCCCTGGACACTCTGTGATGAAGCCAAGTGGACAGGGAGGCCCTGTGGGGACTGCCCCGTGCTTGTTTAAATAACCCTTTTCATCTCCCTGCTTCCCCTACGTACAGCTCGCTGCTCCCTGGCTCGGGCCTGGCCTCTTGAGGACAGTCCGTGCCCAGCCTGTCGGGGCCCGGGCTGCCATGTCCCTGCCCTCCCCATTGTCCATTCATTCCCTGCTCCCTGTTCTCCTGTTTAGCCCTAATTGCTGCAGAATATCGCCTCTGTTTGCCCTCTTCTTTTGTAGCTTTGTTATTTTAGTTGCAATGGGTAATCCAGCAAACTGTTAAAGGCATACACCAGGCGAGGAGGGGACAGCAGGGTTTCAGGGACAGAGGTTTTCAGGCCAGGATATGAGGTTGTGTTTGGTGGATGGCAGCTCGCAGGCAGGCTGGGCCTGACACATGCTCCAGGGTGGGTTTTCTTAAGGATATGTGACCAGAGAAGTCAAGAGTGACCCTGACACATGAGAATATTCCCCCCCTCCTAATGCTCTAGGTGATGAAACAGGGCACTGAGTGCTGCTGGGGGAGGGGGGGGTGCGTTTATGGACCTGTCCCCTGGCAAATCACCACTTGGGCAGCACAGACTCCTCCACATCTGTACCAGCACCTTGAGCACTTGAGATGCAAAGTGCCTCATCCCACCCTGACTGGACTTAACCCCACATCACACACACATCTGAACACGGCTGACCCACAGCAAGAGGGAGCTGGGAAGAGCTCAGCCCTGCTGCTGTGCTGGGTGATCTCCCTGCCCCTGACAGGGATCTCGTGCACAGCCTCAGCCCGTGGGGAGGGAGGGAGGGCTGGTGTGCTGGCTGGGGACCCGTCTGTCACCGCCCGCACGCACAGGGCCATGCGTGCCCCGGGGCTGGCCGGGCCTGCTCAGCAGGGGATGGATGGGGCAGGTGGCTTCAGTGGGATGGCAGGGAGTGGTCACATCACATCTGGCGTCAAGCATTCTCCCTGCCTTCCTCTCCAGGCTGGAAAAGGGATGCTGGGGTTTGAATCTGGGTCTGTGAATTTGTTTGTTTGTTTGCCCTCTGTGTGTAGGCTGAGATTTGGATTTGGGGTAGGTCAGAGCTGTGTGGGCTGGGTGAGAGCTTGTCCTGGATGTAAAAAGCACTCAGACAGAGCCAGGCCAAAGGTCCATCCATCTTGAAAATGACAGATGCATCCAGGGAAGATAGGAGCAGAGTGTGTTCTTCCTCCAGCAGGTACCTACCAGCAGCCTCTACCCTGAGCTGCTCAGCATCTCCCATCACTGCTAACCTTGTGGGTGCAGGACAGGCTGCCCCCAGATCTGTAATGATATCTGCACAGACATCCCTGCAGAGCACATCTGCCTGGCTATTCTCTGGCAGCCCTGGCCCCATTCACTGCCCCACAGAGGGTCACAGATATAAATGAGCTTTTTCTTACTGTTGAAGTAAGGCCAGGAATGTGGCTGCTCCAGGGGAGTGGCTGTGCAAGGTGCTCATCAGAGACACAAGCAAGGCTCTTCTCCAAGGAGAGTTACAGATGATGGGGGAAGTCCTGGGAGATTGTTTCCTGAAGGTGATGAGAATGCACAGAAAGGTGCAAATTCCTAAAGGAGTGGGAGAGGTGGAGACCGCTGACTGAGATCCTGCTTTTGGATCACCTTGCTTGGGCTTCTGGGAGCCAGGCCACACAGATTGCCTGGTTTCCATCCAGGAAAAGGCACCAGGGCTGCACTTGGGCATTCCAAATGGGATTGTTTTGTTTGTCAGAGAGGTGTGTCTCTTGGAGTCAGCTGAGGTCCTTGATTCTTTTAGCTCTCCCATTTCACCTAACCACAGGTTCATCAATACTCCTCTTCCCTTGCTGCTGGGTCATCCCAGGCTGGAGGTGATGTGTGCCAAAGCATGGACTATAAATGTGTTTCCTGGGTCTGCTCTGCTTGTGGGATCTTTCCTTTCTGGAAATCTTCCCACTGGGCACAGATGCCTGGGGGGATTCAGGGAAATACTTGGGGCACTGAGGGATGTATCTTGCACAGTTTATGGCATGCTTGAAGTGTTGGGTTCTTGCTGCCCTGGATTTTATGTGCCAGGGCTGCAAGGTTTAGTAGGGAGGTGTGCTTTAAAAGCCTCATTACTTAAATGAGCCATGGAGACTAATTTGTGTGGATATGGCTTGGCCCTTAAATGTTCAGAGTTCCCGGTGGGAACATCCCTTGGCCTGTGCTGCCCCCCCAGCTGTGCTTGGGCACTATCTGATGGGAAGTGCCAGTCTTTGCAACCATCAGGACAGACCCTGGGACTGTGACCTTGGCCTGGTGAATTTATCAATCTTTCAGGGTGTGCTGCTGGTCTGGAAAACTTAAGGCCTGAAAAGGGACTGGGCTCCAGATTTTTCAGCCAGGATCTGTCTGGCTGACAGAGGAGACAGCTCTGTGGAGAAGGTGATCTTCAGGGCTTGCTTTAATAAGCTGACTTAAGTCAGTGCACATCAGTGCAGTGCCAGTACTTGAGTATACCCACATCATCCCAGGTCATTCCTCTGCTTCTGCTGTGTGCAGGCTGCCCCTTCTGCTCAGAGACTCAAAAGGACAGAGCCAAAATGTGTGGCTGGTGCTCTTTTCTCTCCCTCTCTTTCTCCTGCAAAGGGGTTGAGGGGCAAAGAGCAGATATTTGACAGCAAATGTCATTCCACATCCCTGCAAATTCTTCACGTGCTTGCTCCTTGCTGCTGGGCTGTCATATGTGGTGTGGTCTGTCCCTGCCTTGATCCAGGGCTGTTCCTTTCTTTGGGCCATGAGGAATTTTGTCATGCACCCACAGCTTTAAATACCAGTGGATTTTTCTCTTGGTACATGGGAACATGTGGCTTTTGACAAGAGAGCACGAAAGGCAATGGAGGGCACAGGTGAGGAAAGGGATGCTCACTGTAGCTGGCTCCTTGGCTGCACAGAGGGGTGAAGAGATTTAAACATCTTCTGCAGGGAAACACTGAGAGGAACCTTTCTCTTGGGAGAATGTTTTGGCTGAGTTTTATGTTGTGTTTGTCTCCCTTTGGCTGCCACTGGAAGGTGAGTCCTGGGGGAAGGACAGCTGCCAGGACAGATGAGAGTGGTGTGTCTGTGTGGGGAAGGCAAAAAGGAGGCTTGGTCCTACCAGACAGACTGGGCTGGCTGGTAGAGTCTGCTGAAATTGGTTGTACCTACAAAGAGATGACCTCAAAATGAACCTGTTGCTTTTCTGTGAAATGGAAATGTCTGCATGGTTTAGAGGACAGACACAAACTAGCAAGAGTGGAGTGTCTGAGCCACCAGTGGAGGCAGAGACAGTGAGGGCTAAGGTCTTTATATCCCCCTTCTCCTTTTCTTTTACTGCCAGCTCATGAAGGGGTTCTTTGGGTTTGCTCATCTTAAACACATCATTTTATGCCTCATTGCTTGGGTTGTGCTTCATTTCTTCCAATTGCCATGCCCGGGCTGTGTCTCCAGATCTGGTGTTTGTGGAGAGGCTGCATGGACATGGCTGTATCTCTGGGCAAAGATGGGATCTGATTTACTGGCTGGGGGGGCTGTGGTGTGGGGCTTTTATTCCCTGATGACTCAAAGGCATGAGAGGTGTGAGCTGAGGGCTTGCATGGGCAGGGTTGCTGGGTCGAGGCATTTGGAGCAATGGACACTTGTTCCAAGGCTTGCTTGAAATTCCTCAGTGGAGCTCAGGAGACATGTCCCCAGGAATCCTGTGTGATTACAGAAACAGGAGATCTTTGTGCATGAGAGGAGACAGCAAAGCCTTGAGAAACCTGCCTCTCCCTCCTTCTTGAGGACACACTTGGGTTTTATGGGTATTTGATTTCCTTCCCTGCTCTTGGGGACCCAATGGACAGGAAGAAATCTACTGCAAAAGGGGTTAATGTGCCAATGGCACCTGCAGAAGTGAAGTGGAGGTGGGATCCAGGTGAGCTGTCTGGTTCCTGAGGAGCTCCAGGCATCCTGTGAGAGGGGCAGCATCCCACCGTGGCTAATAGAAAATGCCTCCTTGACTGGAGCCAGGACTAACCTCCAAAGACAGCTGGCTGAGAAGTGCTGACTGGAGCTGTATCTTGGTGATATGGTGGATGTGACTTTTGGGCCCTTGGCCTGGATCTAAAGCTCTGTGGCCATGTGACCCATAGTGCTAATCTGGCATAAATGCCCTCTCCTTCCTCAGATCTTTTCAAATTATTGTAACGGGGCCAATTTGATAAGGCAGGCTTTATCCTGGACCAGATCTGCTGGCTGCCAGAGAGCAGCCTCTGTTGGAGACATGTATGGAGAGACAGGAGCTGTTCAGAGAAAGCTGGAGCCTGCACTGTGGCATTAATTTGACAGTGTGCACTCAGATGCTCACACCTGATCCAGGCAGAGCTCAGTGCAGAAACCCAGTGAGAACAAGCTTGTGCCCTTCCTTGGAGAGAACACGAATCAGAAATCCAAAAGTACCTGCTGAGCTCCCCTCTCCCATGGCAGGACACAGAGGGACCTGGGATTAGATGTCTTATGATAGATATCAACCTTCTGGGCTTTGGGGGCCTGGCTGCTGTGGCTGAGACCTTGGGGACCCGTGGCTGTGCCCTCAGCCATGAAGGTACTGGTGCTAGCCCTTGATGTGAAGCTGTTCCTCTTGGATGCCTCCAGCCTTCCTCCCCTGAGAAAGGAGCTACTCCAAGCAGAAATAACCCCTGTTACCTTGAACTGCAGGACAGCCACGTTTGCCTGTCTGGTATAAATAGACCATTGGAGGCAGCTGGACGTGATGGAGATTGACAGGTTGTCTCCGGAGTTTTGCACTTGCTGAAGCAGGAGGAAATGTAAAAGCATCAACGTGGGGATGCACAGCATGAGAGCAGCAAGCAAAGCCCCCCAGCTGCACAGCAGGCTGTGCCACCTGCCAGGGAGGATGCAGGTGGGGGCCCTTGGTGGCCCTGAGCAGGGCACTGCTGTGACAAGACCCTCCCCAGCCTGTGCTGAGCCAGGCGAGGTCCAGCAGATGCCTTGTGTGTCACCCAGCTCAGCCTCTTGCTAAAAACTCAATTTCTGCTCACAGAAATCCAGGTTTCCCAGAAAAAAAGAGAATGAAGAATGGAGCAGGATCAATGGGGAAAAAAATAGAGGGTTGATAGTTTTCCAGAAGTTCTGTAGAGATAGTTGTGGGGACCAAGTTTCACTCAGGTAGTTTGTTTCTAGGTGGTCAAAGAAGCCTCTAAATCAGTATTTATTTGTGACTGAGGGTTGCCTTTTTGGATTTTTTTAAGTACTTGTCCCTACAAGCAATAATGGAGGGTTAACCTGGACAAGGAACACCTTCTGTTGAGATGTTTTTTCTGAAAATGGTTGTTGTGGTAAAACCGGGAAATTGCATGGGCTGTGTCTGTCAAGATTTCTGAGAACTCTTTTTTTTTTTTTTTTCCAGGAGATGAGGAAATCCTGGTCAGGGTGTAATTTTCTTTGAAGGAAGATAACCTAACTGTTTTCAGGCATTTTGCAGAAATCTCAGCTTCACATCATGTGAACGGCAGGGTTAAAGATGGGCTTGTGTTTAAATGACAACCTGTGTTCTCAGGTGTTCTGAGTGGAATGTTTGCTTGCAGGGTGGTATCAAGGAGGTATCAAGTGAACCTTTCTTCACCTGTCTTTTGAATAGCCCTTGCTGAACACCAAATGACCTGTCAAGATGAACCTAAGAGCTGAGTGCTCTTTTCCCAAGAAAATCTCTTCTGGACACAAGGCCCTTTTGTCAGAGACCAGCTTTTGGATCTGAGTGACTTCATCACTTGCACATAGAAATCCTCACTTCATTCAGTGCTCATCCAGCCTGGAATCCTGGTTTTACAGCACTGTCTTGCACTGTGGACAAGAGAAATAAGGTGCTTACCTTGAAGTGTGAGGGATGGGGGACTCTCCCAGCTGGAACACTGTGGTTTCTTTTTTGTCTCTCTGATCTTTCTTCCAGGAAAAGTAAAAAGGTGGCAGGGAAAGGCTGAAAGCAGGCAGGGAGCTATGAACTCCTAAACTCTGAGCTCCCACTCTCTTGACCCAACTGCTCCTTCAGGACACAATCCATGCCCAAACCTCTCTGTGGCGCAGCACAAATCTCTTGCATCACATTCCCTTGCAAGTCCAACCCAAAGCAATCGATGCTTTTGACAAAGTATTACTTTCCAGAGGATCCAAATGGCCACTTTTTTGGACCCACCTTCCCAGCTGCACACTTTTCCATGATGCTGCTGCTGCTGACCTTTCTGCTCTGGCAAGGGGGAGTCTCTGGGAAGCACATAGGCAGGGATTCTTCCCTGTTACAAAGGCCGGGATTGTTGGCAGCTTGACGCCCCAGAAAGTGTCTAATTGACTCGACTCTCTCTAGCTGGGCGCCGAATGGATTTTCTGCCTGGGGGTATCTCGGCGTTAGAGTGGACCTGTTGTTTTTGCAGCCCTCATGATATTGAAAAGTGCCTTGTTGGGGCGGGAAGCGCAGGCCGGGGCGGATGCCGGCTCGGGGGGAGCCGCCCGCCGCCCCCTGAGCTGCTGCCAGCGCACAGGAGTGTGGCAGGGTCACCTGCCAGCCTCACCCGGGGGCTACAAACCCTCTTGGAGCATCCCCCAGCGTCAGCTTGGCTTGGTGGGCACGTCTGACAGGCGTAAATCTGCCCTTTGCATCTCGGGGAGCGTTAGCATGAAAATACCTCTGCTAGTTTAGCAGTGTTTTCTCACGCTGATGCCGTGGAGTGGCCACCTAGAACAGAGGCTGGACAAAAATGAGAATAAAAGTGGGTATTTATTGAGAATAAAAGTGGGTACTTATTTATTTATTTGTGAGAATAAAAGTGGGTATTTATTGGAGGCCTTCAATAGGTATGCCTTGTCAGTCAAAAGCCTCACAGAGGGGCTACACCCAAGATGGACAGTGGTCAACGAGTTTTTCAGACAGTTATAAGTTTGGTCCATTTACATATCAGGGCTTAATCCTCCAATTACAGCTTCAGGTGATGAAGTAATTTACTCCAAGTTTGCTCCCCCATTTCATTGTTGTTTACATCCCTCGGGGCCTGAGACAGTGAGGTGTCCTTGAGTTTCAGGCCTAGAGGGATTGTTTTGTCTGACCAAAATGTGAAGACAGCAGCTAGCACTCTATATGGAGTTCAAAGTTATACACTAAAGCAGTACAGGTTCTGAAAAATATAAAAGCTGAAATCCTAAGGCATCAACTCTAGTGCATCTCCAGTGTGGGCTTGGCCCAGGTGCTTTCTGGGCTGGGCAGAGGCCTTGTCAGGTATCTCTGTCACCTTGCACAAATGCCTGGGAGGGCTTTGCTTTCATCTGTGTCAAAATATGTAAGTGCCACCACTGGTGCCTGTCTGAGGAGGTAATTCCCTGCAGGATTGGGCAGCTGGGCTCAGCAACCAGCAAAGCTGCTGGAGGTGCTTAGGCAGGCGTAAGAGGATTCGGTGACACTGCTGATTAGTGTCCAGGGCCTCATTATGGTGCTGCTAATTGCAGGTCTCCCAAGGTTTCAACAGGCTGGTTTAAATCTGCCCTCAGAGGCTGCACTTGGCTGCATGGGACGGTGCTTTCTGCAAGGTAGGCAGTGCCCTCCCTGGAGCAGCCTGGCACCAGGGATGGTGGCCCTGGCCCTGACACCTTGGGGATGGGGAATCACACTGGGTGGCAGCTGTGGGGCTCAGGGAAGGCCTGGGGAGAAGGAGAGGGCAGGCTGTGCTCCTGCAGGTGTGTTTGTGGTGCTGCTGTTTGAGTGTGCTGCTGTCAGTAATTGCATTAGCCCGGTGGGGCTCTGGGGCTAATTTCATTAGCTTGGTGTCTGTGGTTATTGCTGGACATGAGGAAGGGCAGGGATGGATAGGGAAGGGCTGATGCAGCAGCTCCCTTCCTCCATCTCCAGGGAAGAAACTTGCTTTTGGTGACTTTTTCCTGTCCCAGGCCAGTGCAACAGATGGATGAGGTTGGCTCAATCCACTTGTTGGCCTAGAGAAATCCAGTTTCAAGTCCCTTTTCTGCCACTGACTTCCTGTTTGGCCCTGAGCAGGTCCCCTGGTGTCTGTGTCACCCTCAGAGGCCAGCAGGGAGGACAATGGACATTTTGGCTCCTGGGGCACTCAGCCTGGTATCCCTTACTGCATCTCATTAGCCATGTGAAAGGGAGCCCCAGCTCCAACACCAGGACCCCATGGGAAGTGGGTTTTCCCTGGAATTCTGTCACTCTAGACCAGTGTGGCAGGAGGAAGACAAATGCACAGCTGTGGATTATATGAGCTGCAACCTTTTTATTTGGTCATATCTATGACATCAGTATATACATAGATTGCCTTTGCCTTTAAACAAAGATGGGGTGGGGCTTGATGGAGCTCTTGAACATATTTGGGGTTTTCCTAGTTCAAGGAAAAGGGACCATATTTGCATTCCAGCTTTCCTGGTTCTAGCCCAGAGTGGGATAAAATTATTCCCCTGTAGGCCTTTATGCAGTCAGGCTCCAGAGACCAGCATCCTAAAAGGCTTGGTGGAGTAGTACTGGTGGAGTTGTTCATTGAGATGTTATTCCAGCACATGCAGAAATACTCTCTGCAGTACAGTGGCCTTGGAAAGTTAACAGGGAGGTGAGTGAGTGATCTGGGGATCCCAACACAACGTTAGCATCTTGGTTGGTTTGAAAGGTTCTGCTTTGTCAGGAGTCCTGCCCTGACTGATGCCCCAGGTGTGGGGCTGGATGCCCCCTGGCAGCACTGAATCCCATCTGGGTGCACCATGGCAATGGTTTTTCTTCCTAAATTAACAGTGGCAGTCATAATGTCTTCTCCTTTTACACAACAACATGCATGGGAAAGGGAATAAAAAGCATTTAGTACTCTGGAGCTGTGAATTGTGCTATTCCACAAGAAACTGAGGGGCTGGGTCTGTGAGGTCCTGCAGTACTGCTTAAGAGAGGCTGGGCTGGCTGCTGGAGTCTGTCTGCTACAGACTGACTTGGGTGCAGGGACTGGAACTTCTCCCATGCTCCAAAATCCGTGGTGGTCTCCTAAATTAATTGCCTGCTGCTTGATTTGCCTGAGGAAAGGGCCTGGATGGGGTTTCCTTGAAGTTGCTCTGTGTGTGCATGTGTTCTGCAGTGCTAAGCACTCACTAACCCAGATCTGCTAAAAATCAATAAAGTAATCCACTTACTGCTTGGGACTGCCAACCTTTTTAAGGAGCTCAGAGCTGTTTTGTCTTCTTTCCTCTCCCAAAGAAAGAAAAGAGCTGTGGGGAAGGGGGTGCTGACAGAGCTGGTCTAAAATCAGGCTCTCTGCTCCGGGCAGATCAATAAAAATAATTCCCTACTAAAACTTCATTAGCCTGGAATTAAAGCTGCTGAGATCCTGCGTGGTGGAGAAGAATTACTGGTACTGCTAAACCTCGGCACGGCTGGTGCTTAGAATGCAAAGCCGCTTCACCACTCACACCTCCCCGTCCCCAGAGCTGCCCTGAGCACCCAGCTGCCTCTGCCCCTGCCCTGTCCCACGGCTGCTTGGCAAGGGCACAAACCCTCCTGTTCAGCCTGAGGGCAAGGGACAAGCCAGGCTGGGATGGCAGGGAGGTGTGACTCAGAGCAGGTGGAAGCAAATCTGCTGTGCGAGAGTGGGTTTGTCTCCAAACAGCATCTCAGCTCTCAGTGCTGGTGGGCACCTGGGGAACAGGGGTACAAGGCCACACTGCATCTCTGCATGGCTGCTGGACAGGCAGGCCTCCTTTCCCATATCACTTTATCCCATATCCCATGCCAAAGCTTTCCCATATCACCAGGTCAGAGAAACATCCCTCTGGCAGGTCGTGTGTGGGGCTGCACAAAGTCCCTCTCTTGTGTGAAAGTTCTGGCTCTTATTGAGTGTGTGTGTTTGTGTGTGTGTGTGTGTGTGTGTGTGAAAAATCACTTCTTCTGAAAGCAGATTGTTTGCTAGGCTTTTTTGATTGAAAAATGTTTCTTTCAATCTTGTGACAGAGGGGAAAAAAACCCTGCCCTGCTGAGAAATCCAATTTTCTATCAGGAGATTGAAACAAGCCACCTTGCAGCCTGTTCCTCAGCAGTGCCCTGGGTTTCTGCCTGCAGGGCATTGAGGTATCTCTCCCTCATGCCTGGCTTTTGCTTCCTGCCCCTAACAAGGATCCCCAGCATGGCTGTTAAAGGACAGCACTGGAGGCAAAGCCAGTGTTATCCTGAAACAGCAAACTTTGTCAACAGGTTACAAATCCTTGTGGTTGCTGGGATTGATGCCACTTGGATCAGACAGGTTGGAGTGTGGGGCAGCCTCCACTGAAACAGGAGCTGTGCCTACATCTCCTGCACCTGGATGTTGCTGTGAACACTTGAAAGACTGGCCTGAGCCCAGGACATTCACTGGGGATGGCCTTGTTGTATGTTGGGGTGGTGGCAGGGCAGGACACAGCACCACACAGTCAGGTGCTGCTGTGTTGTGCTCTCATCAAACCCTTTGGTCTCCATTTCCCAGAGCTCAGAACTTGTGGCCAGTGAGAGGGATGTGTAAGCATTGGTGCTCAGCTCCCTCTCCTCCTCTAAAAACAGTTCTGCAGTGCCATTAATGTTTGTGCAATGAAACAAATGAGATGTGAAAGGTGGCCAGATAGGAATTGCAAGAGTGATCTCTGCTGTTTGTATTCCCCCTGCAGACTGCAGTTGCTTGGTGGGATTTTTGCCTCAGAAGAAACCTACTCTGAATACTGATCTCTTTTTTTTTTTTTTTTCTTTTTAAACTGTGAGAAAATACAAAGATGTTTGTAAACCTAGGCCACAGCTAATGGGCTATACAGAATGCTGATGTTACTGCCTGCATATCTCCTTGCTCCTGACATCAGGCAAGTTATCCATTTGTTCTGCTGTGTGGAGATGCACTCCCAAATGTTAGGTTCCCATTCTCAGGTAAACTCTAAGTCCAGGAGCTGATCTGATGTACCTGCTGCCCAAAAAGAGCTTGCATCCGTGTCATGTCATGTCTTCCTCACAATACTGCACATCACCAAGTCCTCACACGCAGATGCAGAGCAGAAAGTGGAGGAAATAAAATCACCTTTTAAAAATAATTTAAAGGTTGTTAATATAAGGGAGAGGAAGAACCCCTTCCCTTGCTTAAACTCCAGCTAGAGATAAATGGATATGGCAATGTCTGAGAGCAAAGGAAGAAACAGAGCTAACAAGGGTAACCTTTCCTTCTCCTGCAGACGTGATACCTCAGGGCTGACTGCACCTCAGTCAGCATCTGCCTGAGCTGCTGCTGGGTGCTCTGAACAGCCCTGGGCTGGCAGATTCTGTGCCTTCCCCTCCCAGCATACATGTGCCAAAGGGTAAAACGGGTTCTGGGGTGACCTGGAGGGAGCCAAGTGCCAGAAGGCCCTTGTAGGACACCAAATATCCTAATCTGCTCTTCCCTCTTTTTGTCTTGCTGCATGCCATGCTCCCCATGGTTCACGGTCTTCCTGGGAAGGCAAAGCCCCCTGCCAGCCCTGAGCCCCCTTTTTCTGCCGTGGGGCTGGTGCCAATGGCAGGTCTGCAAGCCACCTTCCCCTAAAGCAAAGTCTAAGTGCAGACCTCCGGCAAAATCCCTCCCCGTCCACTCCTTTGAGGTGGCTTCGTTTGAGGCTTCCCAGAGCAGACACCAGGAACAGTGGGCTGTGCTGTATCCTTGCCTCTCCCCAGAACCCCCAGCACGAGTTTGGCTGGGGCTTTGCCAGTCGGGGAACTGGGACTGTCCCCGATTCTGAGCACCAGTCACTGGAGGGGTCAATGCTGGGGACTGCATGTGGCTCTGCCCCAGCCTGGCTGCTTGTTTTTGCTTATTTCTACACATTTCCTGCAGAACTTCATTGTCGGGAGGGCTGGGCATTAGACTGAAGTTGTGGATGTATGTCTGGGGCACGTTTGATGCACTCTGCTGCCCTGGCTGTGAACTTTACTGTCTGTATGCAGCATGGACTGAGCCCCCTCCCCCGGGCTCTGTCCTGTGTCCCACCTCCTCTCACCCCATACAGCTTTAGAAACTGGTTAAAGATGCTTTTGGTGTGGTTTGCTTGGCTTTTGTACTCCCTCGGGTGGGGCTGGGGATGAGAGTTGAGCTTCCAGCCCTGCTGGCCCCAGGACGGTCCTGGTCCTGCTCAGCCCTGCATTTCCTAGGGGTGACTGCACTCCGGCATCACAGGGTGATTTCGGGAGCAGAGCGGAGGCGTGATTTGGTGTGGGATGCGAGCGTGGATGTGGAACAACACCGGGCCGGTCCTTTCCCTGGCCAGAGCGACCCCGCACACGGCCGGAGCCGCTTTAACCAACACACCGCGCCGAGTTTCCACTGGTGGAAAAGCAAAGCAACCCCCTCCTTCCCCACGATGCTCCTCCCCTAAAACAACTTAACCTCTCCCCCTCCTCCCAATTCCCGATCTATACCGGAGCCGCCGTGCATTGATTGGCGTCTTAGCCGGGCGATTATGCTCGCTGGCCGGAGAGCCGGGAATTCGCAGGGATCAGAGCCAGCGGAGCACGGGAGCCGGCGCTGAGCACGGCAACGAAGGGATGGCTCAGCCCGGGCGGCAGCTGCTGCCGGCTTGAAGCGAGGATGAGCCCCAGGCAGGAGGCAGCTGCCCCGGCACCCTCCGAGAGCCCCCGCTCCTGCAGAGCCATGCCCCGACCCCGGCGGGCTGCGCTGCGCTCCGGGCGGCTTTGAAGTTTCGAGGAGGCAGTCGTGTTGAGAAAGGCGAGCGATGAACTGAAGATTAAACATGTATGGGAATTATCCTCACTTCATTAAGTTTCCTGCGGGCTTTGGCAGTAAGTATTTTACTTGCGTTTGCAATCTGTGCCTTCTGGGTTCGGTGGAGGAACTGATCCCACAGTGGCGGCAAGGGGGGGTGTAAAGGGAATTTAAAAACGCGTTTAACCTAGCTCGGATGTGGTTGTAACCTACCGTGCCCGTGTGCTTGTGATTGAAGCTGTCCTGTGGTTTTATGTGCTGTGAACTTCTGCACAGCCAAATCAGGCTGCCTGAAATTTTGCAGGCTTGAGTCAAACCGCTGCACTCCGCTTTGAAGTTTAGTGGATCATTTGGGAGATGCATGCTTGTGTCTGTGTGCGGTGGCTTGAATCTCTTCATTGTAAGAACAGGATCGAACCAAGTAAGCATCTTTCCGACTTAATTTTTATTAAGTTGTCGCGGGGGAAGAAATTACTTTTCAAACATAAAACACCCCCCGAGAAAATCTTAAGAGGGCTCTTTCCTTGCCTCGTGGGGCTATCTCCTGCCCTTGTGACACAGATACCACCATAATCGTGTGAAGCCGTGTCAGATTAGCCGAGGGAGGCTGCCCGGGGAGCCGGCGAAGGGCTGGGGCTGTGACACCCCTGTGCCCACCGCCCTGAGCCAGCCCTGGCTGCAGGAGCCGCAGCTGCCCGTGGGAAATGGACTTTGCAATCATTCTCTCTTTATTTTTCATCTGAAGTTATTCCCTTTGCCCTGACACGGGGGATGTGCAGGGGGAAAGGGTTGAGGAGCTGTGGGTTGGAGTGCTTGGCTGCACTGGAGGGGCTGGGAGCACCCACCTATGGACTGCTGACAAAAGTACCGATGTAACTTAAAGTGCGTGCATGTGCAGAGTCTTAGTACCTCTGGAGAGTTCTTTAAGTTGTTCCCAGCCCTTCAAGGTGGGTAAATGGCTCCAGGATTTGCTATGGAGGCCCCCAGGCTGTGTACATCAGCCTGGTGTTTCTCTGCTGGAGAAGCAGTTCGTGCAGACATCCGATTGCACATGGGATGTTCCCACTATGTGTGTATTTCTTTTTTTTCCCTCTCCGTTTTTCACCCGATGCTCACCTCTGGTAATTCTCCAGCTCCAGAAAAGTCATTGGTATTGCATCAAGTTATCCTCAAGTTTCACAAGCACTCGACTTTCCAAAATACCTTTTTAGGCTGTTTTTGCAGGAAAGGGATGTCTCGTTGGGAGAATCTATTGCTCACTGGTGTTTTTAAAGACTCAGCAAAGACAAGCTGAACTCTCTCCTATTGCTGCAACAGGAACGAAACAATGAAAGTGTTATTTGTGTTTAATTTATTTCTATTACAAATTTGCAATGAACCAAAAGAAAAGTGACGTTCAAGCTGATCTTCATAGGAACCAGGCAGAGATCCCTGTAGGGGCAAGGGTCACAACACTCAGCAGAGCCTTTGGGAGATTTCTAGGAGAGGAAATTGGTAATAGGAGCAGAGGGATTTCTGTTCCACCAATAAAGGCGAAGAGACTGTTCTCCACCAGTTCAGTTCCTTGTGAGTTTAACTTCCATTTAAAGAATTAAACTGGTGTTTTAACCTGCTTCCAACTTGGTTTTAGAAACAGAGGTGTTTTCTGTATATGAATGCCTGACAGAGATGCAAAAGCATCGGCCAAGTTTTGTTTGGGGGGGCTTTAAAACAGTCCCTCTGTCCTGTCCTGTGCTCCCTGGGTGGAGTCTACCACACTCCCCTCAAAGCCGGAGGGCTTCCATGTCCCTGAGGCTGCTTGGAGATGTGGCAGCTCCCTTGCCTTGGCTGGCTGTGTCTGCAGAGGGGGATTTCTGGCTGGCTGAGAAAGCAGTGGCTGTTTTGGTCAGACAGCTCTAGGGCCTGTGGGCTGTGTGAGAGGGCAGCCAGTCTTTGGAGGAGGAGAGATGGTGGTGACCACGGGTGGAAGGGATTTTCCACTGCCTCGGGTCCTCACCACGAAGCCCGTTCAGGCAGCTTGTGTCTCCATCAGGCCCACGATGTGTTTGTGGTGTTTACTGTTCCCCCATCCTCTGAAGAAGCCGTGAAACTCTTCCTGGATGTGCATTAGGGGAACATCAGGATGCCAGGGCGGTGTCCACACTGAGCTGTCAGCTTGTAGCATTCATTGCACTGTGTTGCTGGAGGGCAAAGTTAAGGTGATTCAGGTTCTGCTGTTCAGCGTGTCTGGATCTTCTTGCTTCAGATTTCCTTGCTCCAAATCTGGAGCTTCAGATTTCCTTTAGCTCTGAAATTCTGGGCTTCCATTTCAGCATAACGGCAAAAAAAGCAAAAAAGACATCTACTTGCTTTGCTTTCAGGTAGCTGTTACATCTGCTTTACCTTAATTTTATCTGCATTCACGTTAGAAATAAGGTACATGTTTTTTATGGTGTGTATAACACTCACTTTGATCTTAAACATCTGAATAGCACCACCAAATTTGTCTGGGAAAGTACATCCACAACTTGGTCATGAGTGATTTGTGATGAGAAAAGGACATTCAGACTCCAAGGTGTCACAGATGAGTTTGTAGAATAGCAGGGAAAGTGTTCAAATGAGTCACCCTTAGACATCTAAAGCAGGAGATGTGCACTAAGGCTGGGCTACAGGAGCAAAGAAAGGGCTTAAAAATGTGTTTTTATTCTCCAGAAGGATGCATTTCACCCAAAGCCCAGCTCCCAGGGCAAGGAAAGATGCTGTGCTGGCTGTCCTCTCTCTCTGACTCTCTGGCACCGTTGGTTGGGGACAAGAACTAACTTGGCTCTTCCACAAAGTCTCTTTTATTAGTACTCATGTAACTTGGCCTGCGGCCACACCACCTCCGGCTGCAATCTTGTCAGCTCTCCCAAGCAAAGCGGGGTTAGGCCAGGTCGTTTGGGGGATAGGGAGAGGAAAACCCAGATTGTGCCTGGAGTGCCTCTGCTGCTTGCCTGGCACCTTTTTCACATGTGATGGTCCCAGGTTTTGTGACCTGCAGGATGCTTTTTTCTCTGGATGTCATGGTTTGCTGTGTGCATTCCTCTGATTGTGGATGTGAGGATGGAAAAGAGCCCTTTGACCCAGCAAAGGTGTGAGAAAATCCCGTGGCTGGGCAATGCCAGCATCTAGGAAATTTTAAACTTTGTAAAAATTTTTCTTTTAAAGCAGGAGATGCTTGCCTTCAATTGCCTGGGGAAACCACAGGTCCTGCAGCAGTGGGATCCATTCTCCCGGGGACTTGTAGCCTCTCCATAAGTTCAAAGACAACTGTAGGAATTTGTGCATGTTTTTTCCTGGTGGCTGCTGGCCAAATGAGAAATCTGATCAAACAATCACGGAAAAAACCCTTCAGGCCTCAAATTCAACAACTTTTCCGTCTGTTTTTGGAGACAAGGAACTTTATCCAATTCTTGCATGTTACTGTGGTCACCAGGGAGATGTGATATCTTGTTAGGGTGAGTAAATTTGGCTTGCAGTTCTTTTTTAATTACTTGATGTGTAGTTGCTAAAGGAGTCTTTCCCTGGTGCAGGCTCAGCAGCAGATGCTATTTTGAGGTCTTGGCCTGATTTGACTGAAATTGGACAGTGGGTCAATAGCTTAGTATGTCCAAGGACGTTTGGACACGACACACAGATTCTTGTGGCCAGGTTTTGGATGGCCCCTGTCTGCAAGGGAGGCACAGGGGCATTACCAGAGAAGAGAGGAAGCAGCTCTTCCCAGCACCTGGAGAGCTCAGGGAGAATTTCTGCTGCCCTGTTGGAGAAACCCCTGCTCCCATATGTGCCACTACAGCTCCTGAAAGTTTTGCTCCTTGTTTTTAGTGGTCAGGGAAGGCTGCGTTATTTATTGACTTGGAGATGAGCAGGAATATAGAAACACAGAGGTTACTGGACCTTAAAAGCAAGGCAAACCCACTATCCCACTAATATCCCTCTGTGGGATATTAGCATGGCCGTTTGTACTGTCTGTGGGAATCTGCTTGGACAGTTAAAAATATCACCAGAAGGAGAAGGGGTTTTTGGTTCATCTTCTGTGTATTAAACAAAAACAACTTCTGCAGTCATAGCAGCAAAACTTTGCTTGGTTCCAGTTATGGTGGGTATCCTGCTACATAACTGCAGCCAGTTTCAGGAGTGTTTCTCACAGGTATTTCCCTTTCAAGGTCGTCCCCAAGGACGAGCTGTTTGCCAGGCTGCACCTCCCACGCACACTCGTGCTCCTCTCCTGAAATCAGCTCCTCTCTGCCTGTCTCTTCCCACTTCTCCATGCTTTCTGATTTGCAGAGGATGAAGTATCTGCAAAGTCATTTGTCAGGCAAGGCAACTCACACCTTTAAATGTTTGTGCCACTGAAGTGACTCTTTTCTCTGAAGCCTCGGGAGCATAAGTGTTTTTCATTATTTGATGACTTCCAGCTTTTGGTTCTCTCTGATATTAAAAAGGAAACTGTGAATGTTGAGAGTGCCATCATCTCTAGACTTGCCAGGGATCTTCAAGGATTTTTTTAGGCCTTAGTTGAGGTCAGACCCCAGTGTTGAACGTGGGTATTTCTCTCAAGGCTTTGCTGGGTGCTGGAGCTGAAGGGGCATTAGCCAAAACAAACTCGCAGCCTGTGGTGGTTAAGCAGAGAGTGTGTGCAGTGCTTGGATGTTTCTGGTCTCTGCATTTTGATTCTTCTTTCTGCTCAGGTGTAACTGCTGGAGCTGATGTTTGCTGCCATTACTTGTGTGAAAATCAAGGCAGTTTTATTGGTTGCAGCCTGGTTCCTTCTCTTCCTGCTGCCTTCACCAAGGTGTTTGGGGTCACTTGTGCACTCTTGCAAAAGAGAAGTCTTTGTTTCCACAGCTCTGAAGTGCTTGGAGCACAGAGGTGCATCCAAAGTGCCTTTATCAAGCTCACATTGGTTCAGTTTTGCTATGTTAGCCCAGACCTGGCTGTTTAGCATTGGTGTGGTGGACCTTGAGCTTTTGTGCTCTGCAGGTGCATCTGTTGGACACCTGCACATCTGCTGTGATGTAGATGGTGTTCTTCTGCTCCTGATTCATGAAACTATTCATGCAAGTTTCCTATCCCTGGTTTAGGATTTTGCTAAAGTGAAGATGAAACCCAGTTGGAAGTTGAGTATCAAAGCTTTGTGTGCTTGCTCAGCTTCAGTAGCCGGTGGGTGAAGGTAGTGCTGGTGCTTATGTCCTCAAGGGCAGTATTTTCAAAATGCAGAGAACTGAGTGTTTCTTGGGGTCTTTTTTCGTTATTTTTCCTAATGTCAGCAGGGATGCCTAAGCTGACATTGGATATGATCCTTATTCTGAATGCTGAAGCAACAGTATGGACACTGTATCTGTGCCCACTTCCAGCTGCTCCCTGCCACAAACAATGCTGTAATTTGCAGAGCCACTTTGGAACAGTGAAGCACCCAGAAACAAGTTTTTTCTTCTTAAGCTTTGCATCCTTCAAAGAGAAGGCTGGAGTGTGTGTTTCTGTTCAAGGCAGCTTGTGAAGAGTTGATGGAGGCCCTGGATTTTCTGGGCGGTGCATGTCTGCAGCAGAGAGACTGGAAAATCCACACCATCCTCCTGTCCTCTCTTCCTCTGCTCCTCTAGGAGAGAAATGAATACAAAATCGAGCTTCCCTGAACTTGGGCCTGTCCATGCATTAATGTGGAGAAGGGAAACAGGGAAGAAAGACAAACAGCCCCACTTGTGGATCAGAAAGTCAATGATGGATGTGGAGTGGGTGGTGAAAAGCAGCAGCGAGCCCTGATGCTCCATGCAGGTCCCAGCTGGCCTTCCCCAGCTGGTGTGGGGACGTGGCCAGTGTGATTGGTGCCCTGTGCTGGGGGCATCCCTGGCCCTGCTGTCACCTCTCATTACCTGATGGACACACTGCAGGCCTGTGGAAATGTCACCTGTGCCCAGTGCTGCCATGCAGGCGGGGGTGGATGGCTGTGGCTGGTGTACAGGACTGAGTCCTGTCTCCTCAGCCCACCCTGCTCCATCCCAGAGCTGCTTCCCTGCTACAGGGCAGCTCCTCTCCAGCCCTGTCCCATTGCCATTTGTCTGTCCCCCAAATGATGGGAGAAAATACCTGGAGCAAAGCTGTCCCATCCCAGGGAACCCAAGACTTTTCTGGGTTCTGCTGGGAGATGTGGGACGCAGACCGTCAGTATTTTCTTGCAAGTCATTTAATTTCATTATTTTCTTTCAAAACTTGTCTGTTTGCACAGTCCAAACCTCCCTGGCTTCTTTGAACTGAAACAAGTTTGAGCGTATTCAGCTGAGCGAATAATTAACCCCAGGGTCAAGGATGCTTTGGCAGGGCTCTTCTTGCACACCTTTCAGCCATGAAAATTGTTCCTCTCACAAGCTGATAGTCTGCTAACAGTCATTTCTTATATCCCTCTCAGAGCACTCTAGCCTGAAAACGAGAGGCTGAGAGGGAGATTTTTCCCAGGGGCAGGAGAATACATTTCTGGGGGAATGACTTAGCAGAGTTATCCCAGAAAGGGACTGGAAGTCGAAGTTTTTTGTTGTTTGTGGGCTTTTTGTCATCTTTGTTGTGCTTTTCTAAATGAGGGCTTTGTTCCAATCTGTAACAGATGGATAAAATTGTTGTTTGGTAAGTGGAAAGTTAACACTGCTGGATTTGACCAAGGGGTTCATCTGAGCCTTGGCAGTGTGGCCAGGCAGTGTAGAAACAAGCATGTTAACTCTGGTTTGTGTCACCAGGCCCTGGCAAAGCCTGGCTTTACACCTCTGTGCTCTCCAGCAGGTGTTTTCATTTCTCCATCCATCTCCACCAGCAAACACTCCTTAGTGCATTCACACTTCCTCTTTGGTGTCTCACTGCTGGGATAACAGAAGTACAAACCCTTGGGGTTTCCTGGCTTTGACTTTGATCCCATCCTGGGGTCTAGGGGATTCCCCTGGGCACAGCCCTGAAACATTTTCCCCTTGGCAGGGGCATGAGCCCACCGTGGGGTTTTGCACTGGCCAGCACCTCCTTGTGTGAAAGCCTTGCTCTGGGTCCTTATGGAATTCAGAGCCTCTCTAATGGAGAACCTAAGCAGTGACAGCCTTTCTGTAAGGTCTGGCATAAAAGCAAACAGTTTAACTCTCCTGGGTGTCTTTCCTTATTGGTTTAAATCTTCTGCGTGATTCTTTCAAAATATGCCCTTTTCTGTGTTAATGGAAAGGGATGAAGAATCATTCTTCTGCTTGGCTGTCCTGGTGTGATAGATCTCTGCCCAATATCCCCTGCAATGACTTATTTTCCAAGCTGGGGAATCCTCAAAGGCAATGTTGTTTACCTAGTTATTTAAAGAGGCGTAAAAGCAAATTCTTTCTAGGTCTGTGCTACAGTTGCTGGGGAGGACTGTGTGTGTTATGGTACCACAGGTGATGAAAAATGCATTTGCTTCTCTCTGAAGTTGATAATGGCCCGAGTCAGGATGGTCCTTTTAAGCCCCAAGAAACATCTGAGGTGTCTGTGTGAGCTGAGTTCTTGCTTGGGTAAGGGGGGTCCAGGCAAGCAGCACATCTTCTGCCCAGTGCTAAAGGCACTGTGTCCCTGGGATGAAGGACTTGAGCACTTGGAATCCATTCCAAGGTAGGGATTTTGCTGTCTGCTATCAGAAAGCAGGCTGTGTGTCTCCCTGGTGGAGGCAGGGGGATGTGGGGTGACTCTGTGGCAGCAGGCAGAGCCCTGGCCCTGCCTCCAGACCGCCTCGCTGCCCCCGAGGCTTCTGCTGTTGTCATTGAGCTGCTTCCTCTTGCTGCACATCGCTTTCCCACTGGGAGAATTGATCCAAAAAGCCAAAGCAAGAATTGACAAAGACCTTTTCTCCCCCTCCCTCAGCAGAATTAAGTCTGAAGTGGGTTGATAACGGCGGATCGAGTCCTCCTTGACTCTGACAAATGTCTTTAATGTTATTCAGCAAGCTGACCTTTTCCCGTCTTTATTGTGCATCTTCCCTTTGAATCAGATTTGATTGTTACTTCAGGTAGAATAACAAACACTGTCACGGAAATAACTTTGCAATAATGTTAAAAGGAGGAAAAAAACCACAAACAAACAAAACACCAAAGCGCTGCCTCACTTGCAAATGCAATGGGAGAACCTATCCTCTGTGCCAGCCATGAAAAACCAACTGTGTGACCTTCCCACACAACACCTTTGCCTTGCTTCTCCAGGGAGTGATCTCCTGTGTTGAAAAACCAACAGAGAAATAATGGTTCACAGAAATGTTAATGACAGCTAATGCTAACTAGGGCTGGTAAATTCTAAGGGAGGGAGAAAAGGTCATGTAAATCCTTAAAATGCACCTAGACACACGACCCATTGGGACTAGTGGGCATTTGATGCCTCAATACCCTCTGAATACTTGTGACTGGTCTTACAGAAGACAGTATTTGGGCCTTGGTTGGGCTGTTCAGCCTTAGAGTCTGCCCTGAAGTACCAATGATCAAAGTTACATTGTTTTTCTACACCACCTCTTCCTCAGCAGGATTCAGGGGCAGACTGATCTCATAGGGTTACTGAGAGGCTCAGCTTGGTGATGTGCACTGCAGCTCTTCAGTGTGGAGGGAGGAAACCCTCTGTCCTTGTAGCTGTGAGAGTGCCCTGGCACATCTGTGTCCCCCAAGCCTCTGCTCTGGTTTGTACAAGTGAGGAAAAATAAAGGAGAAATTGTTTTGTGGCTGCCTTGTCCTGAAACCTGCACTGCTAACATGTCATGAGCCATTCCTGTGTTGCTCCTGTGGAAGATGCTGGCATCCAGCTTTGAGAGTGAACATGTGAAAAGGCACCATGGAGACACACGTGGGTGGGAAGGGGGAAAACTAAGCCATGGGAGCACAAGGCCAGAGCCATCTCAAGGAGCAGAGGTGCTTCACGAGACATGTGGAACATGCAGAGCTGCCAGCCTGGCTGGTGGGAATTTCAGGGTTTCAGGAGTGTGCTGTCTCTAGAGCTGGCCTGGACAAAGGAGATGGAGCCTCAGGGAAGAGTTCAGAGAAAACCAGCCTGAGGCAGGCAGGCAGGCAGGCAGGCAGGCAGTGGTGGCTTCCTCCAAGTCTGCCGAGGTGCCAGAGCAAAAAAGGAATATTTTGTTATTAAGCATCATTTTCCCATAAAGTTTTGTTGCCGTACATAACTCATTTTCCTGCCCTACAACCAACATTTTGTTCTTTTCCCTTTACAGCACGATTTGCTGGTTGGTTTTGGGGCTGGGTTGGCATTTTCAGCTGACACAACACCGAGGCTGGGCCGCCGATGTCTGTAATAACGCTCTGTGCTTCACCTCTCTGCTTCTCCCTGCAGATTCCCCCGTGCACGCCAGCTCCACATCCGTGAGCCTGTCCTCAGGCCTTCCCACGGGGAATCCAGTGGAGGGGCCCCACAGCTACCTGGAGCCCCCCACCAACACCTCGCGGGCGCTGCCGTCGCCCATGAACGCCCTGGGCTCCCCGGTGAACACCCTGGGCCCACCCTACAGGGTCATCGCCTCCTCCCTGGGCTCACACCCTGTGGCTCTGTCCTCTGCCCCCGGCATGAATTTCGTGACACACGCCAGCCCACAGGTGGGGATGGGCAGCCTTTCTTGGCTGCACTTCGGTGTGCAGGGTGGGTGAAGTCCCAAAACTTGAGAGAGGGGATTGGCTGGTGGGGGGTTCAGCTGTAAAGGACATTTTCTAGTGTGGCAATTTTAGGCACATGAAGAACGAGGTAGACATAGAAGGTCAGGCAGGAAAAGCTTTTATTTTAATTTTCTGATTTCATTTTTTGTACCTTTTGATCAGAAGGCAAAAGATTGGCTAAACAAGTTGCCACTTTTTTGATCTGGTTGGTGAACATTACTATTACTCGTATTTCTCCTCCCAGAGGAGAAATATGTAAACAAAACAGATAATTTTAAAAAATATAAATAAAAATATATTTTAATGATATAAATAAATATAAATAATCTAAATTTAAATAATATAAAAAATATATATATTTAAAAATATACACAGTTTACCTGAAGCTGTGTGAGAACTTTCACTACAAACTGCAAACACTGAAAAGCAGGAAAATTCAGGGTGACATTCTAGCACGTGAATCTGCATAAATCAGCCTTGCACAGACACGGAGGCCACACCAGTTTTAAAATACCCTACAGGATAAGGGAAGAGAGCTAATTTCCAGCTTTGTTCTTGCTGTGGGTGCAGTCCAGCTGCCCTGTGCTGTATCTGTTGCAGTGTATAATTACTGTACATGGAAACAGACAGGATAGCCAAGGGCTGCAGCACGTGAAACATTGCCCTTCCTCCTGCAAAAGCATATCTGCTTCGTTTCATTATCTGGAAAGGAGACAGACTTTCTAGGGAGAGGCAAATGTTAATGCTAAATGCCAGCCACCTACTGTGTTGCATATAAAGTTGGCCTGAAGCAAAATGAAGCACTCCCCCCCTTACTGCCCGTGCTTACGTGGGTGCTGAGGTTTCCCTTCCAGACAGGGGGGAGGTCCAGGGGTTGGGGCTGGGAGCCTTCCAGGGAGGGAGGTCCAGGGGTTGGGGCTGGGAGCCTTCCAGGGAGGGAGGTCCAGGGGTTGGGGCTGGGAGCCTTCCAGGGCAGGAGGTCCAGGGGTTGGGGCTGGGAGCCTTCCAGGGTGGCTCTGTGGGATGGAGACCTGCTGCTCCTAAAGCCTGGCACCACCTCCTGCATTTCTGGTGGCAGTGTGGAGTTTTGACAGAGAGCTGAAATGTTCTGGGTATCCAAATCTAAGTGAAAATTCTGCCTCTTATGAGCAAGATTTTGTGTTTTATTAGTGGGACCTGGAGGTAGGAAGTGCTCAGAGGCCTCGTGGCTCCTGCTGAGGAAAAAGCAAGGAGATGGTCCCCGAGGCCTCTGTGCCCCATACCCTGCTGCTACTCCTTGGAATGCCTGAAGCTCTTCTTAGTACCTAGAAGGCTGCAAGGGGATGGTATGGGGAGGCCCCTGAAGAGCTCTGAAAGAGGATGAAGTTTGGCTTACCTTTCCCCAGCATCCTCAACTCCTATGTGGGCTCCAGCTGTCAGCAGTGGGAATGCTGGAGGATCCCTCTTCCCCTTGCACCACCCAGCTGTTCCCCATGGATCTGATGGTATTTGTGCCCGTGACATCAAGGACAGGGTGGTTGGACAGGAAATTGTGGCACTCTTGGCTGGTTGGAAGCCTTTCCTTTGGGATTGGGGATGCTCTGGGAAGTGGTTTCCCCAGTCTGGGCGCCGTGCCAAGTTCCCAGATCTGAGGAGAGGGTTCCATTTGTGTTGCCTCTAATGCAAGGAGACAGCTGGGCCCTGGGGATTCAGCAGGGAGGCAGCTAATGGATTTGGGTTCAAGCAGTTGTCCCAGATATCATACATGATTGCACTTAACCTGCAGGAGTCAAGCTCTAAGGACACTGATGGCTAAAACTGCCCTGTGTGTCCCCCTCCCATATACCCCCTCTCCCTTTTATTGTTTCAAAGTGCAGACAGGGAGGAAGAAAAGGTGGTACTTGAGCACTGAGTAACATTTTAAACCATAAAAAGTTCCTCCTGGCTCAGCATTTTGCCAAGATGATGGACACTTGTGGGGAAGAAGGGGTTTATTTCTCCTTTCCTTGGCCTGGATTTTGAAGCATAAGATTTACAGTTGCCAGTGCCTGGTTTGAGTCTCTGCCAGGAAGATTGAACCTCTGTTCCTCTGGGCAATTTTTCCCCAATACACTTGTATTTTCTAGTGGAGCAAAAAAACTTAGCTCCCGATTTTTGCTGGATAATTTTTATTTCCTGTGTTATTAAAACCTTTGAAGCTTTGAAAATGAAGGGACAGCTGTGAGGGAAGATGAGAACAGGCTTCACGTTTTTATTTTTCTAATGACAGGTCCAAAAATTCCAGTGGGATGACCCCTTGGTCTTTACTGAAATTTACTGTGGAAATTACCACTTTTTTTGTGGGAAATGTACAGTTTCTTGGAGCAAATGGAGAACTTTCAACAACATGCATGAAATCTACTGTTTTAAATGTTACAGAGATTGGAATGAAGGCTTCATTGGAATGGGTCTTCATCCAAACCCTTTTCTTCTATCCCTGCTTCTGCCTTCTTGCTGGGAAGAAGCATTTGAGCTGATAAATTGGCATGACTGTTCCAAACAGTCTCAAAGGTGGAACAACCATCCTCAACCCACAACCATGGAAAGATGTGGGAAGACAGATAGAGATAGTGCTAAAGGTAGTCCTGCCTCCGATATATTGGAGCTGTGTTAATTACCCAAGAGTGGGAACAGCCTTGCCCTCACAGCTATGGGTGTGATAAAAGAGTGAGTTAGTTGGTAGAGAGTCAGTTGGAGTCTGCTGGCCGTGCTGTGAGGAGGAAGGGACAGGAGGTTGGGCAAAGGGCAGATACAAGGTAAGCCACTGTACAGGGGACAGACAGGGTTAGGTGGCTGTGCTTGGGACAGGAAGCAGTGAGCTGGAACTGCAGAAGGAAGAGAGAAAGAGCCAGTGCTGTGGGGGGCTTCCCACAGGATTGCTACATGGAAAAAGGTATGAAAGATCTCTAGGTAACAAGGTGCTGGTGCTTGAAGCCCACTGAAGTTTTATTGAAGCATTCTGAGTGTCGTGGCTGTCTCAACTCCACCAATTTGATGGTGGGCTTGGAGAGACATTGGTCTGCCCAGACAGCTTTTGACAGGATGTGCTGAATGGCCCTTAATCCTCCCTGCCCTGCCTGACGTGGCTCCAAAGCAAACAGCAATAAAACCAAGCCCTGGGCAACATCAGGCTTTGGTCTCTAATCGATGTGGGTTTGTAACCTTTAACTTCAGCTGCCAGGAGCAGCTCCTGGGGATCTCAGCTGGGGGCTCTGCATCCTTTGCCTGCACCTCACAGCCACTGATTTTTAGATGCTCAGCCCAGTCCTTTTTTTTAAATTTTATTTTTAATCTGATAACCCCAAATCTGCTACCTGTGGTAGCGTTTGGGACCCTAAGTCCCAGAGAGTCACCAGCTGGCCATGTTTTCATGTATATGTGCAGATATTGTGAGTCAGGGAAGCTAACCCACTAAATTTAGTAAATATTTAGTAATCCACTAAATTTTAGTTATTCTTTATATTTTAAACGCTACAGCTTCCCTAGCCATGCAGCAGTGCGGGTTTGATTGTAACAAACCACCTGGCTGTAAAGCTCTTCTTTAGTAAGCTGTCAGTGCTTGCAGCTGGCAGCAGCCAGTGATCAGCATCCTCTAATGAAGTAGGCAGGGTCCCACCAGCCTTATGGCTTGGAGGCTGTAACTGAGTAGCTGAGGTTACTGCCTGCCCTTCTCCAGCTCAGCTTAGTCCTGGCTTTGGTTACAACATCAGGCAATACCTGCTTTAGTGCCTGCTTGAACCCCTCCTGCTGGATTCAGCAGAGGATGTCTGCCTGCCCATGGCAGCCCCATGGACTTGCTGGGGATAACCTTGTGGGACAAACCCAGCAGGAGCAGCAAGGGAAGGGTCAGCTCTGTTTGGGGATGGTTTCATTGAGATGTGACTCTCTCTCCTCTAACCTGTCTTGTGGTTTCTGCAGCTCAATGTCCTGAACAGTGTCAGCAGCTCAGAGGACGTTAAGCCCTTGCCGGGTCTCCCGGGGATGGGGAACATGAATTATCCATCCACAAGCCCAGGATCCCTAGCCAAACACATCTGTGCCATCTGTGGGGACAGGTCCTCAGGTAGGAGGTTTTCTTTCTTGGGGAAGGCTTTGTGCAGTGAGAACTCTCCTGGTGCTCTGAAGCAAGGTTTGTGCAGCACTGAACAGCATGGGGGCTTGCTGGGGCCATACTGGCATTGCAACATCCTGGCTGGGGCTGGCTGTCTGTATTGCAGGTTAGTGCCCAAAAGTGAGCAAACCTAAATACTGTGCTCTTCTCCATTGCGTGTATAATCTCATTTTACCTTCTATCCCTGTTTACTGCAGGTAAGTTGATCAAAATCTATCTCTATGTTCCCATTTACCTGTGCATTGTGTTAGCTGGGTTCTGGCTGTCTGTCAGACAGAACTTCAGCCTGGGCTTTGTCTCACACCCCAGTGAGCCTTGCAAACCCTCTCCATGTCAGTGCACCCCGTTTACTGGCTGTGGCTGTTCTGCAGCCAAGATGCTCCACATCACTCCACTGGGATGCAGCCCCTCCTTATCACAGGAGAACAGTGGTCCTATGGTTTGACTGCTGCTGGTCACTATTGCTGCTAAGACTCACTGGAGCCAATCCAGGC
Source organism: Trochalopteron elliotii (assembly GCA_024734555.1). Taxonomy (NCBI): domain Eukaryota; kingdom Metazoa; phylum Chordata; class Aves; order Passeriformes; family Leiothrichidae; genus Trochalopteron; species Trochalopteron elliotii. The sequence continues at coordinate 1,023,974 of JANPWX010000161.1, read as the reverse complement.
CTGATACCCTGCAGCCAGTTTTTTTTCCACCTTCGGATTTGGTTTGAGCTCATCCACGCTGGGAGAAAGAGCAAATACCTGCCTGCTGACTGATCTCCTTGCCTCCCCAGGGAAGCACTACGGGGTGTACAGCTGTGAGGGCTGCAAAGGCTTCTTCAAGAGGACGATCCGGAAGGATCTGATCTACACCTGCCGGGACAACAAGGATTGCCTCATCGACAAGCGCCAACGCAACCGCTGCCAGTACTGCCGCTATCAGAAGTGCCTCGCCATGGGGATGAAGAGGGAAGGTGGGGCTGCTGGAAGCAATGGGGTTGGAGAAATTTTCCTTCATTTGTTAGGATAAATCAGGCTCTTGGTGGCTCTCCAATGCTGGTGTATTCCCAAAACCCACGCCGAGCGCATCAGGGTGTTTTGGACCTTGATACGTGAAGGAAATGAGAATCGTAGTTTAGGTTGGAAAGGATCAAGTCAAACCATTGGCCCAGCAATGCAGATTCCCCCACTAAACCCTGTCCCTAAGTGCCACATCTACCTGTGCTCTAAATACAGGTAGCTGTATTTACCATCCCAGGTGCCCCTCTGGGGTGGTGACTCAGCCGCTTCCCCGAGCAGCCTGTTCCCATGTTTGACAGCCCCTTCTGTGAAGAATTTTTTCCTCATAAGGAGAGGGGCTAATAAGGGAAGAGGCTGATGGGGAAGCTGTTATGAGGTATTTTTCTGCTTGCCTAAAGGCAAACACTGGTGAGTATTGAAGCTTTTAACTGATTTTGACCCAATCTTGCCTCTAGTTAGTGACCTTTAATGTCTTGGACCCCTTAAAAACCTGTAAACCTCTGCTGGAGACAGCACCCAGCAGTGAAAGGTCCTGCAGCCTTCTTGTCTACTTCGTCAAGAGCAGTTTCCTTTTTTTTTTTTTTTTTTGTTTTTGATTTGCTGACACATTTGTCACCACCTAATTCTTGTACTGGAGGATAAGGGTGAATGGTTTATTTTCATCTTACTTTATAGTTCTCTGTCATTTCCACTCTTAGCTTCACCTGCTTATCTGGATTGTCTCCCAAATTACACTAACAGATGCAAGGTCAGGAAGTGACAACCAGCACAGCATTTAAGCTCATTTTTGCTAAGATAAAGTAACAGAGCTGCCCTCAGGGTTGAATGCTAGCAGGGAGTGTAGCTGTCCCTTTTGGAGGCCATGCTGTTCCCCTGTGGAACATGCAGACTCTTCCCTTTGCAGGAGCTCAGGGAAGCAGCTGTAACACTGGACTTGAGCTGATCCTTGTCCTGTAGCATCACCAAAGCTGTGCTGCCTCGAGCTCATAGGGCAGCAGGGGACTGCAAAATGCCAGGCTGGAATCAAAAACTTAATCCCAGGCATAGCAGCTCCCTCTTCCAGCCAGGTGCAAAGTGGTTCAGAGGACCAGGGTGTTAATACAACTTCCTTTTGCAGAGAGTGAAAATTTAAACCCCAGGATCCTGGTGCATCCTGTGGGAGTTTGGCTGCAGCAATCACAGGGGCTTTTTAGGAGCTGCAGAAAATGGGGACAGAGTGCAGCTTGAATTCAGGGGCTGAGTGATGGGACTGATATTTCCTTGCCATGTTCTTTCTTCCAGTAAGATTTTGGTGACTTCAGAAACATGGCTTTTCCTGTCCATTCCTCTGAAGAGGACCAATGTTCCTCCCCCAGCTGGCTGGCATCTATTTGTGTCCTGTGTTGCCCTCCCTCACATGCACCAGGCTGGATGCTCCACTGATTCATCTCCTTGGGTGCTGCCTTCTCCTCTCCAGCAGTGAACTAACCAAATATAATGTCTGCTGGTCACTTCTTTTCTTAAGCACGATTATTGTATTCCCCTTTGGGATTTCTCCAATAAAAAAGTGCACCCAGGAGTTCTGTTGCACACAGGGGTTGGCATACAAGATACACAGGTCCTACACTGACCTGGGAGTTTATAACTGAGCTTTGGAGAGAAGGTTATAATTCTGTGCCTTCAGTCAGTAGCTATTTTGGACAAGATCCAGAGAGGGGAGAAGGGAATGAAGGTGTTGGGGTACTGATGTGGAAGGAACTTTCTGGTGGGTAGGATTAGGATGAGAGGTGACACCAGGGCTGGGCTAGACTGGGTCAGATTTCACTCAGGAGTGAGACATGCAGCATGTGTGAATCCAGCTGGGGGTTTGGGACTGTCTAGCCCTGCTGCTGGATGTTTTGACTGTTGTGGGATTGTTGAAAGCATCCCGGGACTGTTGGAAGCATGCTGAGAGCACAAAAAAACCTATATGTGAGTGCTGGGTCCCACCTGCCCCCTCCAGCACCTAGTGACAGCCGAGTCCAGGCTGCCACCTGGAGGTAGCAACTCCTCTTCCCTTTGTTCTGCACTTTCCCACTTTGGAAATCACAATCTTTTGTCAAATTTGGAGGCTGGTTGTCTGCAGCAACCTCCGAGCTCTTGGCGTGGGAGCAGCAGTTTTAATGGGTATACATCTGAAATATCCATTTATTTTCTGTTCTCCCCCTCCTGAGGGGGGGGTTTCTCATCCCCTCTGAGCAGGTGAGTGCTGCTGTGTGTGTCAAGAGCTGTGTTTGTGTCCCCAGCTGTGCAGGAGGAGAGGCAGAGGAGCAGGGAGCGCAGTGAGAACGAGGCCGAGTCCACGAGCAGCGGCAGTGAGGACATGCCTGTGGAGAGGATCCTGGAAGCTGAGCTGGCAGTGGAGCCCAAAACTGAGGCGTACAGTGATGTGGGCACAGAGAGCTCGGTAAGAGCCACTGGCATCACCTGCAGCCAGAGATGAGGGGCTGTGAGCAGACAAACCCCGTGTAAAATTCCCCCCAAAATCCCCCTCACCGAATCCACTCAAAAAATTTCCCCTAAAAATCTCCCCCAAAATTCCGCAGGAAATGCCCTGAAATTCCACGAGACAACCACCACAACATTCTGCCAAAATCCTCCATCAAAATTCTCCCACCAAATTCCACAAAGGAAACCTCTCCAAATTCTCCCTCAAATCCCTCCCTAAATCTCTTGAGTTCCCCCCAAATTGCCTCTCAATTCTCTCCCCAAATTCTGCTCAACTCCCTTCCCAAATTTCCCCCAAATCCCCCTAAAATCCCTTCTCAAAAATCCCACAAAACCCCCAAATTCACAGAGGGACTTCTGGGACCTGGGATTTTGCTCCAGACCACCTAAAAATCAGCAACAGTTTATCTTTTGAAGCTGTTCTGAATGATGACTAGAAACAGCCTATATGTTATTTTCCAAGCATTTTTTTCCAAGTCTCCTTTAGTTTCAATGAGCTGACAGGGAAATAGATGCTGGAGAGCCTGAGCCCTGTGCTGGCTTTCACACATGAGCACTTCTTGTCTGCCCCTATGACCAAGACCAGGGTGGAGCTGAACACAGCAGGTTTATTGCTGTGGTTTTACTGGTGTGGATAAAACTGCTGCTCATTCCCATTCAGGGGCTGCTCCCTGGCTTTTGGATATGCCATAGTGGGGAGGGGGGGGGCAGCTGGCCACGAGGAGCTTGCTTTGCAAAGGACAACCAGCAAATAGAAAAGTCTAGCAACCAGCTTGATGCCTTAGGGTTTTAGCTTTTGTATTTTTCAAATCCTGTACTGCTTTAGTCTATAACTCTGAATTCCATATAGAGTGTTAGCTATTGTATTCACATTTTGGTCAGACAAAACAATCCCTCTAGGCCTGAAACTCAAGGACACCTCACTGTTTCAGGCCCCGAGGGATGTAAACAACAGTGAAATGGGGAGTGGGAGAATGTGACTTCATTAGCTGAAGCTGTAATTGGAGGATTAACCCCTGAAACGAGCCATGAACCAAAACTTGTATGTCTGAAAAACTCCTGACCATTGTCCATCTTGGGTGTTGCCCCTCTTGGAAGCCTTTGATTGCCCAAGGTGTACCTATTGAAGGCCTTTAATAAATACCCACTTTTATTCTCTTAATTTTGTCTAGGCTCTGTTCTAGGTAGCTGCTCCAAGCTAACTTGGCTGGCTGCAGAGGGGGTAGTGGTAACAAATATCTGCTCTTCCAAACAGCCAGAGTTTATTGACAACCTTTTTCCAGCCCAGCTGAGATTACTGGCAGTTTGAGTGTTGGACTTGTGGCACTGAGTATCGTTAACTCCATACCATGTGCAGCACAGATTATGATTATCAAAGTTTTTTCACTGATGAATTCTCCTCTTTCCCTCTGCTCTCTTCCTTTGGATTCCCCTCTTTGTTAGACAAATGACCCTGTCACCAACATCTGCCACGCTGCTGACAAGCAGCTCTTCACACTCGTTGAGTGGGCCAAGCGCATCCCCCACTTCTCCGACCTGACACTGGAAGACCAAGTCATTCTCCTCCGGGCAGGTAGTGTGTCCCCCACCCTGGGGCAGTCCCTGCTACCCCTGTCCCCTCTCTGGGCTGTGTGCAGCACCAGCCAGGCTGGATGGGGAATGTGCAATCCTGAGCCAATCCATTCCTGTATCTCGTGTTCCGAGAGGCTGGCGGAGGTTGCGGATGGGGCAAGAGAATCTGTGGTTTGTAGAGGGATTGCAGTTGCTAGGAATGTGTTTCTTAGGAAGAAAACCCAGAATATTTCCCCCCTTTCTTCCTTGTAATTTTTTATTTTTTTCCCTTTGAGTCAATTTCTGCTCCTTTTTGCTGCTGGTCAGGGTCATAGAACCATAGAATATCCTGAGTTGGAAGGAACCTGCAGGGATCTTGAAAGCCTAATTCCTGGTCCTGCCCAGAACAATCCCAAGAATCACACCATGCACCTGAGAGCATTTCCCAAATATTTCCAAGGGATAGGCCACCCTATGCAGTGTTGGCAAGGGGTGCAGCCAGTACCTGGGGTGCCAGCTCTCCTCTGAGTTTAGTCTGAAGCCAGCAGGGGGAAACCAGCCCTGCTGCTCCATGTGGGACTGATTTTTGGCCAGACTGCCTCATGTGTCCTGCACTCCTGTGCTTGCAGGCTGGAATGAGCTGCTCATTGCCTCTTTCTCCCATCGCTCTGTGTCGGTCCAGGACGGCATCCTGCTGGCCACGGGTCTGCATGTGCACCGCAGCAGTGCCCACAGCGCTGGCGTGGGCTCCATCTTCGACAGGTACCTGCTGCTGTCATCCCCCAATGGGCTGGCTCTGCCTTCTTCTCTGAATGGGAAACATGTCCTGAAGGGGAACTAGAGCAAACCCTTTGTGGTTTGGGGCAGAAGTAGCTTGGAATGAACAGGGGGTGTTTGACTGGCTTAATAGACAGAAATGGGGTAAAAGCACAGTGGGAAGGGATTTGCAGGTATTGGGTTGGGTGTGCAGGGGGAGGAATGCTCCTCTCTCGAGAGTTTGCTGTAGCTGTAGGCCTAATATTGCTCACCAAGAGCTTTAGATGGCACAGCCTTAAACCCCAAATTGCTTGTGTAACAAGTGCACACATGTTGTCCCTGCCATGCCTGCTCCCTGCCTGGCAGGACACTGCCTCACCGCTCTTTACACACCTGGCATATGTAAGGACAGTGCCCATGTTTTGCACTACACAGTAAAAAGTAGAGAAAACCCATGTGGTTTTTCTTGAGTGAGTGCAAATTGTGAGTGCTGCATGCTGAGCAAAGTGAGAACAGGAGCAAATTTGATGCTCAGGTCCCTGGATGTTGCTGATGCACTTGTAGAACAGTGATGTGGGGAATGGCTGTGCTTCAAAGATGCCTCCCTTCCTGCAGAGAAGAATTGAGGGTATTCCCAGTGCAGGTCCCAGATGCTTTTCAGCGGAGAAACTGGTCTCTGATTGTCTGCTCACCCATGTCCCCCACGTGCAGGGTTTTGACAGAGCTGGTGTCCAAAATGAAAGACATGCAGATGGATAAGTCGGAACTGGGGTGCCTGCGAGCCATTGTCCTGTTTAACCCAGGTAAGTGCAAGGCTGGGGACAGTCCCAGGTGACAAGTGCTCTCTCTGGGCCACAGCAGCTCACTGTGACAGTGAGCATCAGGGCTGCAGACACATTTCATGCTTTGGGCTGGAAGGTTTCTCAAGGATCATGTCATTCCAACCCCCCTGCAATGAGCAGGGACACCTCCCAGTAGAGCAAGATTTGTCCCAGTCCCTGGATACACGACTAAAGAGGGCATGAGTCCTCTCCTGTCTGTGCACACCCTGTGAAGAGCCCCCTCTGCAGAGATGCTTTTCCCACCTGTATTTTCTCCCTTGACCAGATGCCAAGGGTTTGTCCAGCCCCTCGGAAGTGGAATCGCTGAGGGAGAAGGTCTATGCCACGCTGGAAGCCTACACGAAGCAGAAGTACCCCGAGCAGCCAGGGCGGTGAGTGCCCCTGGCAAGGCAGCGTGATACCCGCCCTGCAGAGAGGAGACTGGGGCTGTGCTGGCTCTGCCCGAGCCACAGTGCCCAAATCCCGAGCCTTTAGGGTGCCGTGGAGGTGGAATTTTGCTGCTTTCCAATCCAATCCTACCCTCTGGTGGCCGAGCTCTCGAAGCGCTGGCTGCTGGGTTGGTCCCCACCACTGCCTGCAGAATCTTCTGCTGGTTTAGGCTCTTGCTGGCACCACAGACACTGTAAGCAGGCTGTGGGCAGGGGGAACATGGAACAGGCTGCTGGCTGCACCCCTTTCCAGCTGCTCCTCAAACGAGAGGCAGTGACTGGCAGCTGAGGGGCTGCACACCCTCTCGGAGCCTGGAGATTTTTTTGAAGACAGATTTAAATGGTACCATGGAGATGTAAGTTTTGCAAGGTGTTAAGATGTTCAAATCTTGGTGGGAGAATCTGGATGTATATCTTTTTTTTTTTTTTTCCCCTTTTTTCTCTTTAAGTTTTAAAAAAATCAGATTCTGTTTTGTAAAGGTACATATTCCCTCCACACGAGGCAACAAATGCTTACCTTGAAAGCTTAATGGAATCTAAGTCTGAGAATGCCCCAAAGCTTTTTTTTTTTTTTTTTTTTTGGAGAATTTGGGCTGGTGCAAGCCTGGAAATAGGTGGGAGAGGGCAGCCAGTGCCTCCCTTGTGCCTCTGACTCTGGTCTTCCCCAGGTTTGCCAAACTCCTCCTGCGCCTGCCGGCGCTGCGGTCCATCGGGCTGAAGTGCCTGGAGCACCTCTTCTTCTTCAAGCTGATTGGAGACACCCCCATCGACACCTTCCTCATGGAGATGCTGGAGACACCCCTGCAGGTCACTTGAGGGTCTGGCCCCTGTCTGGCCAGGCCCTGGCCCCCCGTGCTCCTGCACAGCCTCCTGCCCCTCTGCTCTGAGCCTGTGAGAGCTCCAGAGATGTTCCTTCGCCCTCCGCTGCTCCTCGGTGGGATTGTTGTGGTTTTGTACAGCTGTAAATCACCCCCTCGAACCCTCCCTGGCCTGTCTGGGGGGGGTCACAGATCCTCTACCCAGCTAACCATCCCCCTGCCCCCCTGTACAGATAACTGCTTTAAATTATTTTTTCATTCTCAATAAAAGTCAACAAAACAAATAATATGAGTGAGGCGCTGATTGGGGCTGGCAGAGCAGTGTCCTCTTCTGCTGAGGTCACAGGTCCAGCTTGGGCTGGAGCTGAGGGTCCCTCCTGACACTCTTGGGCAGCCCAAGTCAGGGCAGGAATGTCACTTGGGATGTCACTGCTTGTGCTGATAGACACAGTCCTCTGGCCAAGAGAAGACAGGTATTGCTTCTGGTTCCTGCTAAGGAAAGACCTAGGAAAACTTGCTGCTGTGAATCAAAACATTTCATTCCACCATCTTAAAAAGAAACTCTTTGAATTCTTTGGAATTTTAAAGTAATATTAAAAGTAAGTTTTTAGTGTGTGAGGGGGTGGTTGTTTGGTGTTGGTTGGTTACTTTGTGGGTTTTTTTTTTTCTTTTCTGAGCTAGTCTAGCCACTGACAAAAGAACCAAAGTGTTTCCTTTTGGTGCAGGTGCAGTATTTTGGAGTGAGGCAGACCTTGTGTGCTCATGGATAACTTTCAGTTTTCCTGAAGCTTAATGTGTCCTGTTCTTTTTTTTTTTTTTTTCCCTCTCCATATTTTTGCTCTGGAAACGGGTTCACTAACCCCAAACTTATAATCTCACACTTCCACGAGTGAAACCTGCAGGTAAGGAAAGAACAAGACACTCTCACAAACCATCCTCAAAGGCCTGCCTGGTCTTTCCCCTGCTCCAACAGCACTGCTGGAGCTCCCATTGCAACCGAGCTAACCAGAGTCAAACGAGTTAAAGACATTAATTTGTTCAATATGCGGTGCTTATCCTGGTGGGAAAATGTCCTCCCAGGAACCCAGCGAAACTGTCTGTATTATTATTCATAAAACAGGTGTAGTGTTAAGTGATCTGCCCCTCCTGACCCTCTCAGCAGACAGTGGGGTGAGATGCAGCTTTGTCTGTCCGCGTGACAGATTGCGACGCTGCCGGCTCGGGGAAGTTTGAGGGAGAGGAGGACTGACAACAGAGAAGGAAGAAGGATAAAAATGAAACGTTTTGTTAAAGCTCCCACACGGGGACATGATTCATTTTCCAGTATTTTGCTGAGAGAAGGAAAAGGAGAATTTAAAAGAGTGGAGAAAAAGAAGGAAAACCCCAACCCCACAAAAACGCTTTAATTTTTTCTTTTCCTCCTGAGAAAAACCCAGGGAGAATTTCAAAAGATGTGAAAAGAACTGACCAAGAAGCTATTTGCAATTAAAAAGGCAATTTTCAGTTAAAAGAGAGGTATTTAAATACAGAAAATAGACAACCTGCTCATTATAAAACTGTTGCTGGAATTTGAGGTGCTACACACAGGCTCTGCTGGGATGGCACCATACCACTCTGCTGGTTAGATGGTGCAAGAGGTCACCTCCAGCCTGGGCTGCTCAGGCTTCCCCTCTCAGAGAGGTAAACTTCTAAGAACAGGTCCCCCAGCTGGCTGGGTAGGGTTTCTTTTCTGATTGATGCTGATCTCAATTTGTTTGTAAACAAATCCAGACTGCTGCCTGTGATATTTTGATGTTGGAAGTGATAGGATATGGCAACCAAAATGGGGCAGGAAGCCTTGAGGTGGCTGCTGACTGGCCTCACTCTGAGCAGTCTGCAAGGGCAGTCTCTGGGTTCTGGGCCACAAGGTCTCCAGGCTGCAGTTTGAGCAGGGCTTTATCCTGTTTTTCCAGATGACTACTGGGTTTTTGGAAAAATTTAACACACAGCCCACCACAAACTCCCCTACCCTGTGTCTGGCAGGGCAGAGAGGCCATGACTCTCCATTTGGCCTCTGTGAATAAGACAGTACTTGCTCATCTGAAAGTGCCACTAGCAAACCAATGTCCTCTGCAGAGGAAACAAGTCATGGAGCAACCCAGCTCTATCTGCAGTCACTGGGGCCCTGAGGGTTGATGCAATCTCCTGGCTTTGGTCCCAACCCTTGGATTCCTCATTCATGTTGTAGACCTCTCTACAGGGGTGTTGTCCAAGAGCTGTGCTTCCCCAAGCCTTGCAAAGCATGGGAGTGAGTCTTTGGACACCCCGAGGAAAAAATCCCATAGCAGATGGTAAAAACTCACTGGTGTGGTTATCCTGTGAGTTGCAGCAGGAGAACAGCAGCTTGGCATAGCTGGAGCTTCCCCAATCTTCAGCCCTGGAGAAACCTAATTTTTATAAAGCACTAGAAATCACAATCATTGATAAGCCAAAGAAAGCTTTATCCAGTCATTGGGTACCCCATGAAGCCCCTCACAGCCTCAGATTAAGTTCAGACAATTTTTCCTTTGCTCTAGGATTGATAAATAAGCCAGGCTCTGGGAATGACTGGTGCAAAGCCATTTTCTCTTTGCCACCAGGCAGCGCATCTCATGAGTTTCCAGAGAGAGCAGCAGGTTCCCCCCCACCATGGACAAGCTTTGTTCTGGTGTACAGGCCAAATGTGTCAAAGCATTTATTAATTCTGAGCTGCTCCCTCTGCAAATGCTCCATGGAGGGGGCTTCAAAAAATAGTGGAGTTTTGGGTTCTGCAGCAGCTGCTTCAGTTTCTACTGAGTCCAACAACAGCACTTCTGGATTGAGAATAAAAGAATGCATCTCAAACTATAAAGGTTTGAGCTGGTTTATGTTCAGTTTGACTCTGGACTCCCTGATGGATTGAGTGATTCAGGAGCACATCCTGTAGGCCTGACATGACTCTCAGACACCAACAGAGTGGATCCAGCTGGGTGCCACCAACACTGACCTTTTCTAAAGGACCTTTTATCCAGACTGAGCCCTGGACTGCCTTCACCATCTCACCTGAGCTTCCCTGAGATATTATCTTTGCTGCCTGATTCCTCTGCTCCTCCCCTCTATGTCCCCCCCAGCTCTCTGCTGTCCCATCAAAGGCCCAGCTGGGAGGCTGGGGAGGCTGTGCTTGCTTGGTACCTCTCGGAGCACCAGAGGGCACAGGGAGGAAGGGGAAGAAGAGGGAGTTCCCCAGGGCTGCTGATGATGGCAGTGGGAAGCAGTGTGTTGTGTACCCTCTTTCAGGGGATGATGGCAAGCCACCACATTGTGGTGGAAAGCCTGATAGAGAAGCCCTGATAAATCCCCAGGTGTTTATCAGTATGAGTGGACAAAGACCAACCTCTATCTAAGCAAGGCCACTCTGTTTCTATCTCCTCTCTTCCTGTGGCCACTGTGCAATCAGCTCTATCTGAGCCAGGCTTGGTCTGGGGGATTTCAGTGGTAAAACAAGAGGATTTTATCACCCCAGGGTTATCTGACAGCATCGTGGCTGTGGGTTGGTCTCTGGCTTGCCTCTCTGCCAGGCTGGCCAGCCCAGCTGGCTGTACAGCTGCTGATGCCTCTGAAGGGCTGTGAGGGAGGCAGGAGAGGGAGGTGTGGTCCTTGCAGGGGTGAGTGGTGTCCACGGATATCTGTGGTGCTGGGCAAGGCTTTTTCTGTGCCAAGTTGGCATTCGAGGCAGCAGGATGATGCTGGCCCAGCATGGGACTCTTGTCCCAAGGGGGGTGGCTCACAGCCATCTTATTCCTTGGTCTCCTTCATGCCTGCTTCTGGGGCCAGCCCTGCCTGCTCCCGGGTGTTCCTGCATCTGCTTGGCTGGGCAGAGTTAAGGTGATGCTGGTGGAGGTATCTGGCTGCTGCTGTCTGGAGCCAGGGCAGTTGCTGTGGCTACCTGGGAGCTGAGTGCTGCTGAGCCCCTTCCAGCAGTGGGAACCTGCACAAAACATGACAGCTGGGCAGCCCCGGCGGGGAGACGGCTGGGGAAGATGTGCAGCCCCTCTGCCAATGTTGTGGCCTTGTTAATTCGGTTGGCAGCTTCTGTTTATTGCACTTCTCCAGCACCACCCACTTTTTGCAACACCTGGCTGCCTGCAGACCCTACAGCTAGAAGGAGAAAGGCAAGACCTGCTGCTTTCCCTCTGGTTTAATTCTCTTTGGCTGCTGATGTCGAGGGCTTCTGCCCCTAGTTCAGCTCTGAGTGAGCTAATAATGGAAACTGGTGCTCAGAGGCTGTAGTGAGCTGCCTGAAATACTCCCCCCACATTTTGTAGGGCCACCACCCGTGTTGAAGGTGTGCTTTGGGAGTGAGGGGGTTTGGAGTGTATTTCTTGCATGGTTTACTGGTCCACCTGGTGATCACCTTTTTCACGAGGCCGGGTGTGCTCCAGTACCTCTGACCTGTGTGGGAGCTGGTGGATGTGTAAATCACAAGCAGCAACACCCTGCTGCAGCCTCCCTGGTGTTACACACTTGCCTCAGCCCCCAAAGCTGATCTTCATAGACCAAGCTGGGAATTGTACATGAGAGCTGCAAGGTGAGACAGTCTCCAGACTCTCCTCATATGGAGGAGGAGGAAAACCATGGGGTGGCAACATCCAGGAAGGAATAACTTCCCTCCCAGCTGCTCCTGCATCTCTGAACAGAGCAGATCAGGTGGGCAGCCTGAGTCTGCAAGCAAAGTGCCCTGCACAAGGACACAGTTTTTAGCAGTGCTCATGGATGGTATTCCCACCCCATGGGGCTGCCACTCCCTGGCTGTGTAAGGAAAATGTGCCCTACACATCTCTGTGGGTGAGATGGACAGTGTGGGGAAGCACAGGCAGGGAGGGCAGCACACAGTGCTTGGAGCCCCTGGTCATGCTGCTGCAGTCCTTGCTGGGCTGCTGTCTTGGCAAGGTGGCTCCGGTGGATCTGGCTGCTCAGACACTCGGCTGTAGATGCTAGGAGACCTTCAGGAGAGCCAAAGACAAAGGTGTCAGAGCCCGGTGCCTCCCTGCTGCAGCCCAGCCTTTCTGGGTGTGAGTGGTCAGAGCTGTTTCACACCGTGTGATAGTACCAAGGCTTTCATGCCCAAACTCGCGGTGGAGTTACACTGGGATACAGCGGGGCTGTCCCAGAACCGCGTTTCCCTCTCCCATGGGATTTCGGCAGGGCGGTGAGCTGCCTGTGATAACCTGTGGCCTCTCTCCTTCCTACGAATTCCCAGAGGACACGACCTCAGTCCCTGCATCACCCACGTCATCTGGGTGTGGGGAGCACTTGGTGACGAGGATGCCCCACAGAGAGGCTGGGAGCGCATCTGCCTCGGCGCCAAGGTCAGCGCTGAACACAGGAGGTGAGGCCCCTAAAAGCCTCCCATCCTCCGCGATCCTATAGCGGGTCCCTCGCAACTCTGCGGCCGTTCCCCTGCTGGCCGGCCAGAGACGGGGGACCCAGCCCTCCTCCGTGCCGCGGAAGCCGCGGATCCCCGTCCAGGCTGCTCCGGCAGCGGCAGGTACGCGGCCCCAGCCCCGCTGCGGACCGCTCCGACCCGCGGGGCCGTGAAACTCCCCGAAAAACAGCGAAATCCCCCAAGCAGGAGAGAAGGGACAGCCGGGCAGGACGGGAAAGCAGCGCCGGGGCTGCGGAAAAGCTCCAAGTTTTATCTTCCCTGGCCGGGAGGGATGGTTGCTCCGCGGGTTCCCCTCCCCGAAACCGATGCGGTTTGGCGGAGCCGGAGCTCCGCTTCCCCGGGGCCGCCTCCCCCTGCGGCCCCGCGGAACCGACGCCCGGAGCGGACCGAGCCCCGCTCGGCGCCAGGGATCAGTGGCGACGAGCCCTCCGGGGCAGCTCTCCTGCTTTGGTGTTGGGATTTTTTTTGTTGTTATTTCTTTTTTGTTTTCCTCCTCCCAACACTCATTTTCCTTAAACACTCCGGAGCAGCGGGAGCGAGGCGCCCGGGGCGATGCGCAGCGCGGGGGAGCGCATCCCCGCCGGGGACTGCCCCGGGCAGGGGACCGACTTTCCCCAAAAGCTGCCGGCCTGGGCTTCTCCTGGAAGGGGGACTTGATTTCCAGCCGGTTTCATTACTGGGAGGACGCTGTGTTGGGGCACCACCCTCTACCTTTTTTTTTTTCTTCTTCTTTTTTTTTTTTTCTTTTTTTTTTCTTCTTTTTGGCTTTCTAAGAAAAGAAGAGGAAAAAAAGCCAGGGAGAGGAGCGGAGCCGGGGCCGAGCCGTGCACCCCGGAGCAGGGAAGAGCCGCCGGCCCCTCGAGGCGTGGCGGGGCCGGTGCCTGCAGCCAGGCAGGAGAGCGGGGAGGAAACTTATTTCGAGTGGGGTGGAGAGGGGAGGGCAGGGGGTGGGGGTCGGGCAGGGAGGTATCAGCTCCAGGAAATGTGCCTTGGCAGCAGTCGGACGGGCGCTTCCCCGCAGGTTGGTGCGCTCCTCTCCGGAGACGTCCAGGGAGCCGCGGCTCGCTCCGCACCCCGGGCAGCGCCGGCGGCGGGGAGGCGG